>OY728122.1:422159010-422758937 GCA_963277665.1 Viscum album
CCCAAATAAACAGTAATAAATGGAGCTACTGTTAAAACCCGTCAAAACAGTCATAAAGAGACAAAAACATTGGACTCACATTAACAGAGATAATTTATGATCTGAGAGTCCGTTTAAGATCCGCGACCTGTCAAATCAAAGATCCTGAAACGATCTTCGACCTGAAAGGTGAAAGTGTCTGAATGGACAGGCGGATCGGAAGTTATAACCATTTAAAAAAAAGATGACGGGGAAAGGTTGCTAGGAACGAGGCATTGAAAAATATAACAAACTTGATACCCACTAAAAAGGCCATAACATATGCTCTAGGAGTTCATGTGGGCGCCGCGACCAGTCAAACTGAAGCTCATGGAATAAACTACGATCTGGCAGCCGGAGGAGGCCAAACTGACACGCGGATCAAAAGTTAGGTCCGTTTGAATACAAGTTCAACGGGACACCGGTGACGGAAATAGGGTTTTGGAAGACCTCGGAGGGGTTTTTGGGGTCGAAAAACACAACAGAAGCATGCTTCGATTTATGTAGTGCGTATCTCTCTTCGCTGGCTTCGATTTGATATGTGGTAGAGCCCAAACGGACACCCGGAGCGAAAGTTATGGCTGTTTGAAGTTGGAGAACTTTTTTCAACTTTCTTATAACTCTAAAATCTTCCACACCTTAGATCATCTCATGGTTTTGATTATATGTGCCTATAGATCTCTTCATTAGCTTCGATTTGACTGGTTGTGGCACTTCAACGGACGCCCGGATCAAAAGTTATGGTCGTTTTAGTGCTTTCGGGGTTTCTCGTGTTTTTTTATTTTTTCATTTCATTTCGCGGCTGTTTTACTGAAACCGCCGCTATTTCACGGCAGTTTTTTAAAAAATCGCCGCTAATCATCGAATAAAATTAAAAAAATATATAAAATAAATAAATAATTTTTTTTTTGCCATTTAGCGGCGGTTTTTTCGCAGCGGTTTTAAAAACCACCGCGAAATGCCGGCCCAAAACGCATTTCGCGGCGGTTTTCTTGTAGTGTGATGACCTACTAGATAGGTTTTCTAGGTTGTTAGTGCTTTCGAGTGTGTACGACATAGGCAGACATTTTCAACCTTGACAATGGCATACCGAGAGTGTTTCCTAGAGAGGTTTTAGCCTATAGGGGTAAGTAAAAAAGTTAATGAATTTTTAAATATGAATCTATCGGTGATTATGATTTTAATGTTTTAGGGAATCATGTTTAGCCTCATAGAAGGTTTTCCTAGTGTTGAAGGTTCCTTAAAATATGAAGCACAGGCGGTTTCTTTAGATGTGGAATTGATCCACGATTGGTGCCATATGGTGTGGTAAAATAGTATAGTTATTCCTTGGTTACTTTCATATAATGTATCTATATGTGGGTGGTTTGATGAACTGTTGGTTTTGGGAAAATACGAGGTCATTAAGATCCTTACCCTGTAGCGTTGATGGTGGCTGATGCAGTAACCGAAGGAGATTTTGGACAAATTGGACAAGATTGACCAAAACATGGATAGAAACCTCTAGTATAGAACAAACACTTGGGGGTGGTGGTGGTCACCTATTTGGGATTTTTTATATGAATGGTTGGTCTATTGTATGAGAATAGTGAGAATGCCTCGAGTCCAGTGAATCTGAAAAACCAAGAGGCAAAGACTGATTAGAGAGAAGGTGTGGGGCCTATATCGAGTGATATATGACTTGTGTGGTCTAGAGTTGGGATTCATGTATGATTTATATAAATTGATAGACCATGAGGGCCTTGGGGAGGTAAAAATGTTTCCGTGTTGTGAGAATAATAAGATTCCATTAGTATGGATGAACATTTGGCCCAGTATGAACTCCTTTCACAATCTGTGTGATCATAGTGGGAAGGGTGAGTTTTTTTTTTTGAGATAGTTGGGTTGTGAATCAGTGAGTTGGTCGATGTGTTTCCATGTCAAAAATAGGTTCCCTACTTCAACAAATCTATTGGGGTAATGGAAGTTATGCCAATGGGAACTTTGGTTCATGGAAACCTAATAGTGGGAAGTGATGGTTATCCGAGGGACTGATCACTTTTGGATCGTTATGACAGATCTTTGTTTGGATTTTGATACACCTTGGTCATGTTGTAAGAACGTAAGAGGTGTGTCTGGGGTAGTGTCATAGGTTGAGTTAGTTTATGACTTCTTGGAAATGGGTCATGAATTGGTGGTGAGTTTTGAGGGTGGGAAAGGAAGTGAGAGGCTTTCAAAAGGTTAAGGTTTCCCTATGGTGGGAGGTGATGGCAGTGATGGATAGTTGCGTCAGCATTCATCGATAACTTCTTAGCATACTTTTAGATAGTGGCAATCATTTCCAATATCATGAAAACATGCTAGGTACGCTGAGAGGGCTATGGAATTACACTTATCTACCTAAAGGTGGTCTAGATGAAAATGAATCCTCTAAGAAGATGCACTCATTGGTCAATGTTTGTAGAGATGTATGGTGAGAAGTAAATCGTCAAATGGTTAAGGGAGGGGTTATCGGGGGGGACTAGATGTTGAGGAAAGTCATGGGTGAAATTCTCAAAGATGGGATTGGGTATTAGTCAGTGTTCGTTTGTTTTTTTGGGAAATCTTAAAGGTCGTGACCAAGTTTGGGGTCCAATTTATGATTAAATCATGGGTCTTTGTGGTTATTAATAGATTTCATAAAGTAATAATAATGAATATTTTAAAGTGGGGAGTGGTTTATAGTTCATTGAGGTGATGGTCTAGATGTAAAGTGGTCATGGTGGAATCGGGATTCAAATAACAAACATGTGAGGTGCAAGTTGGGATTTCTCATGAAAGGAAGGTGATACTTAGATGTGATAGCTGATCAATCCAATCCTTGGATTCGAGCTCGGGGTGGTGCTATAATAAATATAATATGCAATTTTTATAGTTGTGATGAGTACAGTGAAGCATAATGATAGATTACAAGAGTATTGAATAACTTAATGGTGGAGTTTACATGGAGTTATGAAATGAATTTAGTGGGTGTGACTGATGATGGAGGTATGCCTTAGGTGAGAGGGAACTTGGGGCAGGTGAAGGGCGTAGCATGCCAATAGTGGAAGATGAGAATTTAGGGAAATCTATTTGGTGATGTTCTGATGTAGTTAGGGAAAAGTAATGGTCCTTGTATGTTATAATAAATATCTGGTTTGGGGTTTTATAGAAATTTTTATTCGGGAATTGAGGTGAACTTGAGAGTGATCATGTTTTTATTAGTTGTGAGTAGATAGTGGATGCATATTAATTTCAGGTGGTTTCGATGGAAAATATGGATTCCAATTGTTGGATGGTGTTTTATTGAATGTTTGGGTGTGGTTAGTTAGGTAACTCATCAAGTATGTTGTGGAAATTTAGTTATAGTTTGGGTGGTCCTTTTTATGTTAGAGGTAACAAAAGATGGTTACTGTGAGCTAAAGCCTATTGCGGGAAGTAATGTAGCATTGAAAAGTAGTTGGTTGATGATGTGACTAGTTTTTAGAGTTGTATGGACTCGGTTGTGAGCCATCTTAGAGTGGTGGTGTTGGTGATGAGCATTGGATCAGGTTTTTACTTGTTCAGTACCTCTATGTGAGGGTTATGTTTAGGTAGTACTTCGAATGTTCATAATTGAAGTGAGGTCATTAGGCCTCTACGTGAGGACTACTTTAGGCATGGGATGATGGTTATAACTCATATATCCCTTTATTAGTGCAAATCCAAGAACACCATTAGAATTTTGGGAACTGGGTGTGATGGCACCAAGCGATTTGGGCCATGGGATGTAGACTGAATCGGGCCAAGGGTGTTCTGGTTGGCTCTATCAAGGTATTGAAGTTCCTTTTCGATATCCTTTTGTGCATTGGTTTAGAGGTGTTACAAATAAAATTGTCATGTGTTTAATGTTGGTAGTAATGATTTGATGTAGTTTCATCCTTAAGGTGCATCAGTTCATGGTTGTGGAGTACATCGGGGAAAGTTTCTTCATGGTAAGACCATTTCCTTGGTTCGAGTATATTGACAACATGGTTGTCTTCAAGAGAAATATTAGGAAATGGATATTTATTGGTGGTATCATGACCCAACTTTTTCCTTGAATGCTCGATGATTCTTGGGGAGTATGGATCAAGGATTATTCATAAGAATGTGAATAGGTTGTAATATCCCAACCTTGTGTGGAAATGCATCCTTATATAAATTTTTTTTAAAAATCTTGTTTGGATGATGAATTGACTCTTGGGTGTATGGGATATTTTGGGGGTATCCCAGGTTGTGGGACGTGAATGAAGAATAAAAATTGCAAAACAGTGTGCAATTAACGGTCGGTGCATGGTTAGAGAAAACGATGTACCAGACATAAGAAACTATGTGTCTTGAAGACGTTTTGGGATAGAGGTTAGTACATGGTCACTACACAGTTTTCCAAACTATGTGAATGCTCCTGAGAAACTGTGCCGCCTAGCCCCTCTTAGAAAGAGAGAGTAAAATGGTTGGCGTAAGGTTTGGTTAACCATGCTTCCAAAACATATGGCCTTTAAAAAGTGGGTTATTACCATTTTCCTCTCTCGGTCCTATTTCTTTCTTCTCTGATTTTTCAAACCATTATACCCCCTACAGTAAGGGAGATGAATCAGCACCCCCTTTTCATCTAGAGGTGATTATCCTTATATTATTAGGCAATTGGAGTGTTTTTAGAAGCGAATCAAAGATCTGGGTTAGTCTAACAATCCTCTTTGTTCCTTTTTCTAGACTGGGGCATGTAGAACCTATCCTCTCATTCCAAATCCCCAAAAACCTCACTTTTCTAAAAGATTATATGTTGGGGATTTAAAATGTGTTTGAGTTCAAATAAAGGGATTTTTTTGGGCTAGTAATCATATTCAAGCATGAGGTAGGTGGTCTTTAATCATTTTCTCATAGTCTTGATGTTTCATATTTGTATATGGTTGTGCCAATTTTTTACTTTATTGTGTTTCTTTTTCGTAGATTAAGGAAATTATTATGGTCCTTAGATTACAGTGTTAAACCCTTTATGGACCTTGTTGGGTCCATTGGTGTGTGAGATCGAACCTAGGGCTACCCATGGGGTAAGTCGTACCCTTGTAAATGGGTAATTAAATGGGTAAGCCTTGAGATAGGGGAATTGTGAGAGAAAGTGAGTAGTAAAAGTGTAATTGGTTATATGTTTAGGGTTAATGGGTTAAATTAAAGTTATCACAGGTTGGATTTTGTAAATTTGAAGGAGGTTTTGAAATGTTTTTAATGGTTTGTTTTAGGGCTTTGATCAATTTATTTATTTATTTAAGGTAAATGATGTTTGAAAGTGAGTAATGTTTTGAAGGGAGGTATTAACCTTGAAATGTTCCAAAAAGAGGTTTTCTTAAAAGATTTAAAATAATTTTTGAAATGGGGGAAAGGTTACCTTTTTTTAAACTAGTTTAATGGTTCCTTTCAATGGTTAAAATAGGAATGAAATCCTTGGGGAATGTTTTATTTTTCAAAGAGGAAGAGTCGTGTTTTGAAGTATGACTTCAAGATGATTTCAAAAGATTATTTTGAATAGTGATTTATACCATGATGTGGTTTTAAAGGTATTTTGGGACCATAGACAATGAATTGATCAATGGTTAGTGAGATATGACCCATGAAGATTATGTCTGAATGTGAACACGATTATGAAATGAACAAAATAATTAATGTGCATAGTTGATGACATGTCATAAGGGGGTGTTATGCATAATGATATATGTGATTAATAGTTATGGATTGTGTTGGTAAATGTGAAATGGTTTGTAAATGATATTAATGTTAATTGTGCAAAATTGGTGACATCTAATAATGAAATTCTTGTTATAATGAAAATGGGTTAATGGGTTATGAAATGTAAATGGTAAATGTGTTAATGGGTTAAGTCATGAAGATTATTTTCATGTTGAATAAAATTTGAATGGAGAACGTTTGTGTGTTGATTTTGCATGAATCGTGATATGATATATGTAGTAAATGGATAATAATCATGTGCACATGGCTTGGTGATGTGGGATAGAGGACTAAGGCTCCTCTCATGGGTTACATTAGACTGAGGCTCTAAACCCCACACTTGAATGCATGGGTTGGGGAGTCAAACTGATGCTCTAGGCCCCTATTTATTTCATTGGATGAGACTACGTAGAATGAGGCCCAAAGGTATGTGTGTTAAGATTATTTAGGAAATGTTTATCCCTAGTGAGATATGGAACTTTAATTATTCCCTTATGCATAGTAATTACCATAATAGGCCATTGCGTACTTGATGTAGATGTCTATCCAATGGAACACAGGATAAAATGATTAACTAGTAATTTTCAAAAGTGATTCTTGTTCCATGATAATAGTTGATTAAATGGGTAATTAATAAAGGAAAAACTTGTTCTTTATTTACATGTTTACTTATTGAACTTGTTTCCTTTCATACAGTGTTGTATAGACTAGATATTGATTTAGCCACCATTGGTGGTGCCCTACTAAGTTGTACTCACACCTTTCTTGGTCCACCATGGCACTCGGGTACCCAAGAAGATGCTTCTTGTTTTCTGATATAGTTTTAGGATAGATACCCAGTGCTTCGGTGTTCATGGAATTATTGGTTAGAACATGTGAGGTCATGAATGGGCTGTGAATCAAGACTCTGTTTGGGGTATTTTAGTAGTTTTGGTTCTGGGATTTAATTTTTATTTATACCTAATATGTAGTGTATACATCCTTATGTTTCAGAATGTACTACTTGGTCCCATTTTTATGCTTGTTGCATGTTGTCCATTTAATTTTTCATGCTGGTTATTATATCTATCGATTTTACTTTATAATGTGACTTTACTCTGATAAGTGGTTATAGTGTCCCCAATGCTTCTCTATAGACCCACACTGCTAGTCAGTAGCCTCTCGCATATGGGGAGTCATGCTTGATGTCATGTGGTGACCCGACTCAGGGTACCGGTTATAGTGGCCACTAGGTCGGGGACATTACAAACATCTTCATAATCCATCCAAAGAATGAATGTGTATATTATCATATGATAATATCATTAGTTAATTATAACAATCCATAATGTTTCCTGGAATAGATAAAAATATCATACATCCACACATGCATTCCCATGTGATAGTTCTATACTCTTGAGTAGTCTCTCATTGATATACTATGTTTTCAGAAGGTAATTGATACCAGTTTCCCCAATGCCACACACTCCTTATAAAGGTTCATGTATAATGAAAATGAACCCACACTGTCCATGTATGGAAATCCATTTCACATAAAACCTTTATTTATTTTAAAATTTTCAACAACACTTTCCTTGAATAAAAAAAATCCATAATTCCCTATTTTAAAATTATCATCAAATAGGATTTTCCAAAAAACCATCCAATTTCACAAATTTCTCAAAACCATAACTAAAAAGGTTTCCATTAAGGATCACATGAGGGTTTCATAATCATATATATATAATCATTTATTTCAATCTAGGCCTTCGAGTTCAAAAAATGAGACATAAATAAAGGGTATTGGTCAGATAAAATTGAGACTAGAACACCATGATACTTTTAAAATTTTTGGATATAGATTTTGGACAATTCCCCTACCTTGGTAAACTTGCCACAAAATCCACGGCTATCTACTCCCACTTCCACAAGGAAATTGGTAAAGACATTAACATGTACACTGGTCATTGGTGTTCCTCTTTAACTTAATGATAGGTGAGGCATCTGAAGACAAACTCTTCCACTACCATTTTCATTATAACCCACAAAAAATATGATTTCATCACTCTCTATATCTTTTGAATTCCTCGATGAACATCTCATTTATAATGGAGGTATGCATTAATAATTTTTTCCTGAAAACGCAAACATGCTATTATTTGATGTCAAAACCATAAAACCAAACTCTAATAAAACTTCTATACCTCAATTATCTTTCAAAAATTAAGTTTTGAATTCATGATAACACATTCAAAACTAGATATATTATCCTTTCTAACATTATCAACCAAATTAGAAACAAATAAAACTAGAAAGAAAGCTATGACATAAAACTAGTCATTAAAATTCTATTGTATGTCTACTATAACTGACATAAGCTTATAATGATTCAAATCATCTTTAGCCAAAAAAAATATAACTTCAGGCTCATTTCCCCTACCACCAAATTTCTTTTAACCAGTGTATACATCAAGTCATAGTTGAACATTTGAAGGTATTTAATCCATCTTATATTCCATATAATGAAATATTTCTTTTTGATAATATTTGTTTCAAACTTTTATGATCTATACAAACTATAAATTTCTAAACAAAAATATAATGACACTAGGTCTTTAAAGCATGGACTATAGAAGCTAATTATAAATCATGCATTGGGTAGTTCTTCTCATGAAATTTTATCTTTCATGATCCATTAGAAAAAAAAATTATCTCTCTATAAGAGTACACATCCTAACCCAGATCCTGATGCATCATAATAGACTATATAGCTATTTCGATAATCTAGAAACATAAGGATAGGTGATAATGTAATTCTAACATTTAACTCTTGAATGGATTTCTAATATTCTTTATTCTATTGTAAAGGATCATCTTTTCTTATCAAATCTATCATTACTGATTTAAAATGTGAAAAGTCACATAAACAATTATGTAGAATCCCACTAATCCAACAAAACTACATATCTCAAAGACATTATTTAGTGTTTTCCAAGAGATAATAGCTTTTATCATTTAAGGATATATGGAAACTCTTTTTTCAAGAATGAAATGGAAAAGGAAACATACCTATTTTATCCAAAAAAAACTTTAATTACTTTCCATATAGATGATTCCCCCAAAAGATACCCAACATTGCATTCAAGTGTTTCTCATGATCTACTTCTTTCCTAGAATACACAAATATATCATCAAGAAACACCACCATAAAAGAATTTAAATACCTTTCGAATATCTAATTCATCATTTCCATAATTATGGTTGTTACATTTGTATTTCCAAAAGGCATAAAAAACTCATAATGGCCATATCAACTTCTAAAATCTCCCTTCTGAATACCCCCCTTTCGAACCCACGTTTTGTGGAATCGTGAACACATGTCGATTTTAGAGAACCATTGGGCTCCCCTTAATTGATGAAATAGGTCATGTATTTTTTGGAATAGGACATTGATTCATTATCAAAACTTAGTTAATATTATTATAATATAAATAAATCCTAAAAGTTTTATCTTCCTTTTTACAAAGAGAACTAGTGATACTCATGGGGACATACTCAGTTGGATGAACCATTTTAAATTCCAAATCTTCTAACTAATCCTTTAACTCTATCAATTAATTTAGTTCTATCTGATAATATATAATGGATATAGTACTAGTCTTCATTTGGAGGTCAATTGTAAACACCACATCTATTTTGGGTGGAAACCCTAAGAAATGTTCATTAAAAACATTGAGGAACGTGTCCACTATGGTTGGAAAAACTCTATCTATGATCTCATAAATCGATGAAAAGTTAAGAATTTTCAACTAATAATAGATTGTTGCAACCACTCATACCAAGGGTCCTTCCCTTTTTTATCCACTTCCTAATATCCTTTAAATAGATTCTTAACAACTTCAAAATATTTGAAACTATCCTATCATGCATAATAATTGATAAGGGCCTCAAAGATTTTCAGTCAATCCATTCCCAAAATAAATGCATGGTAATATATATATAACATAGGGAAATCATATATCAACTCAGTCACATTGAATTTTATTGAACACATTTCTCATTTAAGGCCTAGACACTCTCATTGTCCCAACGGTCTTTGGAGTTTCAAAATAGAAGGCATCGTCTCAACATGTAAATCCATTAGATCAAATACATGATAAGAAATAAATGAGTGGAACATGCTCATATGGAACAATGATTCTGTTGGAGTCGAATTCAAAATAATTGTACCTTGGGACATCATTGGTCCTTCTCGATCATCCACAATCATTTTATCATCTCCATACATCTACTTAATTGGTGCACTTTCCTCTTTATTATATTGTTGAGATTACATATGTTGAGGAGTCATAATGTTCCTATAATTACCATGGATTTATCAATTCTTCAAACAATATTTATTCAGATACACTCATCCCATTAAAGAATATGAGGCCTGAGAATAATGAGGTGCTTCCCTAACACATGACAATGGAGTATAGAAACAATAGTTCTGAATACTTCCCATCTGATTACAATTTTGAAATGATATAGTTGGTTTTGTACAATCTCTCTTAATATGATCAAAATAACTACACTAAACACATCCTGGTTTTCTCTTCATTTGAGGAGGAAATTTTACATATCCCATGTTCTGATTCTAAGATATACCACCCCCTTGAGAATAGGTGTACCTCCCCTTATTGTTTCCATCATTGGATTTTTGACCTTTTCTAGTAGGAATAAACATGCTTCCTCTAATCGTGTCTCTGGATATGTCTTTTTCTGTCACCACCTATCAATTAAGCACTGCTATATAATACATAATACAGAGGATGGTAATCTTTGAGGAAATTTTTTGTTTCAACCTTGACTCAAAAAAATTTTCCTTTGAGAAGGCACTTTCTGCAAATTCCTATAAAAACTGAACACAATTCCTAAATTTAACCTTCTACTCTGTTACTGAGAGATTATCTTTTTTCAAACTGAATAATTCCATTGTTCTATAAATTATAAATATGTGAGGTTATAATCTTTTTATACAATTTTTCAAAATCATTTCATTTCATGCCTTGGTATAATTTAGCCTGAACTGTTAAATCTGGCCACTGGCATGCAAGATCCTCTATCATATATGTTACAAACTTTACATTAAACGCAACTATTGTTTCATTGAAATTGATTATTTTATTTATCCATTTCAACCAAATGTATGAATTTTCCAATTTAGAATCCCCCCAAAAGTTCTAATTCATAATCTGAATAGAATGATCCAATAATCTTGGTTCATCCTTTATGTTCCATATATCCATAACCTGAAAATACTAGACAATACTGTAGACCAATTTTTTGTTTCGTTAAGGCTAGGGTGTAACCACATTCTCAGCAGCCTCATTTGGTTGGTTTCTACAGTGCCTGACCGGTGTCATTAATTATAAATAAAACAAACTCTATTTGGCCTCACTCTCTAGAAACTAAAGTCTTAGCTATTTAAAATTACAAAAACTTCAAAAATAACCACATATCATTCCATAATCATGTTTATCCAAAATAAATCATTTTCACCATTTTCAAAATACAACCATGATGCCTTTTTAAAATCTCTCCATTTTAAAACATTTTCAACAATTTTCAAAAATCATTACATATTTTCATTTCAATAAAACATTGCCTTAATTATGAATAATGAATTCCTAGTGGGATTTCATCTTATCCTTTAATTCTATGCAACTATCGTCAGCTAAACGCATAATAATGACATGAAAACTTATTTAGATGTTCCTAAAAACACCCATATACCCAAACTCCTTGGAAAATTGACGTTTATCATAAAGTGGTAAGATGCACACTTTTATGATCTACATTTCATTTTCTAACAATCCTGCTCCTTACTACCATCCCAAGAAAAAAATTGAAACCATTTCAAACTTCATGACTGAACACAACTGATACCCAAGGATCGAACAAACTGATACCATTTGTAACATCCTATCACTCACCCATTTTCTTGGGAAGAGGTGGTGGGTGTTACTGGCCTTATGTGAAATCCTTAAGACACCAAATCCTACTAATAAATTCCAAGGGATTCATAAAATTTGTGGGATTTTTTCCCCTTCAACAATAAAACAACCAAACCAAGAGAATAAAAACAATAAACCTTTATATAATGCATGAGTTAAAAAATAAAACACAAAACATAACCAAGATAAGAATATATCAGATTACAGGAAGAAACCATGTGACATATCCAAAGAAAAACCAATGATAACAAAACCCAAAGACAAAAAATACATCAAAGCAGTAACTTCCAACCTTCTCCAAGCTCCAACTCAAAATTCCATGCTTGCAGTATCAAGAATAATCACTAAATAACTCAGATACCATGCATTTACATGTGTCTCAAAAGATAAAATCTGCAAACACCTAAAAGTTCCTAAGTAGGGGTGTGTTAAAACATAATAGAATTTACCCAATGATTTCCTAACTCAAACCACTAGGATAAAACCTATTAGTGAATTTATAAAAACTAGTTCAAAA
Organism: Viscum album; assembly: GCA_963277665.1. NCBI lineage: Eukaryota > Viridiplantae > Streptophyta > Magnoliopsida > Santalales > Viscaceae > Viscum > Viscum album. The sequence goes on from OY728122.1 coordinate 422,171,266, forward strand.
AGGTTAAAAAAGTTTATATCAAATCCAAAATAGTTTTTAATGGATTAAAATATAAACAATACTTTAAAAACGTTATCAATACTATTTTTAATACCCATTATATGATTACAAAAAACCACACATCAGCACATGCTTTCCCAGGTTATAGTTTCATACATATGAGTGGTCTGTCATCAAACTATCGAGTCTAGGTTCACCAATGGCATGTACCCCGTCCATAGGGTCCCATCTAATGAAAATTAATCCATACCAACCATGAATAAAAAAATAAATTCCAATTTACTAAAGATAAAACATTTCATTCTTTAAAATATTTTAACAACCATTTTCCTTATATCAAATCAAAATAATAATTTATAAATTTTTATTGTAAATTTAGCATGAGAGTATTTTCCAAAAAAACAATACAATTTACAAAATCTCTCAAAACCATCATGAAAGAGGTTTATATCAAGATTCACATGATGGTTTCAAAGTCATTTAAAGAAAAATATTCATTTTAATCTAATCCTTCATGTACTATTCAATTGAATTCAAGAGAGAATCCACCTACCTCACAACGGTTGATGAAAACAAAGAATGACACTATGTTCCTCTAGAACTGGGCTTGGATATCCTCTCCATCAATAGAACGAACCATAAAATATCACAATTAACCGGAATTAAAATGGATATATATATATATTGGATTTTATCTAATGTACCAAGAAACAAGGGGAGAGGATATCTAAGAAGAACATCAAAAAACAGAGACTTACAGATGAATCTAGATCTCCGACATGATTTGAATCACTTAAAACATTCTCTCAAATCAATGGTATTTGAATCTCAGGACATGGGAAGAAATGGAGTTCAGGATTTTGAAGTATTAATAAATTAAATGGGGTCCTCATAATTAATCCAAATTATATATAAAAAATTTAAAATCTAAAAAGTTATGTCACATGGTTAGGCCACACAGTTTGGTAGATCATGCACCAACTATATTTTGTGAAATAAATATTATAACATATTATGATATTTATTATAAATTATTCTTTGTTTTATGTTTTATAAAATAGGTTTAGATAAGGTGGAATATGAAATAATATTGAAAGAGCTCAGTTGAGTGTCATGCCTCTTCATTGAGACGCATCCTTTGGCTTACATCTTAATACTTTGAATAATGATATTTAGATAAATCTAGAAAAAAATTATTAAATTTTTAGGGGTATTATAAATGCATTTGGGTATTTATTGGATATTATATGATGCAATTTAATAGTAATTAAGATAAGGGATGTGGTATCATTTTCTAAGGGATGGAGATGAAACACTTGGAATTTTTCAAAAGATTAAAATATATTAATGTCTTATTAATGTAAAATTTCTAAAAAATGGCTCATAATATAATATTGGATGATATATCGTTGAAATATGATACTAAAATGGGATTGATAATAGGTTTCAGTTCATTGTTTCCTTTATATCCTTAGTTTTTTTCCTCATAAACCCTTTTTATCTTCTACTATAGTAATGAGTTTTTTCCTATGTTACAAATCCTAATGGAAAAAAATAGTTGAATTTATTATATAATATTTATTATGATGATTCAATATATATAATCATTTTTTATCAAATTAAATATCTCAAAGTGGAAAAAATTAATTTTAAAATTATAGCACCAAATAAAACTAAACTATGTTTTGCATAAATTTATTTTTGGGTATAAAACTGATTTTACCATTATTACATGCAATAAAAATATAAGATGAATATTATAAAATTTTATTGAAAATTATATATATAAATTACTTTAAAATTAATTTCAAAAATTATATATTTTAATTAATTAAGATAAAAACACATTACACACATATAAATATTTTTTCATAAAACTAATTTTTACTTCAACTTAATTTCATTTCATTTCAAATAATTGATAAAAAATGAATAATTTTATATATGTGTAAAAAATATTTTTTCCAAAATTTATTTATTACTATCAATACCTTCAAATATAATGGATAAACTATAACCATTTAATTAAACAATTTTAATTCAATAGAATATCATGGTTTGTTTCAACTCGGTGTGGTGTGTAAATAATGATTGCAAATAAATTAAATATATTTAAAGGGAAATATATAATAAAATATTTAGTTATTATATTATACCCCATTATACTAATTTTATGTTGAAATTCCATTAATCTACTACAAATAACAGATGATACCTCAACCTCATCACATCATCAGTTTCTTATGTAGCTTTCTTAAATTTATGGGTCCTCCATAAATCCTTAACCAGTTGAGGGTAAATTTTCTGAAACATTTTCTCTCTATGATCTAGATTATCCACTAGTTTTTCTTTATGAGGGATTTCATCCTCACGTGGTCTAGCCGTTGAGTTTAGTACATGATAAAGATCATATATGTAATTTTATTTTAAATTCCATAAACCTAGTTTCCCATTGTCGATGGTTTCTTTTCAACTTTTTCAAATGATTAATTTGATCACATACCAAAGGATAGAATAGTTTTTTAGTATTTGTAAACTATATACATATATGGGCCTTATATTAAATTTTAAAATAATGTTACAAAATGTGAATGTAAATATTTCTTATTCTTGTACATATTTAATGTTTCCATATTTACATCATGGGGAAAGAAAAAAAGAAAAAGGATAGATAAAATACCCATTAAGGGTTAAGTATAGAGGAATTTATCTTTAATAAATAATTAAAAATCAATATGGAAAGGTAAATAACTGAAAACACATTCTAATTAATCAATAACTTGATCATGAATATGTAATGTATAAATAATGACAGAATAATTTTTTATAAATAATCATATGATCTTGATGTTGATAGATAGATAATATCAATGCAGCAATCATATGGATAATAATAATTGTATTCACAATGAATTAAGTTATTAATATTGGTTGTTATGATCTCAGAAATCATGATATCTATATCATCAAGACCATGTGCCAAGATAGTTTAAGACTATGTGTAAATGACCATTAAATTCTATATTAATTATTTGTCTCATGAGACTTATCACTGCATTGAGGGGATATTTAATTCTAGGACACATCATTTACTTCATGTTTAAATAATTCTTCATATATTCAATGATCGGTTTAATTCATGAACAATATTACTAAACAAAAATAACTATTTTAAGTATAGATTACATATTTTTGATGATTTTCCCACTTAATATAAATAAATTTATAAAATAACACCATATGGAAAATGGTATATAGTTTAGGAAATAATTATATACATTATACAAATAAAATTTATGTTTTATAGAAATGTAACATTCAATTATGACAAAAATGTTAAAATTTCAAGATAAAGTTAATGAATAAAATTTTAAACAAGAAATTGATAGTCAATACACTACCTAGTCAAACTGATCATAAAACATCCAAATATAGAATAAGGATAGTGTTATTACAATATATATAAAGAGGATAATAAGGAAAATAATGTTTTTCTAAGTTAATAAGATCATTAAAACATTCTAGTAGAAAATACCATTTTTCCTTTGAAAATAAATTTTACATACCAAACATTTTATAAATAATAGGGGAAAAATATTCCATGAAAAGGAAATTCTTAAAATATTAAGTAATATTCAATGAAATGTGTTTCTATAATGTAGGAAATTTTTTTACATCTCAAGTATGATAAAACAAATATTATGTTCAGAATTTTGATAAAAAGTCAAAAAATTATATTGTTCAAAAACCGACAAAAAGATTCATTTTAAACCATTTTATAAAAAATAAAACTTGTGTAAGAATTTATTTAATAAACCATTGGATAATATTAAAAATATTCTTTAAAAATATTCTTTAAAAAGTTTTAAAAAAATATGAGTACGAATGAAAAATGCATTTTCAACTGAAAAGAGAAATAAAGTTAACTTTTCACAATCAAAATTTTCAAATTATTATATGAAAAAATGGAGAATGGTAATATTAATTGAAAATTTCATGAATAACTGTATTAAAATAAAATTAAAATTGGTTTTTTATATAATGATAAAATAACTTTTTTCAATGAAATCATAAGTGTAAACAATCATGATTAAAGTGAGATTGAAGCATAAACCCTTACCGATTTGGAATATTTTGAATAATAACCCACGTGAAATTAATAAATTAAAAGGAAAAAATTAAATTATATGAATATTAATATATTAATGATATGATATATAAAATGGTTGGAATATACCCCTCAAAAAAATAGGTTCATAATAATGAATATTCCTTGAAGGAGTGGAAATTGAGATAAAATATCTTAGAGAGATTGTATTATTCAAGTGTAGATTAATAAATGAAATTATTACTTGAAAAAATGTAAACACACATAATAAAATTGTAAATACATCACAATATAATCAGAATAAATTATATACATAATATTATAAAATCAAATACCATGAAAATATAATATGACCCAATGAAAATAAATTGAGATATGAAATTACATACCACATGGTAACATTAGATCCAAATCCATTTGGATGAAATAATTCAAATTTAAAATTTAGATTCTATGAATTATGAATGATTCATTATATTACATTTAAAATGGGAATTATATACACCATATAAAATAAATTAAGTGTACAATAATAAAATAAGTCTCAGTGAAGAAAAACTAAGACGAAGTCCCTTAATGTGTTCATATTATCCAATTGAGACTTAATCAATGAAGGGATTATCTATAAAAATTTAATTCCACACATATTCAATTTCAATTAAAACATAAATCAATAAATGGGCATTTTAAAAATAATCTTGGTATAATATAATCATTGAAATAGAAGTATAACCCAATGAATGGAAATTTAATTAAGAAACCCCTTTTCTAATGTTTCCATTTAGTTTAACATGATTAATCCTCATTTATAATGGTTTTAAACATCTTATTAATTTATACCAAAACCATATTCATATTTATAATATCATATATTACCTTCTTATAACATCTTATCATTTGTTTGTTAATAATATTTCATTATTACTATTGTTTTGAATGATAATTACTTAGTTTTATCATGCATATTTTATAACGCAAGTTATGATTATTGTGAATAAGATATATATACATAATTAATATAATTATAATAATTTCATAAATATTCCATTTATCAATTAGAACCATTTTTTATAGTTGTAAATATAAAATCAATTGCAACACTTCATGGAAATGTGAGGCCCTACGTATTCACAAGTGATGATAGCATTCCCATAATTGGTGAAAGGGAAAATAAGTGGATGATATATTAACATTAAATAATAAATATAATGACATAATTATTATATATTTTAATTTTTTCCATCATTATTACTATCTATTTGAGTCAATGATAGAAAACAATTACATCGATTCGTGATGTGGTAGTCTACCATACACACGAGCAATAGATTTGATTCCAATTTGATGGAGGTTGTTATGGATTAAAATCATTAAATTAACATAATAAAATAGCATTATATTTTATATATTTCTATTATTATATTGAAATTTTTAACACATAATTAATGGATGAAAAATTAGAATTAATAACTAACAATCTTAGTGAAGATGATTACCTTTGATTAGAAACTCATCCTTCGGATCAATTATCAAGGACCCTAGAATTGGTCTTTTTGGAATAAAAAACTCTATAATTCTTATAATTCTGTTGGAGATAGATTTTAATTGGGTTATTTCAATCCAAATGGATGTAAAGTATTGATAAAATGAAAAGAGTGATACCCTTTTATAATTGAAAATACCCAAAACTACTCTGTAATGTTAAGTCACACTCAACCCATGTGCCTAAAAAATTAATAATTAATGGATATAAAAGAATTTATGCTCTATTTATACCTTAATCAAAAAAAATTCTTAAAAATTTTATTACCTTATCCTCTAATTTTACATACTTTTACCATTTTAGTTTTCATCAATGTAATTAGTTGTTTCCCCTAGGTAAATAATCCTTAATACCAAAATAAAATAATCCTTATTAATTTATTTTCCCCTATTTATTATAAATTTTAAATCATATTCATCATATATAAATTCATTTTTGGTGAAAATGTATTTTAATAAAAGCACATGTAATGTACAAAACCATGTTTTAAACATAGTGTAGCAATTAATTTTTAAAATTTTTATTCTTCATTATGGCCATAAATTAATTTGAACATATTAAAAATATAAATTATTCTTATTCACAATATTGAATCAATTTTATCAAATTTAATTCATATAATTAGAATAATATATTGTAAAAATGAACCTGTAATACGTATCGAAAATCAATTTTTCAGGAAATATGTTTTTTAGGGATAAAGAGATCTTACATCAACTATATGAGTAATGATCCTCATTATATGGATTAAAATTAATATAAGTAGATATATTACCTATAAGTTTTCTTTAAATCTTACATTATTAGTATTTATTTTAATTAATTAAAACAGTGGAACATTATCCACTTATAAACATTTTTTTAAAAAATGTGTTTTTTAGCCAAAAAAATAAAATTAAATAAAAATATTGTATAATAAGGATTCAAATGTAATTAATTATATTATTTGTAACTAAAAAATATATATATTGCTTTAAATGATATTAAAACAATTATAGTAGAATTAAATTACATAATTTATTGAATTAAAATGACATTTTGATAAAAAAGAGATACCTTTCACTATATACTAAAAAATCACACTATTCGAAAAATACCAAAAAAATCCATTATTTTATTTTTCCCTCGTGATTTTAAAAATTAGTTCATTTTCCATAATAAAATTTCAAAAAAAATATATGAAATTAACTATATTATTTTCTAAAATGAAGTATTGAAAATAGTTTTTGACGAAAAATATATTTTTGAATCATGTAAAGACTTTACTAAAATTTACAGCATATTTTCTATGAATTTCTCATTAAATTTATACCTTATAGTAAATTCATACATATTTTATAAATTAGTTAATCTTATTCATATGATCCTATTTAGATTCAATGTTATAGTGGTTATATTTAAATTATATATTTCACTGGTAGTTTAGTTTCGGTGTTGTGTGTCACAAGCGCTATTGAATATTGTCTTAGTTTTAAAATCTTCTACTGTTAAATTATCCACTCCTTTAATAAATTATATCCTTCCAATTTGAAATTCTTAAAGCACATATTTTAATTCAACATATTTAATTATTTCTTTTATAATGGTACACATAAAAATTCCCATAAGATAGTGAATCTAGGTGTATTTGGAAAATTATCTACATAGAACATCATGTTGAAACATGGATACAATAATAATATTTAAAAGTTCATCGACACACTCCTAAAATTTCAGTATTCTTACAAAATTGCATGGAAAAACCGAGTGATGTACATAAGAAAGGGGTGATCTATAAATCCTAGTATGGAAAAAATCATAGCATATGATAAAGTAGTAAATGTGAGCCAAGGGGATTATCAAGGTATCATAAGGGGGTGAGAATCATAATCTTGGTCAACAAATCATTATATAACAATATAACATTATGGAAACATAGTAATGTGGAAATAACTTAAAACATGGAATCATAAGCATAATTCAAGGAAAACCAATAATAAAATATAATAAAGTGTTTATCGGATAACCACCCATTCAGTATACATGCCATCTCATGAGAATAAAAAAATAACCAATGCATTGGAGTTTTATTTGGGAGAAACCATCATTTTCATATCATGCACATAAATAAGTTTTCTACATAGATCATTTAACATATGATAATATTTTATCTAATTTAATAAACTTGACTAAGTTTTTTGGGATACATACATTAAAGTAACAAATCAATGAATTATATGTACATAATGTTGAATAACATCGAGTGGAAAATGGGAATGGGTATTCACTACAAAATTGTTTTATGTGGAAAAATAGTATGACAATTTCTGTATCATTATAGTTGTATATAAAGGCCCATTTTAGAGTTTAATGATAGTAAAAGGGTTATCTCATAACATGGAAATATTAAATATATTAAGTGAAATATATAAAAACATATTCTAACATGAACAATTGGGAATTAAAAATGCATAATACAAAGAAGGTACTTGCATAATGAGGACAATGATAGAATCCATTACCTTGATGGGGCACATGTAAAATCTTGAGAGGAACTATGAAATATATTAGTTGAACCATGGTAAGGATATATAGAGGTAATTTTAGTGTAATTTATTTCTTCAATATTTTTTATTGAAGTGGAATGGGAGGTTGGGTGGGTTTATATAGAAAAATTAGGATGATTCTTTATTAATTTTCAAATTTTAGTTTTCAACTCTATTATAATATAATCAAAACCACAAACAAACCCATATAATTTCCCCATTTTTTCTAAAAATATGACTAGTTTTAATTATTTTAAATTTCCATGAACTAAAATCAATAAAATAATAAACATGGTGTTGTCGAAGTGATTCTTGTTATAACAAAATTGATTTAAATACCATGAAAAACATTATATGTTTTTTAGAATTCATTAAGGATTTATAAAATTAATAAAATAACATTAAAAGATATTATTTTAAAGATTAAATATGAATTTTTTCACTGATACATTTTATGACATATATTAAATCACATTTTTGTCATTATAATGTCATAATACACATCGTATATTAATACCGTATTAAATTTTGACCAACAAGTTGACTATCTCGATATATTATCAAAAAATAACCATTGGATAATTTTGATGTGATTATTTAAAAAATAATATTTATTTTTTCCATGTAATTTTCAATTTATGATAGTTTTTACTTTTAAATCAAAAATCAATATTTTTTGAAAAATACAGTTTTTTTACAATAACACTTTTCTAACCCTTATAAAAATTAAATTTTATATCATAAAGTTATATTAAAATTTATAATTTAATAAAAATTATTTAATGTAAATATTTTACTAAAATTACATTTTTATAAAAATTCAAAAATTCATTGAAATGTGTGTCTTGGTTGAAACTATATATTTTCCAAAAATATGATTTCTTTTTCATTGTTTCAAAATCTAATTTTTCTCAAACTTATTAATTAATAATTAATAAATTATTAAAAAAAGGTATAAATATAATCATTTTTTTATTAAATTAATATATAAAAATTCAAAAAATTATATTCTAGATAAATATCCATTTATTACATTATTAAATTTCCTTAGGGTGAGTTGTTCAATGGTGATATTTTCTTGGTTTAGTTGCACATACATGGTTTTGGATTTAATCTCAATGTGCATTAAATTATCCCATAAATAGTTTTAGTCAATAATTAGTTTTTGAATCTCATCTTGGGATTAGTCTAGGAAAAATCCTGGTGATTTTATATCACTCTGAAGCTTTGATATTGGGCTTTATAGAGTATGATCCTATTTATAGAGGTCATCGCTTCCTTTTTCTGTATCAATTTGACTTTATCATAACCTGTAATATATATTAATCATAATTATTTCTATAACATTTATTTAATATATATTTTTTTATGCAAAAGGTCTTTAAAACCTGACATGATGTAATGGTCCAAAATAAACATAGTAGTGAATTTTTTTTATAATTTCATTTCACAATAAGGAATTTACTAATTTTAGAGGGTAATTTAAATTATAAAAGTTATTTCCTTACTTTCTTCCTCATTTCAAATTTGTATACCAAAAAATTTTATTTCATACACTAAAATAGATCAGGGTACTTATGTTTCATTTTTTATTCAAGTTCCCACATTACTTCCTCAAACTTTTGGTTCGGCTAAAAAACATTGACCAAGTGTGTTGTCTTGTTTTGTTGAAAATTTTCTCAAGGTAATTTGATATTCATTGGTTGATCCTAGTATGAAAGATCATTCTCCAATAGTACCACCTCTATATTTACTAAATGTGAGGGAACTAGTATGTACTTACACAATAGGGACACATGAAAAATATCATGTACTTGAGATAGGATTGGTAGTTTTGCTAGTCATTAGGCCACAACTATGATGTGATCTAGGTTTTTAATGCGGCCGATATATCTTGGAATAATATTTCCCTTCTTCCCAAACCTCATGAATTTATTTCATGATGTTATATGAAGGAACACATTTTCTCTGACCACAAACTATATATCACATCGTTGATTGTCTAAATATATTTTCTATCATCTTTGTGTGAAATTAATTTGAGGTTGAATGGTTTGAAACTTCTCTATAATATCTTAGATAATATCAAGTCCCATGATCTTCCTCACTCTAACTTTATCTCGTGATGTCATATTCAAACACCTATTCCCATACATAGCCTCATAAAGTTACATTTGAATACTATAATGGTAATTTATGTTATATTCGGACTCCACTATAGGATGGTGTAGATCCCAACATCATTGGAAATGTATTGAACATGATCTCAGAATATCCACTTGTGTTTGAACGGTCTTTTCATAATTTCAAACCATCTGAGACTGATATACAGTGGATAAGATTAGTTATGTGTCCAAAACTTTTTAAAGGTTACCTCAATGTAATCCTTAGATCTCAATAAGATAGAATAAAGAGTGTAACTCCTTGTAGTCTTACAACTTTTATTTTGTATATCTTGGTGAGTTGGTCAATAAATAAATATTTCTTAATATAAATGAAATTTTTTATCTTTGTAAGGTGATCAAAAATTACCCAAATCTTGTTGTTTCCATTAGGTATCTTGGGTATTCCTATGATTAAATTCATGGTAATGTTTTCCTATTTTCATATTTTTATAAAAATGGTTGCATTATAAACTTAGAATTATATATGTCCTCCTTGACTTGACAACATACAAAGTTTCTAGATACAAATTCTACAATATCTCCTTCTATGTTATCCCACCCAAATTTTGGCATCAAATATCTATACATAATGGTGCTTCCAAGATAAATATATAAGGATGGTCTATGAACATTATCCATAATATCACACTTCAGTTCTAGTTTTTAGGGGACATATATCCAGGTTCCAAAGGTTATAACTACATCTTCATCAGAGTTGACATCAATAATATATGCCACCTTGTTCTATAGAAACTCATCATCTTTTAAAGACTCTTTGATCCTATCATGAATATATGTTTGAGTGGTTTTATAATATATTGATGATTAATATCCTTTTATTATTCCCATTTCTATCATATGTATCCACGAATATTATATCCCTAATAATCCTCATCATGGATATGGTTTTAGGAATCTTTCTATTTAGAGCATCTTCTACTTTTCCTCTCTTCCCCATATGGTAATGGATTGAACAATCATAATCCCTGATCATCTCTAAAAACCTTTTAAGGTTCATATCAAGCTTCTATTGTGTTAATAAGTTTTATTATTTTATGATCCATATATTTGTCACACATATCCTATTAGATATAATGCTACCAAATCATTAATGTGAAGATCATTGTAGCTAATTCTAGATCATGACTTGGTTATTTATTATCATGGATATTTATTTGGTGAGAGTAATATTCTATCACTTTGTTATATTGAATGAGTAAATAACCTAATAAGTTTTTTGATACTTCATTATTGAACCCAAATCTATACTCATTGGTGCTAATGTGTGAAAATTCGTAGTGATAAGACTCTTCATCATATCTTTAAAACATTACTCACGTTATTCATTCTAGACAAACATTACACCAATATAAGTTTTCATAGTTTATAGGCTTGATAATCATGATGATTTTCATAAAAATTAATGATAACACCCAACTAGTCCATGGAAACTACAGATATCCATCACTACTATGGTTATGGTGAATCCTTTAATTTCCTTAGTTTTTGAATGATTCACTGATATTCCTTTTTAATGATAAAATTAACCATGAATTTTACATGTTCTAGGTATAATTTTGATTGATTACTCAACAACTAATTTTGGGGAATGACCACACCGTTTTTTAGTAAAAACATCAGCGCATTCCCTCATAACAGGAATGTTGTTGAGGTTGATCTTTTCCATAGACAAAATCATTTGATATAAAAACACTTTTCTATAAGTAAATAATATCTATTTTTGGGATAATGATACTAAAGTATAATAATCCTCCTCCTTGTACTTGAGAGAATCAGAATCCAATTCATGATATGGGTGGTGATTTCCTTTTCTCATCAATTTATGTAGGCATTATTTAAGAAACGTTGATTAATACCTAGAAAAACATCAAATTACAATAAAGGGAGTATAATATGATTTATAATAACATTCATATAAACTTCAACATTTGATACAATTATCATTGAAGTCTTTTCTGATAATATCATTTCCTTTGTGGTAGTGAATCATTGTTCATAAAAAACATATAAGATATGGTAATATGGCATGGATTGAAATATAAAAAGATATACACAAATATTTAGTAGAGGTTATGTATAATTAAATCATCATGATCTAATTTAGCATAGAACATTCTTTTCTCCCTTGGCCTTGGAGATTATCACTTTTCATCATGCTTTTTTCCTTGTAATATAGAAATGGCTTGAAAAATGCCTAACTTCTCTACATTTTTTACCTTGAACTGTTAATGGTACCTTAGATTGAACTTTAATTTCATCCATTATGTTAACTAAACACTTAATTTCTTTAGGGTAATTATCTACTTGATGCCATATTTTTTTCACACATAAACCATCTTTGAGTTCCTTTATTAGATTTCCTTTAGTTAATCTTTCTACTTTTTTGATGTGTAGGAAATTGAATCTTCTATTCATTATCAGATACATCCTTCTCTTATTTGCAAATTTTTGAAATTAAACTATGTGTTATTTGTTAATCATGATTTCTAATTTTTATTTTGGTATATTCACATGATTTCTTACTTTATCCCCCATGATGTTAGGCATCCCATTCATGTATTCATCACATTACCCTATATATTTATTGTTGAAAGGTTTTCTTTTATTTCTATCCATTGACTAAAAATATAGGGAAAATTAGTGTTGATAATTTTTAAATATCTAAATACAAAATTTGGGAACCATAAATATTATAGGGATAGCTCATAAATGACATATACTTCATAAAATATGAATTTCAATGTTTCAATATAAGATATTCATGAACTATTTCCTAAAAAATCTTAAGGGAATTTTTTTCACCTTAATAATGGTTCATAATGAGCTTTTTAATTTACCATACCAAAACCCCAAGAAGTGTTTAACATGGTTTGCAGCAAATTTCATTATTGTGCACAAGGAAGTGATCAAGTTTAGTTTAATGTTCCCTTTTCAAGTTAATTACCCATATATCCATCTTTCCAAAATCCACATCCACTTTTTGTATCCACAAACTGATTTATTTCCTTTAAAACCGCATAATATATACTTTAAAATAATTTATGGATGTTTTACTATGTTTAGTCCTATTCCTATGGCTTTCACTAGGGTATTCTAATTATAATCCAAAAAAACTAGGATTTTCTCTAATACCATCTATAAAAACACATATTTTAATAAATTTTATTTCATAAATTATTATATAAAGGTACAAAAAATTACATTAGATCATAGAAACAAGATTATTTTTTAAAATAGTTATATATAATATCATCTTGAAATATGGATACAACATTTTTATTGAAAACTTCCTTAACATGCTCTTAATATTCCATTGTTCTTCAAAAATTGCACAGGATAACCTGGGGATATATATAAGAAAGGGGTGAGCTATAATGCCCAGTAGGGTAATAACAAAATCATAGAAAAAGATAAATCAGTACATGTGATCCAAGGTTAATATCAAGGTATCATAAGAGGGGTGAAAATTAAAATCCTGAACAATGAGGCATGATATAAGAAGAAAACATAAAGGCAAAATAAGAAAATGACAACAATATAAAACTTATAATCATAAACATGAGTCAAGGATAACTACCAAGATAATATAAAATAATGTTCTTAGTATAATATTTCATGAACAATACTTGTAATATCATGATATTAAAACATTATACAATGTATTGGAACACTATCTTGGTGAACCCATCATTTTCTTATCATGCACAGGATTAAATCTGCCACATAGATCATTCATTATTGGATTATATTTCATAACATTTAATCACATAATTAAGGAATTATATATATATATATATATGAATTTCCCTAGTAAATTATTTATAGGTATATAATTTTGATTACCATTGAGTGTAAAATAGTGTTGGTTATTCACCATATAATTGTTGGGCAAGGAAAAATCACAGGATAATTTTGGCAGCATAACGGGGGAACGTAAAGGTTCATTAAAGTGTTTAATGAAAGTAAAAGGGGTCTATCATCACATGTGGATAATAAGTATACTATAATGGGTCTATAAAAACATATTCCGACATGAATAGATTCAAATTAAAACGCATAATACAAAAAGTGTTCTTGAATAAAGAGAAGGATAAGATCCCTAACCTTAATAGGTAACTTCTAAAGGCTTGGGAGGATATTATTTTCAGAATGGGGGAGCCCTAGGAGGGATATATAGAGGTAATGGAAGAGTAATTTCACCCTCAAAAAGTTTTTAGTGACGAGTAATCAGATGTTTTGGGGGTTTATACAGCGAAAGAGAGTATAAATTTTTTTTAATTTCCAAATTTAGGTGTTAGACTTTATATGATAGTTTAATCAAAACCGAAAATTATCCCATTGTTTTTTCCATTTTTTTAAAAAAATATTATTGGTTTTAATAATTTTATAATTACCATAACTGATCTAAATTAATGGATACTCTTGGTGGTGTGGAAGCGATTCAATTTTATAAAGAATTAATTCTGAAACCTTAAAATATAATATTGGTTTTGGAGGATTCATTTGGGATTTATAAAATTAAAAAAAAAAATAACATCAAAACACATTATTTTAAACTGGAAATATATATGTGTTTTATATACCTATTATGAAATATAATACATAACTTTTGGGTCATTATTATGTCACAATACACAATGTATATTTATACTGTATTTAATTTTGACCTAGAAATCCAACTATCTCTAAGAATTATGAAAAAATCACCATTAAAAATCTAAACATGATTATTTATAATTTGTTTTTTATTTTATCCTTATAAATATATATCTATTATAATTTACACTTTTAAATAAAAAATCCATATTTATTGAATAATATAGGTTTTTTTACAATAATAGTTTTTTAAACCTTATAAAAATTTCATTTTATTTCGTAAAGTTATATTATCAATTATATTTTAATAAAAATTATTTAATAAAATTATTTTATTAAAATAAATTTATTTAAAAATATATTTAATTCTTTAAAAAGTGTGAATTGATTGAAACTATATATTTTCAAAAAAAAATATGATTTTTTGTTTCAATATATCAAAAACAAATTTGTTTTCAAACTCATTATTTAATCAATTATACAGTTTTTAAAAAGGGTTAAATATAATCATAATATTATTAAAATGAAATATAAAAAATAATATTGTTTTGGTCTAGATACCTATCCCTTTATTACACCAGTAAATTACCTAAGGGTGGGATGTTCGATAGTGATATTTTCATTGGGTGGTTCTGCATACATGGTTTGGACCATGACCCTGATAAGCTTGAACATATCCCATAAATGGTTTCTCTCAGGAATTATTCATTGAATATAAGCATCATCACAGTAATTTAAAAATATTTAAGACACTATATCTCTTTCATATTGGGATTAATGGGCTTTATATGGTATGATCCAACTAGTGGAGGTCGCCACTTCCTTTTTTTGTGTCAATTATACTTTATCATAACCCTTAATGTATACTAATCATAATGGTCACTATAAAGTGGATATATTATCAATATTTATTATTTTTAATAGTCTCTTAAATATTACAAGATATAATACTCCAAATTTACCAAAGTAGTGCATGTGTTTTTTATAATTTTATTTCTTAATAATGCATTTACTTATCTAAAAACGAAATTTTATTTTTAAGATTTTGGATTGTTATAGAAATTATGGTATGAAAATAAAGGTTTTGAAATTTTAAAATCCCTTTTTGTAAAACCCACATCTTAAGATGGTTAATAAAACTTCCCCATAAAATGGGGATATAGAAATAAAAAGGTCCTTACAAAACTAGGTTTCTAAATTAGATAACAATAGTGGGAAGAGAAAATATAGACATTGAGGAGAAAAATAACATCCAATGATTAATAGTGATAGATGGAGAACACAGTTAGTATATTGTTAACCAAAAAAAACCATAAATATTTTATGGGTTAAATGACAATTTATTCATTAGATATAATGGTAATGGATAACATTTTTTTCAAGATCTTTTACCTAGATATGAGGAATTATTTCACCATTTATACTATGAAAATATAGAAATATAGTTTATTTATATCTTTCTATTTCATATGATCAATTTCATCCTTTGGTTTTTATTAAATAAATTTCCATATCATCCATTAATTTGATAAATGAATATCCAATAAGATTTATTTATGCTTGAAGAACTAAAATTAACTTTTAATAGGTCATATGATTCAAAAAAGATTGATTTTTACTTCTATACGTTTATAAACATTTACCCAAAACAAAAATTGTTTTCAAAAGTTATCTAATAGGAAATATTAATCTCTATACCACCATATTAACACCCAAATTTAATTTTAATATTTATCTGTTAAATCATATTGACCATAACATCACGTAGGCCAATAGTTGGCACTACACCCTTATCACCCATCAGTTTTGAGTTCAATCCATTTACCCTTACAAATTTTGAATAGTTTTCACTTAGTATGAAATTTTTCTTTTTTATAAAACTATATTAATATAAATCCTATAAAATTCCTAAAATTATGATAAAAATCATCAAAAATAATATTTATCATCAAATTACTTTTTTAACCACATGGGTTTTCTTTATGAATCTTTTTTTCCAAAAAAATAAAATAATATAAATTGGATATTATTACTTAAACATAAAAGATAATTTTAACCCTAAAGGTTATTAATACCTTTAAACTTATCAATAGTGAATTATACCACATATAATACTTCTTGTTTCAACCTTGGGTACATATATCTCATCCTAGTAAAACATCTCCTAAAATGTCATTAATCAAATGAAAATATTATCATTTTAAAAATCAAAAGGGGTGTCTAAGACATTGAACTTATAGTGAAATAGAAATTCATAAACACATAAAGGTATCCATGACTCATAATTTAATCATAGATGAATACATATATGTTTTGAAAAATTAACACAACTCTAAGATTATTCCATTAATAAAAATACTTCTACAAAAAAATTATTTAATCCCAATATGTAAATACTTATATCCTTTTACTTTAAAAATTTTCATAGTACAGTTTAAACCTTGATCTAGGATTTAACTCTTATATTAAGACATTGGCTCATATTATTCCTAGTTTCCCCACAGATAAGGCATTGAACTCCTTAGAAATTGGTTGCTCTATATCTTTTATTTCCAAAAAAAGAAACATATTACCCTTCCATTTATAAATTCTCTTGGATGTCTCTTTCCACATTTATGAAATGAATAAAATCAAGAATTCTTTCCTCCATGTTCTTCACTACCGGATATCTCAATTTACTGTGTTCTTCTCTTCATTGTTCAGTTTGAGAGTTGGTTAAGTTATAGGTTTTAAATATTATATCATGATAACTGATTAAGTATATTCACAATGTCATTTACTCCTGTCATCATTTTATTTGGTCTCTCATAATAACCATGTTGTCTATAAAACTCAACATTAACATAATTCATTTGGGATCTAAACCATTTGACTACAACTAAAAAGAATAGTTTGATTAATGCTAACCATATTGTAAAATCACATAATCCTAAAATATTTATAGGTTTTCTAAATAAAGCCACATTCTTTTCATCCTATGAAGGCTTATTTTTAACCTAGGTTATCCATGATAAACCTATCAAAAAATATTTCAAAATGGTTCATAAATAAAATTTGGATTAACACCTGGTCATGTCAATCTAGGTATACAACAAGTCTCATTATTTTTCACTAGGTGACGATTGAATCAAATCCCAATACTACCTTTTCGAAATTATTACCCCTACCTAAAACTATGCTAGATCCAAAAACACATTTTCTATCTAAACATGGATTTATTTCTAGGAAAAAAACATAATAGTTTCCTTCAAAATACTTTATCATGTTATTATATACTTAGAATTTTACTCAAAGTCATTCATATGGTTATTCTTTCTAATATTTTATTACTAAATCTAGTCCCAAAGTTTCTACTAAACATTATTTCGTACCAATGGTAAAGTCCCCAATCCCATTAACCCAAATTTGATGGTTAACTTTCTATATTGGTATAAGATATAAGGGATGACTTCGTGAAGGACTTAGTTATTTAGTAATATTGGTAAAATATATACATACATGAGTCTTTCATTACATTTGAAAATATATTTTTAGAAAAGTGAATGTCAAGATTCATTACCATTGAACTCATTTGAAGATTTCGTCTTCATATAGTATAAAAATGAAAAAAATAAGGATGATATGAAATTCTTAGTTAGGGTTATGTATAGTGATTTCTATCAAGAATCAATAAATAATAATCAGCATGAAAAGTTAAATAAATAAAAACCTAATACATGTAGTCAATAACCTGAGCATGAAGAATAATATAGCAGTAAAAATTGATGATCAAATAATAAAATATAAATATTCACATGATCTTGAATGTAATATATGGATAATATCCATGTATTGATCCCATGGAAAAAATAAATTAATTATTAATGAACAAAATTCTTAATATTAAACATCATGATCTTAGAAATCATGATATCTATACTATTAAGACCTTACATCAATCTCATCTAAAACTTTGGGGAAACCCCCATTTAAAAGAATCTTACAAATTTTTATATTCATATTAGTCAATACATCGAGTGTATATATAATTATGAGCCCCTCCCATCACGTAGTGTCTAAATAATTCCTCATATATTGAATAAAAAATTTTAATCCATGAATAATGCTACTTATAAAAAAAATATCCATATTGAGTAAAGAGTACGAATTTTATAGATGTTCCACATTTAATAAAATAATATTAATGATAAAAAACATATAAAAAATGGATTATTGTTTAGGAAATAATCATATCCATTATAAAAATAATATTGATATCTAAGGGAAGTGTAATGTTCAATGATCTCCCAAAAGTAAATGTTTCAAGAGAAAGTTAATGAATACAAAATTAAACATGAAAGTTAATGTCAATAATTTCCCTTGTAAAACTGATCATAAACCATCAAAATAATGAATAAGTATGGTATTATTAAAAAATAACCCTAGAGGAGTATATTTAAAATTAAGGTTTCTTTTCTTTTTGGAAAATAAATACCACAAGAACATCATTAACACAATATTAAATAAAATACCATTGTTTACTTTTAATATCACTTTTAAAAAAATCTAGAATATTTGAAGTTCCATTTTCATTGAAAAGGAAATTCTAATCATATATAGTAATTATTAATCTAATGAGTGGTCATAATTCTGGAAAATTATATACATTTTTAGTATGTTAAAACAATGATTCCTTTCACATTGATAGTAAGAAAACAAAAAAGTACCTTGTTTGGAAAATGACAATATGATTCATCTTAAACTAATTTTTAAAAATTAAAATATAGGTTAAAATGTATTTGAAAAACCATTGGAGATTATAAAAAAAATTAAATATTTTATGTAAAATATGGATATTGAAGAAAAATGAATTTTTGATCAAAAAGTGAAATAAAGTTGGCTTTTTATAAAAAAATAGTTCGTCAGTTATTTTAAGGGCCAATGTAAGAAAAATGGTACTATTACTTGAAAAAAAATTAATAAATAAAGGATAATAAAATTAAAGTGGTTTTATTTTGGAAATTATCATATATTTCATTCCATGTATATTTAACCATAAACCATACTGATTAATGATAGATTAATGCATAAACCCTTACAGGTTTGGTAAATTTTGAATCATAAACCCCATGAAATAAATAACATAAAATTAAACATTAAATACCATTAATATTAATAGAATATTGATATTTTATATCAAAGGGGTAGTACATATAACTCAAAATAGTAAATAGGTTCATAATACTAAATATGTGTCAGTGGAGTGGAAATTTAGAGGAAATATCTTTTAAAGATCATACCATTGATGTGAGGATTAATAAATTAATTGATTATGTGTATCAAATGTATATCAAAATAAATAATTTTTAAACCCAAAATAAAATAATAAAAATACATTACACACAAAATCTAATAATGTTAATGATGGTGATGAAGTAATATAACCCATGGAAAAGAAATTCAGTTATGAAATTATATACCAATTTGTAACATTTGATCCACAGACCTTATATGAAATAATTCATATTAAATATTAAATCCCTGAATTATTATGTATTCATGATATTACATGTTATATTGGTAGTATGTACACCATATAAAATAAATTAGGTGTACAATAATAAAATATTTCTTAATGAAGGAAATCTAAGATAAATCCTCTTAAAAAATTCATGTCATCGATGTGAGAGTTAATAAATGAAGTTATTTTTTGAAACAAATGTAAATCCACATAAATAAAAGTGAAAATAAAACATAAGTCAACCAATTGTAATTTTAAATATAATATTTTCATAATATAATCAATGAATTTGAAGTATAAAATAATGAATGGAATTTGAGTTAAGAAACCCCTTACCTCTTGTTTCCCTTTAGTTGAACATGATTTAAACTCATGTATAATTTTTTTAAACATTTTATTAATTTATATCAAAATCATATTCATATTTATAATACCATATATGATCTTATTATAACTTAATATCACCCTTTTGTTAATAATATTTCATTATTACCATTGTTTCTGATGTTAACTACATGTTCTCTCACGCATGTTTTATTACATAAGTTATGTTTCTTATTATAAGGATATATATATATTCTAAAAAAAATTATTAATGTTATAAATCTATAATTTATTCTGTATATACCTTTAAATAATAATTTTTTAATTTTTGATATGGAAAATTAATCACATATCATCATGGAGATGGTAGACCATACATATGAATGAGTGATGATATCATTACCATAATGGTTGAAAGGGAAAGAAAGTGGATGATATATTAATTTTAAAGAATAAATAAAATTTCATATGTATCATATTTATTTATTATTTCTATAATTATGACTATCCATGTTTTTCAGTGATGGAAACTAAATTACATTGGATCATGAGGTGGTAGTCCACTCTACACATGAGCGTTGTCTATATTTCTAATTTAGTGGAAGAGGAGATGGATAAATATTATTCCAAAAAATTAATAATATCTCAATATAGGGAAGATAATAATTATATTATATTTTAATTATTATTACATATTTTAAGGTGGAAAATTAAAATTAAAATAAAGGATCATAGTGAAGATGATTACCTTCTGTTAGAAAAACCTCTTTTGTATCTCAAATTAAGTACCTTAGGATTGGTATTTTCAGAATATTATAACCTATATAATTTTTATATGGATGTTCTGGATATATTTTTTATGGTTTTATCAAGAAAATATGGCATTATAGGGGTGAATAAATGAGGGTAGGGGTTTCCCCTTTATAATTGAGGAGGAGTGGCATTTTTGTAAATACCAAAAACTATTGAGTCATGAGAAGTAACACTCACCCCATGTGCCTCAAAAAATGATAAATAATCTATTGGTTGTATGTTATTTTATATTCATACCTCCACCAGAAAAAAAAATAAACATGTTTTAAACATGTTATTCCCTTATCCTCTTAGTTTATTTAATATTACCATTTTTGTTTTCCCCATAGTAATTATTATTTCATCAGCTAGGTGATTAATACTTTAATAATAAAATAAAATACTGACAATTATATAATTCGTACCCAATAATTCTAAGTATTAATACCAGTTTATTAAATAAAAATTCATTGTGTGCAAGAAATAAATTTTAACACAAGTTCAAGTAACGCACAAAACCTTGTTTTAACATTAACTATAGTAATTTTTTTCTACAATTTTTTTTTCTTCATTATAAATGGAAATTATATTTAAATTAGTAAATAATATTAATTATTTTATTTAAAAATATATAATATATTTTTTAAAATTAATTTCATATAAGTGAGATATTTTAATTAAAAATGAACCTTCAAAATGTTTCAAAAATGATTTTTTAAGGAATGAATTTTTTAAGCATAAGATAATAATACATTAACTATATGACTAGTGGTCATCATTATATGAATTTAAAATAAAAAAGTTAGATAAATGATATATAAATTTTATTTTAATAAGTATTTATTAGAGGTTATTTAAATAATAAAAATTGAGGTACATTATACACTTAAAAACATTGTTCAGAAAAATACATTTATAAGGCAAAAAATAAACATATACCAAAATCCAGTAAAAACATGATTCAAATATAATTAATTATATTATTTATAAATTATGAATAATTATTTCACATTGAAATAAAATTCTAGGAATATTGGGACTTTAAAATTATTTAATTTATTGAAAATAAATGATTGTTTTATAAAAAATATGTATTTTTTAATATTTATTGAAAAATAAATCTTTTCCAAAAAACCGAAATTTTGAAACTATGTTAATTATTGACAGAAAAAAATTCAAAAATGAATTTCATTTTATAAAATAAAATTTCTATAATTTTAATAAATTATTTATATTATTTATCACATAAATCAATTAAATCGTTTTTGTCGAAAAATATATTTTTGAAGCAAGTAAAGAATTTACATAAAATTGAGCCCATATTGACAATGAATTTTTCATTAAATTTTTATTAAGTATAATATTTATATAAATTTCATAAATTAGATAATCCTATTCATATTATCTAATTTAATGTCTTGGTAAAATGGATATATTTAAATAATATATTTCATAGGTCCTTTAAATTCAGAGTTTCATGTTGTATATTCAATCGAACAATGTAATTATTTTAAAATAATGGGTTATAACATGTTTAGTAGATATACATAGAACACATCAAGATACTCATAGATATTTAGTAGAAGTTCCAAGATATATAAAATGGCCCCTGTGTGAACAAAATTCATGATGTGGATGATATATCTAGGTCTCAGTTTCGAATTATTCGAATTCTCAAAAACTTCTTCCAAGGAACTACACATATGGATACCTTATCAAAATATCAAAATATAGAACTCACCAATGATTGAAAGAATAACATTTCTGTTGAGTAAAAATTTGTTTCTACTTTCCCATTGATCTTTTTATTTTGTAAATCACAAATTACTTATTTTTTTAATATATGTTTTTTTCTTATCATAATCATATGTGTTGTTTTCTTATCATAATCATGTTATGTTGTTCTACATCATAATCATATTATGTTTTTCTTCCATTATAATCACATATGATGGTTCTTATCGTAATCACATTTTTTATTTTAGTCACATAAATTATTTTACAATCATAACCAGATATGATGTTTTCATAACCAAGTTATACATTGTATTCATATTATGCATTGTAACCATGAATCATAACCATGTTATGTATCATATTATTATCAAGCATCATAACCAGGTTATACATTGTAATCATGTTATTTATTGTAACCATGATATGAATTGTACCCACAACATGTATCTTATTCATGTTAAGCATCATAATTGTGTTATGTATCGTAACCACAATACGAATTCTAACCACAATATGCATCATAACTATATAAATAATCATAATCATATTATATATTGTAATCGTATTATGCATCATAATCATGATATGCATCGTAATCGTGTTGATCATTGCAACCAAGTTATGTATTGTACTCATGTTATGCATTGTACTAATGTCTTACCCCAATACCATATACATGTTCCTCATACTTATTATTTCATACCTTTGTACTAACTATCTTCTAACCAATATGGTGTTAGTTTTATACAAATCAAAACAATGTTTTATATTCTATTTATTCATAACGTTATAATGTTAGGTTTCTAAGTCCCTCCAAATTTTCCTAAGAAATATGATTGTTGGAAGAAATATGACCATTAGAACCTGAGGCCTATAAATAGAAGGTCATTTGAACTAGATAAATCAACTTTTGTATCGTCCAAGATCTAGAGAGAGACTATGTGACATCTCTCTTTCTTCATGTGAAAATCCTTAATAATACAATATGTTAAAGGATTATTCCTAGTTCTTGTATTTCAATAAGTTCTTTGAATTTGTTTGTGAGTCCAATCATTGTGGTAACGATCGAGGGCTTTTGAGTATAGGAAGACGGTATTGTCGATCGTTGTACCGAGGGATTTCAAGTATTTGAAAGACACAGGTGCCGATTACATTCTTAATTGAGGGATTCTAAGGATAAGAAGATAGATTTGTCGATCATCATATCGAGGGCTTACCCGGGTGGTGGTAAGATAGTCCTTCTATCCTATGTGAAAGGATACCCTACTCTTTGGGATAAAATAATTATAATACCTTTATTTTTTCACTGCAATTATTAATAAAAAGGGAATCATTTTGTTTATTATTTTTATTCATATTATTTTCTATTGTAATTGTTTTAATTACAATACATTCATTACATATTGTATTAAGAGATTTTATACATTTTATAGTATAATTGTTTAAATTTGTTTTACTATGATCATTGTATTCAATACAAATACAATTGTCTGGAAATACTTATAGTGCCATATCATATCATATCCATCAGATCCAAGACCATTTCGATCATTTGTGTCGGTTTTGAATTGTATTATTTTAAGACCTATTAAACTAAGTTCATTTTTAATATTTAAATACAGTGTTTTATAACCTAAAATTCACCCCCCTCTCTTGTATTGTGCCATCTCATATAAATTTACATATATTAAGATCCAGAAATTGGTATCATAGGAAGGTTTCCACTATTTGTTTTACTTTTTTATTTCTTTCTGTAAGACAATTGTTTTTCTATTATAATCCTTTTGTTTAAATTTACATACTATACTAATGTGTGGAGTAGAAAGTATTGTTTTATAAGATGGCAGGAATGAATATTGGATTAATTCAAAATCTAAACCCAACAAGACCACCTATTTTTTATGGGAATGATTATGAGAACTAGAGAGATCAAATAAACACATTTGTTATTAATACTGGAGTAGATAATTTTGTGGTGCTCACTAGAGATTACAAAATCCTAGACAAAGAAGTCAAAACCTTCACCAACCAAGAGAAACTAGAATATCAACTAAATTATAAGGTACGCAATAATTTAATATGTTCTATGGCCAGGAATACATATAGTCAAATATCTTCATGCGAAGCAGCTAACTGTATCTAGAATAAACTATATGTCACACATTTTGGTACATCTAATGTTATAGAAACAAGAAGAGATATTCTTTGAGATGAATATCAAGGTTTGGTTTTTCCTTGTGGAGAATTGGTATAAAAGACTCAACAAAGATTTATGAAAATTGTTAACAGTCTTCAATCTATGGGAGAAAGTGGACTTGAGGATGAAGTTCTTATGGACAAGATAATAGATATAATACCCAATGAGTGGGAATCTAAATGACAGCTATTGATGAGAATAGGAAAGTTACTCAAATCAATCCTAATGAATTATTTAGTGCTCTATTATAGCATAATACAAGAATAAAAAGAGAAAAAGATTTTAATAATAAAAATATTGGTAATGGAATTGTAGATTTTACTACCACACCTAAATCGAAGACACCAGAAAGGGTAACAAGATCCAAAGCTAATAAATTTTTTGTTATTTTAGAATCTAGTGAAAGTGATCATTCAGAGAATTAATTAGCTAATCTTTATTAAAGAATGAAAAATATTGTAGGAAATAATGATTTTCAATACAGATTCAAAAATAAAGATATAAAATACAAGAAAGACTCAGAAGTAACTGGTTATGAATTTAAAAGAGAAGGTAATATTAGACTAGATTGTCCTTTGCTTAAAATAAAAGATAGAAAGGATAAACATTCTGAAAGAAACAAGAAAAATTATTACAAGTCTAAGACAAAGAAACTATTAAAAGAAAATGATACTTTGAGTGAAATTGGTGGTGATTATTTAGAAGAATCTTCAGAATATGAATCTTCTGGTCATAAAAATATAGAACATATAGCCAAACAACCTATTGAAAATCATTGTCTCATGGCTAAGGTACAAAATGTTAAATCTCTTACAAATTTATCATTAAATTCCATCTACCTTGAAGAGAAATATTATTACTCTTTAGATGAAGAATATTCCTCAGTAGAGGATAATTTACCTTCTTTTAAATAAGTATCTAGATTTTCCAAATTACATGAGAATGATAATTTCAAACTCAAAAAAAATCTTGATAAGGAAAACTCTATAATAAAATTTCTTACAAAAGAATATCAGATCTTTCAAAATATCTTGATAATAAAACCCTTAATTTTGAAAATATTTCAAAAAATCTTGTGAAAGTAAATTCTGTTAAGGGTTAAATTTTTAAGGATCCTGAAAAACATGTTTTAAGGAATTATTTTTGAAATAATAAACATTTTGAAAACACTTTCATATATGATTGAAAATTTATTCATTATAACAAAATCAGAAATTTTTACTCTTAATAATATTTTATCAAATGTCACTTTTTGAAGGAAATAATTTGATAAAATGTATTCCAAACTTCTTCCTATTAGAAATAACTCTGGATTTGGTTATACTCACCCAAAACTGGGTTTTAGTCATAACTATTTTGTTCCTCAAAGTGCTACTTTTTTCACCAAATGTCAATGTGGTGGACATTGGGAGAAAAATTTTTCTTTAAATAAAACCCAATATTTATAATTTCATAAATCTAACTCTGTATAAAAAATTTGGATTCCTAAAGTTATTTTATCTAATATTTCGAGATCCAAAGTAGTTGGGTTCCAAAAATCAAACTGTTTTATTTTCAAGAAAAGAAAAAGTGTACCACCAAAAATAATATTTAGTACAAGGGTAGTGGATGTTCTCAATATATTAAGGTTAATAAATATTTATTTGAAAAGATCATTGAAATTAAAGGTGGAAGAGTGACCTTCAGATATAATGATCAGGGAAAGATCATTGGTATATGCAATATTGTTCTTTTAGGAAATGCTTTACTTTCAAATGTTTTATTTATTAAAGGTATAACTCACAAACATATAAGCATAATTCAATTATGTGATGAAGGTTACTTTGTGAACTTTAGGAATAATAAATTTTTAGTACAAAATTCCAAGGATGAATTCATTCTCTCTTCCTATAGGCATGAGAATGTATACACACTTAACATAGAAGTCCTTAAGATCCAAGACATACCTTTCTTATGTGAAATGTAAGTCCAATATTGGTTATGGAATATAATTTTAGGACACTGTAACCTTGGGAACCTTTGTAAAATCTCAAAGAAGAGACTTGTTAAGGACATACCATATCTTAGAATTTATTCATCAAAAGATAGTAACCCTTATCAATATGGAAAGAAATATAAAACTAGATTTAAATAAATTAATGACGTTTCAACTTCTAATGCATTATAGTTACTACACATGGATCTTTTCGGTAGTACAAAAACTATAAGTATTAGAGGGAAATACTATGTATTTGTTTTAGTTGATGACTACACCATATTTACATGGGTATATTTTATAGCAAAGAAATATGAAGCCTTATTTCAAATCTTTTAGATCCAATGTTAAAAATGAGAAAAACCTACCACTGATAACTATTTGAAGTGATCGTGGTGGAGAATTTCAAAATTCAGATTTTGAAAATTTTTGTACTAAGAAATGTATTACTCAAAAAAATTCAGCTTCAAGAACTCCTCAAAAAAATGGTGTTGTTGAAAGAAGAAATTTCATTCTTTAGGAAATGAAAAAGAACGATGTTGAGTGAATACTCAATTGATAAGAATTTCTGGGATGAAGCTGTAAGTACTTCATGTTATACTATAAATTGAGTGTAAATTAGACCTTTTCTTAATAAAACACCTTATGAATTTTTTTCCGTCCGAAAACCTATATCAAGACTTTTTTCTAAAGGCTATAATCAACAAGAGGGAATATAATATGAAGAAACCTATGATTTGGTATCTAGAATTGAATCTATTTATATTCTATTAGCCTTTGAAGCATTCTTTAACATCAAACTTTTTCAAATGGAAATAAAATGTTCTTTTCAAAATGGGTTTGTACAAGATGATGGTTTTTAGAACAACCTCTTGGTTTTATAGTCTCAAAACATCATGATTGTGTTTTTAAACTTACCAAATCCTTATATGGCCTTAAACAAGCCCTTAGAGCTTGGTATTATAGACTTACATGATTTCTTTTACAAAAATAAATTATAAAAAAGGTACTGCATATCCAAATATTTTTATAAAAATGGAAAACAAAAACATTTTTATTGTTCAAATATATATTGATGAAATTATATTCGGATCAAATCAACAATCCCTAACTGATTCCTTTTCGAATTGCATGAAATACGGGTTTGAAATGAATTTGATGGATGAGTTAACATTTTTTTAGGTTTTCAAATCTCTAAAAAATCAGAAGGAACCTATATATCCCAACATAATAATATCAAATATTTAATTAAAATTTATGGATATGAAAACACTAAAAGTATAAGAACTCCAATCGGTCCCTCAAATACACTTGATCTTGGTGAAGTTGGGAAACCAATAGATCAAACATCTTTTAGAGGTATGATAGGATGTTTGTTACACTTAATAGCTAGTCATCCAGACTTAAGGTTTTCAGTATTCTTATTTGAAAGATATAAATCTAATCCAATGGAATATCATTAAAATACAGTGAAAAGAATTTTTTTCTACTTAAAGGTACTATGGATTTAGGATTATTTTATTCTTCTAGAAATGAAATTTTTTAAAAAAGTTTTTTAGATGCTGACTTAGCTGGTTATAGAATGGATAGAAAATTTATATATGGAACTTGTCATTTCTTAAGAGATTTATTATTTTATTGGTCATGAAAAAAAGAACATTTAATAGAACTTTCCACTACTAAAGCTGAATATATAGTAGTTGGAAGTTTTTGTGATCAAGTGTTGTGGATGTAACACAAACTCACTAATTATGGAATAAGTTTTTTCAAAATTAAAATACTATGTAATAATACTAATGTAATTTCTCTATATAAAAACTCTACAAATCACTCATGTTCAAAACACATAGATATTAGGCATCACTTTCTTAGATATCACACAAAAAAAGAGATATTAATTTACAATTTATTGAATTGCAAGAACAATTTGATGAAATTTTTAAAAAACCATAATCGTTTGATAGATTTGATTTCATTAAACAAATACTAGGAATGATCCCTATAAATTAATCATTCATATCTATTTCTTGTTTAAACCATCTCTTTACATTAAGTTACTCCTTCTCAAAGGGGGAGTATACATATCTTTTTATCAATTTTACTTTTTAACATGTTTTACTTTTTATCAGTTTTACTTTTTATCAGTTTTACTTTTAAATTGGTTTTAATTTTTATTGGTTTTACATTTTATCAGTTTTACTTTTTAATCAATTTTACTTTTTATTGGTTTTACTTTTTAATCGGTTTTACTTTTTATCAGTTTTATATTTTAATCAGTTTTACATTTTATCAGTTTCACTTTATATCGTCTTTACTTATTATTGGTTTTACCTATTATTGCATTCAGGTTTATCGGTTTCATATTTAATGGTTTCATTTTTATCAGTTTCATATTATCAATATTATATTATTCTATCGGTACTTGATTATCAGTATTATAATTTTTTTATCAGTACTAGATTAGTGATATTACAATATTTTATTGGTTCCGGATTATTTTATTTTATCAGTTTTATAATTATTATTGGTCTCATGTGTTTTTTGATATTACATTTTTGTTTTAATTATTATCATAAGAAAAATATACCAAAACCAATATATCTATCATAATACTATGACAGATACAATTTCTAAAACCATATTTTGGTCATTCAAATAGTTGTTTTTAAATTCTTTCTTTTAACTCTAGATTCATTTTGAATACTATTTTTTAAGAAAAAAACTCATGAGTTAATAGTCATTATAAAAAATTGGATATTTTGGATCTAATAATTATCATCAAATTATTTTTAAAAGAACTCATCCCAACCCATCCCATATCGAATTCCTCTATATTTCTCTTAAGTCATGATTCTCTATAAATATCAAGCATGGTTCATAATCTGTTTTTACCTCAGTTTTCATAATTGATGTAACACCCCAGGTAAATAAATAATATGAAATTTTTATATTTATCTATATTTGTGAATAAAATGTTAATATTAATTTAAAGGTAATGCTATGCTCGATGGCATACCCAATACGCAACAACGAGTTTCTTGGAAATCTTATGTTTCACTCTAATAATAAAATAATATTATTTTAAATGGTATTTAACGCCTAGAAATTGTAATGGAGGGAATGAACAAAACTACCAACAAAATTATTATATATTTTTGTCAAATATTTTTACTTTTATCTAATAAATTTTATAGGCTTAAAATGAAAATTAATCCAATTTTAGGCGTAAATATTCTAATATTCCTTAAAAGGTTGAGTAACCGCCTTTTGATGGAGAACCCTTTTTAAATCCACTTGTTGAAACTTTTATATTTCATATTGGACCAAATAAAATACTTATTTAGAATCGGGATATCAAAATTTACTTTGTTTAGGTTTTTATTATTATTTTTGATAAAGTCCATTTTTCTATGAATAAGTGAAAAATGTAGTATTTTAATTCAAAAACTCTTTTTAATATAATTTATTTATATGATTAGATCATCCTTTGAATTGGTTTGAAAGTTAAATTAGAATATATTTTTACCATTTAATCCAATGGTGGTCATTGGAATTAATTTCACTTTGAAATTGGACATAAACTAGTGTCAATCTTTTAATAGATATTGTTTCGTAAAAACACACTATTTGTTTTGACAGCGGGAATTAATTATTAAATTAATTATTTCAACTTATATGTTTTTAATTTTGTAAAATATACATCATTTTTGAATTTGGAATATCAAATATAGCTTATGGTGAATTTTTGGTATTTTTCTGAAAAATTTCAATTTTTGATGAATAGTGAAACCACTAAGTGGTAGTTAAAAAACAGATTTTTCTTTTAAATGAAACATTACCACTTCTGTGATTTGAATTTCAAAAATCCTACATACATGGTTTCCATTAGCATTTAAAATGTGGTTCAATGGGATTAAAATAATTTTTTTTTGAATAGTAACTTTTAAGTTTTATTAATCACGATTAAAGGTAATTAGTGTAATTTAAGGTAAAGATAATGTTATAATAATACGAAATGAACTTGACACATGTCCTAACCTTATTTTATGAGTCATTTCCAACCACTAAAATCCATGGGTCAACTTGGGGACCCCATGGAGCCACTTTGGTAGGAAAATGACATTAATAACTTTTTATTTAAAGTTA
Source organism: Viscum album (assembly GCA_963277665.1). Classification (NCBI taxonomy): domain Eukaryota; kingdom Viridiplantae; phylum Streptophyta; class Magnoliopsida; order Santalales; family Viscaceae; genus Viscum; species Viscum album. Next base: position 422,202,895 of record OY728122.1, read on the forward strand.
AAATAAAAATGTCACAAACATGTATTGTTTTACAAAAACAATTTTTACATGGGGTTATACAAGTCATATTTTTTACTATAAATATTAATTAGAAATATAAAAATATTTCCTATATCATGATATTTTTTTAATAATTTTTATACATTAAATAAATAAATTTATTTATGACTCCATGATGATGCAGTGATTACCTCATTAATGAACGATTTAAATAAAATGATAAGATAAGGTAAAATCTAAGACATAAACTTGTCAAAAACCTATTGGATGGGTGTATTTCGAACCCTTATCACCTTATCCTCGAAATATATAATTTTGGGACCTTTAATATCCGAAAATCATTTTATAATAAAGTAACTTTTCAAGACTTTCTAAGAGTGACCCTCCTCTCTCTTATAAAAGGCCCCCACCTTTACCCGCTTACCCACACCTCTCACGCCCTTGGATTGACCAAACTCTGCTAATTTTATCTCTCCACACCCCTCTATTTATCCTAGAAGCCTTACCTTAGGCAGAAAGCTCTTCATAAAACCCTTTTAGTTCAAACCAAATGGAGTTACCCAATTTAAAGGTAATCTTCTCTCTTATGTTCTTTTATTTTATTTTGCTTCTCCAGCCCCATAAAATCTTTTTATTGATTTATTTTGTAACAAAACCAGTATCTTCAATATACTTGGATGTTTTTATGATAAGTATTCGAGAAACACTTACACACAACTCCATCTAATGGTTAAATAACATATTGTTTCCGTGGATGGTGAATTACTACCTCACTAAATGATGATTGTTCTATCTTCTCCTACCACCTCTCATGGTGACCATTATGATGGAACTATATTTATTTATGACATATATTATATTTTTTTCCTCTATATTATTATTTATTTTACATTTAAAACATACCTTTATACTTTTCATGTTGTGCAAATGCGATAATTTCATTTGAGGAAGTGTGGACTACCGCCCCCTCAAGTGATGTGACTCGTTCATGCAATACATGGAATGTATAAAGAATGAAATTAATGAAATTACATGACCTATATAAAATATATATTATACTGTAATTATAATATATATATATATATATCTCATTTATTTTTAATTCCATTAAATATGAAATAGAAATGAAACTAGCGTTCATGCGTACGTACGGCTTACCGTCTCCATGAATGGTGTATTTCATTTCTTACCTCTAAATGTTATGTAATATTATAAATAAAAGTATATAATGGATATATATGATATATATGATATCTAAATCATGAATATAATTTGGGATATAATGGATATTTTACCACATGAACAACTTGTAATTATAAGAATTTTTTTTTACTCAAGTACCAATGATCGACAAAACGACAGTTATTAACTTAAATAATTACATAATGTTCACAACATGGTAATAAGTGATATAAAAGGAATAATTAACTTGAAAAAGGTTCTTAAGAAAGTATAAATTAACTCTAGTTTATTATTCAGGAATATAAAGAAACGAACAGGACAAGTCGGACTTGAGGTAAGGGGTCCTACCTATCTCTTTCTTTTTAAGTACTCTCTTTTATGTCGTTTCGTTTAAGATCCTCTTTATTATGTTAGGGGATGTTATTTTATATTCCTCTTACTATAATTTCTATGTTCATATTATGAGAGACCCAACTTGATTTCATCAATCCATTTTTTGGATGTTTTAAGTGGCGTAGTTAGGCTGCCGAGTTTTCATAAGGGATTTTTCATCTCACTTTTATTCCCATGAGATTTATGCTACATTTTCCACTATTTCTTTTGAGTGGTGTATTTACTTCCCATTATTCTACTCGTTGTGTAATATAATTTTGTTTATGAGTATTTACATCAATTTTGTATATTCCTTCTTTCATGGGGTGTACGTTTCAAAAGTTACCCAAGTCGGTAAGGGAACCTTTTAACATCTGATTTTTAAAAGGCTTATTTTTGTTTTGTCTTTTAAATTACATATTCTTATGTTGGGATATGTTCTTATATATCCTTATTGCTGTAAATTTTATGTCCAAGTGATGAGATACCCTTTATCTCTCTCATCAACTCTTTTTCTAAAATTTTATGTGATGTCGTTAGGTTATCGATTTTTTGCAAGGAAACTCTTAACCCAATTCCAATTCTTTGGGTTAAACCTCTACTTCTTGATTATGTCATGCTATGAATATGTTTGGATGACATATGATTGTTTTAAACTGAGTATCCACTTATATTAAGTGTATTTATATTTTTCACACATAATTATGTCATTTATTTTTCCTTGCTCTAATGGCATGATCCTTGATTGGGATTACATCTCAATTTCTTCTCATTGAGACATTTCTTAATGATATGCACTTTTATTATGTTATAAAGTGTATATACAGGCCCTTTGAATTTATATATCCATATTATATCTATACTAAAGTCATTTAAATGTTTTGAAAATGGTCTACTTTCATGTGGCTTATAATTTAAATGTTCAAAATGGAAAAGGACTCTTTTATTAAAACATTGTTTTAAATGGTTTTAAAGATTTATTTTTTAAAACATTTATCATCCATGTCCATGTTTTAAAAATGGTTTAAAGGATTTATTTATATGGAAATTAATGTTTTAAAACCCTTTCAAAGGTTTCGAAGTGGTATGGGACATTTTGATTCTAAAATCTATTTTAAATGTCTTCATTTAATATTTTCAAAGTATAAATGGATTTTTCTCTCATAGAGTTTAATGATTTTATTAGATGTTTTTATTTATTATAATATCATGATGTGATCTTTTGTGATTTAAATGTGGAAATTTTATGTTTCTTTTATGCATGTTTTAAGTGTTATGATTATGTTATAGTTCTTGGTCAATGTTTATGAAATCGGGTGGGTCGGTGATAAACTAAGGGCGGGTGAGCCCGAGATAGCTCTCCAATGCATTGGGTAACTCGTAGGGGTTAAATGCTAAGGTTTCTATGAATACATTTAGGGAATATACTGTGATGGGTATTCCAAACGTAACCATGAGGGTTACCCCCTACGTAAGAATGTTATGAATGCCTCAAGTTACCTTTATGTCTTATGATTTCTATTGATTTATGCATAAATCTTATGATTTCATGAGGTATGTTAAATTTCTTATGTTTTATGAGTAAAGTATGATTTCATTGATTCTTATGTATACATGGACTAATGTTTTCTCTCCGTATTGTTATAACCCTTACTGAGCTTTTTATGCTCATCCTAAGTTTTTTGAAATGTTTTTCACAGGACATAAAGTGGAATAGGGTCAAGGATGGGATCAAGGAAATGTTATGCTATCTAAAACAATGATCTAGACATGACTCTTTTCTTCAAGAGTATTTATTTTGTGAAAAAATGGAAACTGAGTAGATGTGTCTACTGTGCATTCTTTGAGATGTAATAGTTATGTTCTAATTCTCTAAAACTCTAAACCTGAAAAGAAACTAAATGTGAATTATTCATTTAATTAAAGAATATTTATTGTATATAAGGTCGGGTCCTATAGTTGGTATCAAAGGTCGGTTTAGATAACTTTAGAGGTTAGAGTGTTGTTTAAGCATAAGTGATAAGTTGTGTATAACCACAATGGTTATTATATTAGATAGAGTCATTGTTATTTATGAAAGTTGGAATTAGTTTGAGATAACTTGGATAATTATATCTTAGTGTTTATATTCATCTTTAGTACATGATGATTTTGTTGAAATACTCACACTGACCTTTTTTATTTTAGTAAATGGATGGATCTGGCATGCACCAAAGTGACAATGGGTTTGACGGAAACTGTGGTGGTTATCTGATTAAGAGATTGGATGAAATGGGGGATTCAATGAGAAATCTCGTGGTCATTCTAAACCAACTATCAGGAGTCATGATCAACCACTTGAACCTTGGTGAGTTCTCTAATGCATCATGTACGAGAGAACCAACTCGATGTGGAAGTTCAGGTAATAATTATAAAGGTAACCATTAGGGTTTATATGATCCTAACTTTTGAGGTAATTATGGGTTACTATATGTTATGATGGAATATGAACGAAATGAGATAAACTTGAGATAAAATTATTCTATGTTTATTTTGGATGATTTTATCGCTTTTTGGGGAATGTTATAAGAATTATGTAGTTTTGGAAAAAGGACCACACGTAGACCGTGTGACAAACCTATCGTGTCGGACGATGCTGCGAGAATCGAACCCACAACCAAAGTGCGACTGGTATTTATCGCCTACCACTGGACTACGTGAAGTCCCTAGTTAGTTTGACTAATTCTTTTTAGTTAGATGATCTTATGAATCTAGAATAATTTGGTTTTGGGTTATCTATGGAAATTATTAACCTATCATGGAGGATATGTGATTAGTTTAATTACTTTTCAGTATGGGACTTTAATAGTAACTGATGTTATTTAGAGATAAATGTTAAGATTTACCTTCGAAGACTATGTGATTAAATCCATCGGATATTTGGGTTTCAATCATAGTTTGGTTTGTCTTTGAATAATTTTATGGACAGTTATTTATTGAATGGTCTTTTTGAACATTGGATTATGTTTGATAAATTTTGGAGATTAAGAGTAGTACTTATTTTTATAAAGGATTATCCTTTTTGGGTATTATCAGATCTTGAACTAGCCTTTTTTGTTTTGTTTTTAGTTTATGTCTAAAGACATGGGAAATATATAGTTCTCATTTTTGGATTAGGTGATTCTCAAGAATTTTATTATGGTAATCTTAATGTGAACAATTATTCCTAAATACTCATCTTTTGGAGAAAATATGAGTTTGTGTAAGAAACTCTAGTAAAAGTTGAAAGTCAACATGACAAGTAAGTATGTTTCCTTATGATTTAGTTAAGCTCATAAATAAATTCCTCAATGAAAATTAACCTAAAACTAAAATTTTGTCTCTTAACTTTTCCTACTGGGGAATCAAATATTGTTTATCCCATCATAAGTTTGTGATTTTCTAGTGGTTAACTTGCTCCTAAACATGTTTTCTATCACTTTTCATTAGAACATGACCCTTTGTTTTTTCTTCCATATCCATATTTTCATGGAATCCTAGTATGGGTTAACTCGTGTGACATTTGTACTTCACTTTCTTTATTTTAAAGTGATAGTTTTATAGACTCTTGTTCCAATGTTGGACTTTCAATGAAGTTTCCGAGCACAATTTTAAAATTGCGAGGACGCAATTCCCAAAAGGGGGGAAGGATGTAACACCCCAGGTAAATAAAGAATATGAAATTTTTATATTTATCCATATTTTTGAATAAAATGTTAAGATAAATTTAAATGGAATGCTATGCTCGATGGCGTACCCAATACGCAACAACGAGTTTCCTGGAAATCTTACGTTGCACTCTAATAATAAAATAATATTATTTTAAATGGTACTTAACGCCTAGCCATTGTAATGGCAGGAATGAATATAACTAACTACAAAATGATTATATATGTTTGTCAAATATTATTACTTTTATCCAATAAATGTTAGAGGCTTAAAATGTGAATGAATCCAATTTTATGCGTAAATATTCTAATATTCTTTAAAAGGTCGATTAACAACCTTTTGATGGTGAACCCTTTTTAAATCCACTTGTCGACAATTTTATATGTTATATTGGACCAAATAAAATCCCTCTTTATAATCGGGATATCAAAATTTTCTTTTGTAGGTTTTTATTATTTTTTTTTATAAGTCCATTTTTTATGAATAAGTGAAAAATGTTGTATTTTAATTCAAAACCTCTTTTTAATGTAATTTATTTATATGATTAGATCATCTTTTGAATTGTTTTTAAAGTACAATTAGAATATATTTTTACCATTTAATCCAATGGTGGTCGTTGGAATTAATTTCACTTTGAAATTGGACATAAACTAGTGTCAATCTTTTAATAGATATTGTTTCTTAAAAACACACTATTTGTTTTGACAACAGGAATTAATTATTAAATTAATTATTGAAACTTATATGTTTTTAATTTGGTAAAATAGACATCATTTTTGAATACGGAATATCAAATATACCTTAGGGTGAATTTTTGATATTTTTCTGAAAAATTTCAATTTTTTGATGAATAGTGAAACCACTAAGTGGTTGTTAAAAAACTGATTTTTTGTTTAAATGAAACTTTACCACTTCTGTGATTTGAATTTCAAAAATCTAACAAACATGGTTGTCATTAGGATGTGAAATTTGGTTCAATGGGATTAAAATAATTTTTTGGTGAATAGTAACTTTTAAGTTTTATTAATCGTGATTAAAGGTAATTAGTGTAATTTAAGGTAAAGATAGTATTATAATAATATGAAATGACCTTGAAACATGTCCTAACCTTATTGGATGAGTCATGGCCGACCAAGAAAATCACTGGGTCAACTTGGGGACCCCATGGAGCCACTTTGGTAGGAAAATGACATTAATAACTTTTTATTTAAAGTTAAAATAAAAATTTCACAAACATGTATTGTTTTACTAAAACAATTTTTACATGGGGTTATACAAGTCATATTTTTGAATATAAAAATTCATTATAAAGGTAAAAAGACTTAATACATCATGATATTTATCTCTAATTTTTAGACATTAAATAAATAAATTTATTTATGACACCATGATGATGCAGTGATTACCTCATTAATGAACGATTAAAATAAAATGAGAGGATAAGGTAAAATCGAAGACTTAAACTTGTAAAAAACCTATTTTATGGGTGTATTTATAACCCTTATCACCTTATCCTTGAAATATATAATTTTGTGACCTTTAATATCTGAAAATCGTTTTATAATAAAGTATCTTTTCAAGACGTTCCAAGAGTGCCCCTCCTCCCTCTTATAAAAGGCCCCCACCTCTACCCCCTTACCCACACCTCTAAAGCCTTTGGATCGACAAACGTCTTCTCATTTTATCTCTCAACATCCCTCTATTCATCCTAGAATCCTTAACGTAGGCATAAATCTCTTCAAGAAACCCTTTTGGTGCAAACCAAATGGAGTTACCCGATTTAAAGGTAATGTCATCTCTTATGTTCTTTTGTTTTATTTTGATTCTCCAACCACATAAACTCTTTTTATTCATTTATTTTGTAACAAAACCAGTATATTAAATATAATAGGATGATTTTATGATAATTATTCTAGCTACACTTACACACACCTCCATATAATGGTTAAAGAACATACTGTTTCCGTGGATGGCGAATTATTGCCTCACGAAACGATGATTGTTCTATCTTCTCCTACCACCTCTTATGGTGACCATTATGATGGAACTATATTTATTTATGACATATATTATATTTTTTTCCTCTATATTCTTCTTTATTTTACATTTAAAACATACCTTTATGCTTTTCATGTTGTGCAAATGCGATAATTTCATTTGAGGAAGTGTGGACTACCGCCCCCTCAAGTGATGTGACATGTTCATGCAATACATGGAATGTATAAAGAATGAAATTAATGAAATTACATGACCTATATAACATATATATTATACTTTAATTATAATATATATATATATATATCATTTAGTTTTAATTCCATTAAATATGAAATAGAAATGAAAGTAGCGTTCATGCATACGTACGGCTTACCGTCTCCATTAACAGTGCATTTCATTTATTACCTCTAAATGTTATGTAATATTATAAATACAAGTATATACTGGATATATATGATATATATGATATCTACATCATGAATATAATTCAGGATATAATGGATATTTTACCACATGAACAACTTGAAATTTTAAGAAGCTTATTTTTGACTCAAGTACCAATGATCGACAAAACGACCGTTATTAACTTAAATAATTACATAATGTTCATAACATGGTAATAAGTGATATAAAAGAAATAATTAACTTGAAAAATGTTTTTAATAATGTATAAATTAACTCTAGTTTATTATTCAGTAATATAAAGAAACGAACAAGACAAGTCGGACTTGAGGTAAGGGATCCTACCTATCTCTTTCTTTTTAAGTACTCTCTTTTATGTCGTTTCTTTTAAGCTCCTCTTTATTATGTTGGGGTATGTTATTTTATATTCCTGTTAATTTAATTTCTATGTTCATATGATGAGAGACCCTATTTTATTTCATAAATCCATTTTTTGGAAGTTTTAGGTGGCGATGTTAGGCTGCCGAGTTTTTATAAGGGATTTTTCATCTCACTTTTATTCCTGTGAGATTTATGCTACATTTGCCACTATTTATTTTGAGTGGTGTATGTACTTCCCATTATTCTACTCATTCTGTAATATAATTTCATTTATGAGTATTTACATCAATTTTTTATAGTCCTTCTTTCGTGGGGTGTATGTTTCGAAAGTTACCCAAGTCTGTAAGGGAACCTTTCACCCTTTTATTTTTAAAAGACTTCTTTTTGTTTTGTCTTTTAAATTACATCTTCTTATGTTGGGATATGTTCTTATATATCCTTGTTTCTGTAAATTTTATGTCCAAGTGATGAGATACCCTTTATCTCTCTCATCAACTCTTTTTCTAAAATTTGATGTGACGTCGTTAGGCTATCAGATTTTTGCAACGGAACTTCTTAACCCAATTCCAATTCATTGGGTTAAACCTCTACTTCTTGATTATGTCGTGCTATGAATATGTGTGGATGACGTCTGCTTGTTTTACACTGAGTATCCACTTATATTTAGTGTATTTATATTTTTCACACATAATTATGTCATTTCTTTATCCTTTCTCTAATGGCATGATCCTTGATTGGGATTAAATCTCAATTTCTTCTCATTGAGACATTTATTAATGATACGCACTTTTATTCTTTTATATAGTGTATATATAGCCCCTTTGACTTTACATATCCATATTATATCTATACTAAAGTCATTTGAATGTTTTGAAAATGGTCTACTTTCATGTGGCTTATAATTTAAATGTTCAAAATGGAAAAGGACTCTTTTATTAAAACATTGTTTTAAATGGTTTTGAAGATTTATTCTTTTAAACATTTATCATCCATGTACATGTTTTAAAAATGGTTTTAAGGATTTATTTATATGGAAATTAATGTTTTAAACCCTTTTAAAGTTTTCAAAGTGGTATGGGACACTTTGATTCTAAAATCTCTTTTAAATGTCTTAGTTTAATATTTTCAAAGTATAAAGGGATTTTTCTCTCATAGAGTTTCAATGATTTTATTAGATGTTTTTATTTATGATAATACCATGATGTGATCTCTTGTGATTGAAATGTGAAAATTTTATGTTTCTTTTATGTATATTTTAAGTGTTATGATTATTTTATGGTTCTTGGGAAATGTTTATGAAATCGGGTGATTTTGTGATAAACTAAGGGTGGGTGAGCCCGAGATAGCTCTCCAATGCATTGGGCATGCAAAGGGGTTAAATGCTAAGGTTTCTCCAAAGAGTTTTAGGGAATATATTTTGATGGGTATTCCAAACGTAACCATGAGGGTTACTCCCTACGTAAGAATGTTATGAATTACTCAAGTTACCTTTATGTCTTATGATTTCTATTGAGTTATACATAAATCTTATGATTTCACGAGGTATGTTAAATTTCTTATGTTTTATTAGTAAAATATGATTTCATTGATTCTTATGTATACATGGACTAATGTTTTCTCTCCGTATTGTTATAACCCTTACTGATCTTTTTATACTCATCCCATAGTTTTTGAAATGTTTTTCACATGACCTAAAGTGGAATAGGGTCAAGGATGGGATCAAAGAAATGTTATGATATCTAAAACAAGGAACTAGACATGAATCTTTTGTTCAAGAGTTTTTATTTTGTACAAAATGGAAACTGAGTAGATGTGTCTACTGAGTATTCTTTGAGATGTAATAGTTATGTTCTAATTCTCTAAAACTATAAACCTAAAAAGATCCTCAATGTGAATTATTCCTTTAATTCAAGAATATGTATTGTATATAAGGTTAGGTCCTTATAATTAGAGAGCTACTCGGCTTTCATAAGTAGAAAATATTTATAGTTCAAGATAGTCTTTCATGTCTGATTCAACTGCTTCTTCTCTAAAGAAAATGTCTCCAAAATATTTCTCTTTTATGAGTTTTTGAGGTAAAAGGTTAGTCACTCTATAATTTAATGAGACTATTGATTCCTTGTTGAAAAGGATAATAAGTTTCCAAGCGTGGGAATGCATTTTTCTTGAAAGACCTAATTCAGATCTAGATTTTTTATTTTATGAGGAAGTGATACAACCTATAAAACAATAGAGATAGTCAGTGGTCCCAAGATTTCTTTTATGATGTATGATAAGAAATACACAACCTCTGTAAAACAAGAAAATACTTTTATAGGAGCACCTTTTGAGTTTGATACCCTATGTCCTTCCCATAAACTATCAAAACATGATGGGAATTTTTATAAAAAGAAAGTGGAGGAGTCACTTTTTGAAATTCATGATGATTAAAGGAAGGTTAATCATCTATCAGCCAGTAATCATTGAATTTCCCTCTGGATGAAAGGTATTCTAGTACCAATAAAAGGTGATGATGAAACAATGAAATTTTTTGACTTTTATGTGCTTAATTATTTATTGAATTCTAGGAAGTTAAATCTTATGGGTTTAATTTTATTAGTAATAAAGAAGCTTAAATCCGGTGTCATAAATTCTCAACTAATCATGTTTCCCACCATTCTCAGTAATTTTTTTAAAGAATGATTATGTTTTTTAAATTTTTCAATCCAGTATGATGTAACATATTTCAAGGATCCTCTCATCATTAAGGATACGATAAGGAGACTCAAATTACGATTCAATCCTCAATCCAAAAATATAGAGAAAGATCCTGAAGCTGAGAAAGGAAAGGAAGTAGTTGAAGGGAGAAAAAAACTCTATAATCCATCCAAGCCATGTTCCAGAAAAATAAAGGTTGTTAAGACTAAAAACCTAAAAAAAAATAAAAGAAAAAAAAGGCATTATCAGTTGAGGTTATGGCCAATTGAAGGAAAAATAAGGATGAAATTAAAGAAAGTGATCTTCAATTTGGTTTGGATCCAGCTAAAGCCTTGGTAGAGAAAATAATCACTGAGGAAAATTTAAGAGACTAAGAATGAAAGAAGATAATGAAGAAGAGAAAAGACTAAGTAGTTGATATTTATAGTCTTCTTAATATATCTGAGGAAGCCAGAACCAGAATAGTCATAAGGGAACCACCTGTTTAGACTCAATTGGATCTAGTAGAGAAAGGGAAAACAAACATGCATTTGAGCAATCAGCTACTCAATGTCTCATTCAAGAATATTAAGAAGAAGAATAAGAACAAGGATAAGGGGAAGAATAAGAATGAAAAGATAAATAATAAATCTAATAGAATGAATATTCAAATAAGAGAAATCTTTTAGCATAATCATCAGAAATTCCATATTTTAGGTTTCTATCTCCTGATCCTCAGCCATCCAAGAATGATTCTAAAAGGATTTCTTCCAATAAATTCATTAAAAATTTGGATAAATAAGAAGAAGAAGAATTGAATAAGAATTATAATCATTTAGATTCTTTTTTCACCACCAAAACTCATTTTGGAGATCTCCTAGAAAACAATGAAGATACGGATTCAAAAATAACAATCACAATAAAGGGAATTTAGTACATCGAATAAGATTTGAGTGATGCTGAGCATATAAAGGATTTTAACAAGGTTTTCAAGTAGTCGTAAAATATTGATGATAATCTCAAGTATCATGTGGACAAGCTTTATGAATTGGTGAAGCGGGTAAATGATCTCAATTCGGTCTACCAAAAGTTGGTTGCTAATTTTAATGAAAAACTTAAAGTCTTTCATAAACTAGGTACCTAAAAAGGAATATCCTCTAAAGAGATTAATAATATGAAGGAAAATTGTAAAATGAATGTAATGAGGTTTTTTTGTTATCAAATAGTGTTATAATTCTAGATAAGTCCTACAAACCCAGATTCGATGATTTCAATGCCCAGGAAGAAAGGATTAAAGCACAAGAAGCAATCAATTTGATTCATGAAGATAGGAATTGGAAGAATGAAATGATTATTGTAGAACATGATGTGAAGTTGAAGGTTCAAAAATAATCCCTTGACATCTTTATAGAGGGTAGAAAAGAGTTCAAGAAGTTGAATCTTTCTATGTTCAATATCTTTGAAAAAAAACGAGAAAGAATGAATTTTTGAAATCTTGTTGTAATAAAATATTATTTCATTATAATTAGTATATACTTTTTCATACTTTTTTTCTCTAAATCTTTGTAGGATAAGAATTTGTTCCCTTATTATTTTTTAATTTCACAAAGTGGGAGAATAATTTGGAAAATAAGATGTTTCATTCATAAAAAGGAAATAGTGTGAATATGATATTAATGGGGAGAACTCAGAAGTAAATGTAAAGAGAATATAATCCTTAGTGATATTTTTATCCTAGGGTGGAATTACTCATATTCAATATTACATTCAAAATAGTTACTAAACTCAGGTAGATATAAGTCTTTATTGTTTGTTTTGTTTTTTTCATTCCAAAAAGGGGGAGATTGTTGAGTCAAAATATGTTCTGAAATTCCAATTTATCTTTTTGTTTTTAAAATCACAAATTAATCCTTGTTTTCCATATATGTTGTTTTCTTATCGTAATCATATATGTTTTTTTCTTATCATAATCATATGATGTTGTTCTATATCGTAACCATATGTTGTTTGTTTTCCATCGTAATCACATATGCTAGTTTTTATCGTAATCACGTATGTTATTTTAGAAACTTAAATTGTTTAAAAATTAGAACCACATATGATGTTTTCGTGACCAGGTTATACATTGTATTCATATTATGCATCATAAGCATGCATCATAACCAGGTTATGTATCATATTCAAATCATGCATCGTAACTAGTTTATATATTATAATCATGTTATGTATCATAACCATGATATGAATTGTAACCAAGATATGCATTTTATCAAAGTTAAGCATTGTATATGTGCTATTTATCATAACCATGATATGAATCATGGCCACAATATGCATCGTAACCATATAAAGCATTGTAACTATATTATGTATCATAACCACAGTTTGCATCGTAATCATGATATGCATCATAATAATATTAAGAATCATAACCAAGTTATGTATTATACTCATGTAATGAATTGTACTCATGTATTACTCCAATATCATATACGTGTTCTTCATACTTATTTTTTCATACCATTGTACTTACTATATTCTAACCAAAATGGTTTTGTGAAGTTATTTTTATAAAAATCAAAAAGATGTTGTGTATTCTATTTGTTTTGACCATTATAATGCTAGGTGTCCAAGTCCCTCCGGATTTTCTAGGGAAATATGGCAATTGGAGGAAATATGACTATTGGAACCTGAGGTGTATGATCCAAAATATTCATAAGGTTTTTTTTGTTTATGTCATGTTTTGGGGCTCTCTTTTTGGCTGAATATTTGTTTCCTAAAGTTCTGGTGAAGGCTCGGGGGTGCCCCGGGGGCTCGGGGTGTGAAGAGAAGAGCAATCAGGCCAAGCAGTGCTAGGTGCAAGGTTTGTTCACGGTTAGAAGAAACCATGCAGATAGACCATGCATACCATCCATCCTCATACATTAGCCTTCACACGGACTGAGCACGGTAAGGAAAAACTATGCAAGATCCCAGGAAATTATACGAAATGAGTGTCTTCGGACTGTATCTTCCACATGGTTTGTGAACATTTTGGAAAACTGTGTAGGTAAACCGTTTGGCCCAAAAAGGTTGGAAACTTTACAAAATTTCCATCCCAAGATTTAAAATCCCAACTCAAGATTTTCCTCCATTTCACCCATCACAACCCTAGTGACAAACTTGGATGACTCAAGCTTCCAATACTTATTTCCCCTTAGAATCTTGGCCTTTTTAGACATTGTTGGTTTCAGATTGAATCTCCAGGTAAGTCTAATCCTCTCCTTCCTTCTCTTTTTTAGATTAGGGTTTGTGATTTCTTCCATCTTCTTCCAAAACCCTAAACCCCTTTTTTTCCGGTGGGACCTAGATTTTGGATTCAAGGGGTCTTTAAATCTGGATCTAAGTCCATGATTGAGCGTGTGTTCATTTTCATATTCGAGGTAGGTGTGCTAAAAGTGTTATCCCATAGTTTAATTTTGGATTTGTGCATAGAATTTGGTGTTCTTGTTTTCCCCTTTTTGTGTTCTTGGTTCTTTTGAAGTTTTTGATAAAAAATGGGTGTCTCTAGGTGACCAATTGAAACCCTCATGATCCCCATGGGATGCATTAAGGATGACTTGGCCATTTTAGGGCCACCCATGGGGTGCGCTGGCAAACCCAGACTGAGAGTGTGGTAGGGGTAAGTGGTGGGTTTCCGAATAAGAATGTGACACCCTTGTAAAATGTGTCTTAATGATTGATTAAGTTATAAATTGAATAATGATAAATATTACTAGGGAAATAAATGTGCAAGGTGTTTCCATAATGACATGAAAATGGGTAATTGTGTTGAAAGAGATTATGTCAATTGTTTCACAAATTTGGTTAGAAATGCCTACAGGGGATTAGGGTTTGTTAAATGGTGAGCTTTCAATTGGGAAATAGAATGGGAAATGGGGAATGTGTGAATGGGTTGTAATAAAGTAATGGATGAAATTGTGTAATGGGTTAATACATGAGAATTAAGTGGTACAACTAAATGATTAAATATAATAAAGGGATTGTGTTCTGTGATATGAGAAATGTACTTGAAATTAATAAGTGGTTAAATGCTTATGAAATGATAAATGGGATAAATGGGTTAATGAATGGTCCATGATCAATTTAGCTAAGTCATAGGGGATTGTTGAATACACCTAATGGGTTAAGGAATGGGAATGGGAATTTGGCTAAATGGATATGAATTGTAAATGGTAAATGTATTAATGGGTTATGGAATAGTATTAATTCCCATGTTGTTGTTATGTGTTGTGATATCCAATGTAATTGAATATGCTTGGTTGTGTTATGGTACAATTGTGGTGACATGAAAAAAAAGCATTTGCACATGGCTTTGTAGAGTGCGTTATAGACTTGAGGTTCTACTCCCACGGGTTGAGTTAGACCAAGGATCTAAACTCTACACAAAAATGCATGGGTTAGGGAAGGTGACAGAGGCTCTATTCCCCTAATGGTTTCATTCCACCCAGACTGAGGCTTCGAGGTGAGGATAATGTGTTAATGTTATATGTGAATCCCTAGTGAGATAGGGACTTGATTTTTTTCCCTTATGCATTTTGATCGATTGCCTTATACCCTTACGTAGTTTATATTTACGCCTAACCCATGGAACATGTGATAAATATGGATTATGTAAGGATATATGGTATAAGAAATGGAATTGGGATAAATATTAGTCATGAATTAAAGGAATATTTTTAACTAATGGCACTTGAACTGTTAATTGTTTAATTACCATTTATTTTTTACTTTCACACACTATCTATTAGACTTGATATTTTGTAGACATAATTGGTAGTTTACTACTGAGTATTGTACTCACACCCTGATCAGTCCACCGTTAGGTAACAGAGAAGACTTCTTGGTTGCAGGTCAGGACAAGGGAAAAGGCCCAACTCTAGGAGGTTGAGTTGGGCTCAGGATGTACATAGAGAAGGACCCGAACATATATTCAGGAACCATTTGGAGTTTTGTCCATTTGTTTTATTTTCGGTTCCTTTAACTTTCACTAATAGTATGACATGACATTATTGTATGTGATTGGAGGATTGTACCATGTTTGGGTAATTCTTGGTAATACATGTTTATTTTCAGTTCATATTACTTTTTTTATTTATTTTTTGTTCTATTGTGGTGTACTCTGAAAAAGAGGGTATAGAATTCCCATGTGACTTATTAGACCCTCTCCACTAGTCGACAACCTCTGGCGTACAGGTAGGTGCACTTAAGTTCATGTGATGACTTGTCTCGTGGAACCGGATAATGGATTCCGGGTTAGGGACGTTACAAAGTGGTATCAAAGGATTTATTTTCACATTCTTACTATTTGGGGATGGTAGATAGAATATTAGGATGTGTTGGGCCTTGTTAATGAGGTCATTATTGGGAGTAGCTAACCCATCTACTAGGGAACCCCCAAGTCACCCTGGATGGGAATTATTGTTCTTTATGTGTGTTATTCTAGTTGAATGATATTTCACCATTGGGTGATGCACATGTTGTGTGATTTGACTAGTTTATGATATTTTTATCATTGTCAGAATGACATGGGGTTTTTCATTCACGCATCATTTTAGGATCCTGAGGATATAGGTGGCATGAATCATTATAGGCACACATGGGGTGGATGTGTAGGGCATAGGGAGTAGAATGAATTTTCTTTACTTGATAAATATGAAGAAAATGATTCCTAATAATGGTAATGACATTGGGTGAATGAAAGGAATGAAAATTAATAGTTGAGAAATAACTTGTAAAAGGCAATGTTAGGGATGGGTTAAAATTTTGGATTGTGATAAATTTTAAAATTTTTACATGGTGTCTAAGAGAAAAAGGATTACATAATGATGATAAAATTTTTAATGAACATTTCCTAATGAAAGGTGTAACTGAGTTAGAATGATGATTTTAACAAGTTTCAAAATGGGAAATGTGCCTAAGATGAAGGGGTCATGTTGTAAAAGATGAATGGGTTTGAAGATGTGTTGATGAAAGACTCTTGATTAAGTAAATTGGTTACCCCATGTTTACCATGACCAGTATTTTGTATGGTAAAGGGTATTGTTCTAAGATTTATGATGACTATTTGGATAGAGTATGAAGAATGGGTTGTTTAAGGTTGAAAGCATGGTAATTTTTCCATCTATATGGTTAAATCATGTCGATCATTCTTTGAAGTGTCGATTGAATGATTAGTTTAAAAATGGTAACGATTGAGTTCAATAGTGGTTATCCCTTTTGAATAGTTGGACCCTTCTGTGTGGGTTGGGGCAGTGAGAGATCTCTAGTTTGAGACATTGGATTTTTATTGTGAGGCTTGGTCGGTTGTGATATGGCCTATGTGGTGTGTTTAGGGAAACCTTGGTAGGGTTGTGGCCTTTGGGATGTAAGGAATTGTTCGGTAGTGTGAGTAAGAAAACTCTTGTAGTTCGTGACTGTATGGAGTGCATACTAGACCCTAAGGATGGTGCATGGGTCTTAGTGACCTTCTGAGTAAAGACTTAGTGAGTTGTGTTTCGAATCCCAGAGAGTATGTTTTGCTCGTAGTACTAGTGAATGTGTATACCATTGGTACAGAAACTATAAAAGATGGTTCTTTGGCATGCAAACCATAGTGTGCGTCTGAATGGGAGTGAGATTTCCATTCACATGCATTTCATTCCTTGTGTCATGATAAGTATGGTTTGGAGGGAGAACTAATGGCTTTTCCTAATTGTAACTCCCATCAAGGGATATGGTTTCATTCAGCCATCAAGGTTACCCATGATAGAGGTCAGATAGGGTTTTTAGTACTTTTGGGTGTGTGTCACATGTGTGGATGTTTTGGACATTTAAAGATAGACATAGAGTGCTACATGGTGCAGTTTTGTAACATAAGGATACGTGTGGAGGTTGATGGTTGGTTGAACCTTTCAAGTTGTGGTTATGTGATGTTGGTTTCTAAAAGATCAAGGGTAACCTCATGGGAGGTTAGGCTAGCGGTGGAAGTACCTTGGAGTATGAAGAATGGGAGATTCTTTAAATGTGGTGTCAATTCATACTAAGTACCAAGTTTTAGTGAATAGTCTAGTTGTGCCTGGTCCATGTATAAGGTCACCCCAGTGCTAGTGACAAGAGGTTTGGGCGTTGTTTTCGAGCAGAAAAGACAAAGGTAGCAGGAGTGTGGTTATATAATTTCACTCGATGGTGAAACCCGAGGTAAGGGTGGCCATGTGGCTGAACTTGTGTGTATGAATGGTTTGGTTGTGGAACGATTTGAACTTGGTTAGAAATCAAACATGAGCGGTGATGGTTAAGTATTGATAACATGTGTCTGTTATGGGATCCTGAAAATCCGTGACACATCATGGAGTGCCATAGCTTGATATCAGAAATGGATAAGTTGGTGGTGGTGTTATTCGACAACTTCTTAGCATACCCCATCTAGTGACGAGTAGGACCAACATCTTGAAAATTTCCCAGGTACAATGAGAATCTTTGGATCATGCCAAGAGACATGAAGGAGTTTGGTTGGATGAGGGACACCATGAATGTTTTGCTAAGGGAAATAGTATATTTGGAACTTGATGGTGGGATTTACACCCTATATGGCTTAGGGTGAGGTCCTCGGGATGGACCGAGTGACGAAAAACGTCATGGGCACTATCCATAGAATCTGGAAATGGGCATTGGGTGACGTTTTTGTTCTTGTTTTGGAGAATTATGGTTGGCCATGTTTAGGTTTGGGGTAAGTTTTGTGATCGAGAATAAGATTTGGTGGTTTAAATACCTCTTGAGATCAGTGGTAACAACACTTCTAAGGTGGGGAGTGATGATTCAGTCCTAGATGTGGAGAGGAGAACATGGTGCTGATGTGGTGGCACTAGGATTCTAATGGGGTATAAAGACCCGCACTTATTTCATACATAATCTTGAATTTATTCAAGAAAACACTTCCTTTTACATTGAGGATCTTTTTAAGTTTAGAGCTTTAGAGAATTAAGACAAAACATTCATAACATTACACATTGTTACATAGTGGATACCATAAAATCAGTTTCCATTTTCCTCAGAATATAAAACATTAAAACATAAAACAAGACTCCTTGACAATTCTTCAACATTTAACATGTATTCCTTCCTTGTATTACTCATCCATTAACCTGTGAAAAATCATTTAAAAACTTGGGATGAGCACAAAAGCTGAGTAAGGTATGAAAAAGAAGGAAAAATCACATTAGTCCATCAATACGCATGACGTATGAGAACATTTTCAAAAGACATACTTTCCACCCATAAATACTTAATTTATGTAACATGAGATTTACACAAGATACACACAAACATAAATATAATCATAGAAGTATCTTGGGGCATTACTTACATAATCTTGTAACCATCTTGGCTACCTTAAAATTTGTAACCCTCACGGCTACCTTACTTTGTGTAACTATCACAGTTACACTTAGAGTAACCATACGGCCGACCTCCAACTTACTCATACACAATGCATTGGAGGGAAATACAGGTCCCACCCTTCATCATAAACAATTCCCAATAACCAAAACATAATCATAAAACATAAACAATAACATAAAAACATTTCCTTTGAATCTTATAAAATAGAATTTTAAAAAGGATTTTAGAAGAAAAGTCCCTTATGAACATCACATACTTGAAGTGAGACTTAATAGAGTGGATGGAATAGGTATATACTCTGTAAATACACATAATTAAACATAATATAAACATAACCCATCACATAAACAATTTAAATGGCACATAAATTATAAATTATAAGGTTAACCCAAAGAATGGAAATCGGGTTAAGAATTCCCTTACAACAATGTGATCAGTCGAATAATATGACCAGAACATAATAAATATCAATTGAAACATTGAATAATATGAATATAAATAGAATCATGCTATTATATATATCAAATGACAGTACACATATTCCACATACAAGAAATAAGCGGCGAACGACTAAAATCTCACAAAAATGAAAGTGGGACGAGGAACCCCTTACAACTTTGTAATCAATTGATTTGTATGACCCAAAATTAATGATTGTCAAATGATAAATTTAAAATCATAAAAATAAATATATTCATGATATGAGACAATAATGGGCAGTATACATACACCATACAAAGTAAAAATAGTGATTACGGAATATCTCACAAAAATGGAAGTGAGATGAAGAAACCCTTACCTTAGGCTTGTATTACTTAAAACTTGTTAAAACCTCCTGTATAAAGCTTAAAAGAGTGTTATTAGTATTTTACAGAAACACGTTCATGTTTATAGCATCTTATATGGTCATTTCATAACCTCATTTCACCCCTTAATTGTTAGTATTTTGTTCCTTGCATTATTTTGGGTGAGTTCTTTTGTGATTTTCACGATCGGTTCATGATGAATCGTTCTTGTTGATTGGAAGTGAAAATCCAGAATTGAAATGGAGTAGTATTTACATATTTCCAGTACCATAAATTATACCATTTATCACTTTGATTATTTATATGATGATGATTTATAAGTTAAAACATTAATTATGTTCGTTTAGATCATTTAAGTGGTTCTTTGATCATTACAACCTCATTTAGTCTTATAAATTTGAACCATGGGTACAAAAGAATTAAAGAACCATATATGAGTTATAAAACATATATTATAACCTGGTTCAACCATATAAATGGTTTCATGACCAGACTAGAAAGAATTAATGGAAAGTGAAATTACATCGTCCACGATGTCGGTAATTCGACACATCATGGACAATGTTCTTATTCCTTAAATAAGTGAGAGAGGAGAGGAATAATGATTTGTAATTTTCCATAAACATGAAAACATCAAGAATATACATGATTCTGGAGATTTCATGCCTCTTGTATAAGAGGGGGTGAAGAAAGAAGAGAAAGGAATCATGAAATAAAGAAAACATGAGAAATTTCTTACGAAAATTCGGCAGCCTAACGGCGTCTCTTAAAATTTCATAAAAACAAGATTGATGAGAGGAATGGAATATCTCATCAATAATACAAACTTTGTACATTAAGGGGAAATATTTAATTAAATATCCCAACAAAAGACAAAGGGAAAGGAAGAGAATAACATAAAATGGAAGAAAAGAATGAAAATGAAAGAGGATGTTTACCTCTTGATCTCTTCTCCTTGAGATCATGTTTAAGGGCTTTGGTCTTGGTCTTTTGGTGAGACCAGCAGCTCTAGGACGTGGGGAAGAAGATTGGGGAGGGAATTTGGCAGAATTTAGACAATGATCAAGGCTTGAGAGGTGTGGGAGGAAGAAGGGAGTGAGGGTGATATTTATAGTGGAGGAGGGGAGGTATTTTAGATTATTTTAATTATTATTATAATATTTTTTTCAAGACTATGAATATTCTAAAATCAAGTGGCCTTAAATAGTGAAAATATCAATTGAGTTCGAAGCAAGTGGCCTTGCATCACTTATGATGTCATAAATAGTGCATTTTTATTGATAAATTGATTATACGGTATTTTATCGTATTTCACTATTCATCGAAAATTCAAGAGTTTCAGAAAAATACCAAAATTTTAACCCAACCATTTTTCTATGTGTAGAATTATAAAATGAACTCCATTTTTCAAAAATAATTTTCTAAATATTATTAATTTAATTTTTAAATAAGGTCACAGTTAATTCGAAAAATAACAATATTGAAGTGCAACTAGTTTTATGTGACATTGGAAAATTAATTAAGATCACATTATCCTATTGCCTTGGAAAAATAAAATAATATTATTATTTACTATTCATGAGTTCATATTACTATTCATATTACTATTCATAAGGGTATGTTATTATTCACCAAAAAAACAAGTTTGTTCTAACAGACTCCAAATGACTTACCGAGCACAACTCTAGATAAACATTTCTTGAAATTCAAAACATAGAAGAAGATAGATTATAAAATTGAATTCTATCTTTATTTCCAAAACCATGGGGTGTTACATTATTCCCTCCTTCAAAGAATTGCGTCCTCTCAATTCATTTCATAACCACAAAATAAAGCTCTCGAACGTTCTTACCACATCTCCCGTTGTAGAGGATCCTCAGGTGCGTTCAGCGGAAAACCCAAATTATTGCTCAACTCCTCTAGTTCTCTGACCCAGACACACCTCGGACAGAAGGGGTTGAACTCTTGCATCGAACACTCGGGCTTCCAAAGGGAGGCTCAAACAGTGCAATGTTTAGAAATATCTGAATGGACCAACATACGAAGAACTCTCTGAACTATGTCTCGACTTAGAACATCTAAGTCGTAGATATTGTTGTACAAGCTAAAACTAAGGAGTTGGTACATGTAAGCTGCACAAAGGTTTACCTCTAAAGCAGCCTCTTGAAAACATAATCTGGCCGTATAGTTTCTTCCTAGGGTGAAACATTGGAAAATCCCTTCGTGGTATTTCCCTCTTCGCCTGTACTCAACCAATTGTACCATGGATAAGCGGTAGTAAATGGAAGCATTCCCATGGCAGGTGCGGAGAATTTCTGGACTATTTGTCACTTCATATAGTTGCTTACATGTTTTTTGAAAGTTTTCGAGAGGCAGGTACCCTTCTTCACAGGTTTTGATTGCAATGATTTTCAGGATCTACACAAGAAGAGATAACATATGGGTTTGTCCTTCCATCTGAAAATTTATTATAAAAGTTTACTTAGTGATACTCATTTAAAAGTATAACCGATGAAAGGATAACAAATACAACATGCTATATTTGTATATAACCACTGGTTCAAAAAGTAAAGTTGTTCATGGTTTCTCAAGTCCCCCAATACATGAATCCCCAAACTAGTTCAAAGATTTAAATCTCCCAAAACCATACGGAACACTAAAAACACGTTACTCCAGAAGTCCTTTTACCAGAGACACCACCGATGCTAGGGTTCTAAAGACCTCAGGTGAATTCCTAAGGTAGTATTCAGCTACTCGATTTCCTTAACCCAGACACACTCCAGACAGCTAGGGTCGAAACTGTGCTTAAAGCACTCAAGATTCCATAGAGAGGCACGAGAAGTTTGGAGGTCAGAAATTTCAGTGTCGACTAAATCCCTATAATTCCCACACACCACATCATTCTTAAAGATATTGATATCGTAAATTTCTTCGTACACACAAAAACTCAAGATCTGAAATAGGTAGGTCACTCGATGGTCACCATCCAAAGCAGCTTCAAGAAATTTACCCACAGCTCGGTAGTTATCAGCCAGAGTGAAACATAGAAAAAGAGCTTCATGATACTTCCCTCTTTTCCTATATACAGAAAATTGTGCATATGAAATATGGTAATAGACCAGATTGCTTACTTGGTAAATATGGAGAATGATTGGATGATTTGATACCCTATGGAGTAGTTTACAAGTCAGACGTATGTTGGCATAGGGTTGGTCCTCTTCAGAGCATGTCTTGACAATTATAGTCTCTAACAACTCGGTAGGT
Organism: Viscum album; assembly: GCA_963277665.1. Classification (NCBI taxonomy): domain Eukaryota; kingdom Viridiplantae; phylum Streptophyta; class Magnoliopsida; order Santalales; family Viscaceae; genus Viscum; species Viscum album. Next base: position 422,226,081 of record OY728122.1, read on the forward strand.
AGTGATAAAATATTGGTTGGTTGACTCATCTTCTATCTAAAAAGTTTTAGTAAATCAACATTCAGTATGGAAAATCCATTTTAAACCACGTTATTGTTTTATATAAAAACATAACAAAGAAAGAGAATACAACATCATTCATTTAGACATGATTTATAAAACTGAAGAAATTACACAATCTCTTGATCCCTTTCACAAAACATTAGTATGGACTTCTTGACATCATTGGTGATGTCCCTCTACCTCCACCGCCTAAGGAGGAAGGTTTTATTCAACTCTACTCCCAGGGAAGAACAAAGCTCACAGGTCTCCTCTTCCCAAATATACTCTCAGCAAATTAGATCATGGTTAAACACAAGCTCTCGTTCGATACAGGTTGTTTTCCAGAGATTGGCACGAGTAACATCAAGTTCTGCGACATCTGCTAGGATTTGGTTCCTAAAGATCTTTCGAACCACATCATATTTGAAGGATTCGATGAAAGATTCAAAATCATAGAGGTCCACAAGCATTCTGAAACTCAGGATTTGGTACTTAAAGAATGCGCAGAAGTCCAGCTCCTTTGCAGCTTCTCCAAAAGCCGTGATGGCCAACCATTTATTATCCAGGGTAAAACATAGGAAGAGTCCCTCGTAGTACTTACCTTTCTTTTTATAATTCTCGAATAGTGCATTTTCCATTTGGTTATACACAACTTCCGATCCATGAAAGATTCGAAGGACATTTGAGTTATTTGAAACATTGTAAAGAAACTTGCAGGATAGTCGGAGGTTTCCAAAGGGTTCAAATTCTTCTGTACATGACTTCACAATTATAGTTTCTAGGATTTCCATGGGGAGGGAAAAAAGACTTGTACCTTCATTTTCCATCTGAAAATAAAAAAAACATCACTCTTAGTATGGTTTAAGCAAGTTAATAATTGATCAGTTCTGGTTTCCAGAGTTATTCAAACCCAATAATACGAGGAAAATTTACATTAACTCCCTTATAATGGCTTAAAAAATATTAATTATCCTAAGCATATCCCCCGGGAGTGTCGTAACCAAGAGTGCAGCAAGGCCCGTTGTCGTGTACCAGTTCCCGTTCGAGTCTAGCTCAAAGTGGTGTTTTCGGGTTTTACCCCTAGATACATCTGTGCCAGAGCCGCCTCTACTTGATCGTATCCAGACAGGGATGTATTTGCTATAAGTATTAACATATTCTATTCCTTACCAAAATACCAAGATGCTTTTGTTCGTTTATCCTCAAATACTATCTTAGGGCTTTGTTCCCTAATCTACGTTTTCTAAATCTAGTTTCCAAGTTTTCTACTAAACTTTCCTTTTATCCCAACTATAAAGAACCGCACTTATTTCATACATAATCTTGAATTTATTCAATAAAACACTTCCTTTTACATTGAGGATCTTTTCAAGTTTAGATCTTTAGAGAATTAAGATAAAACATTCATAACATTACACATTGTTACATAGTAGATACCATAAAATCAGTTTCCATTTTCCTCAGAATATAAAACATTAAAACATAAAACAAGACTCCTTGACCATTCTTCAACATTTAACATGTATTCCTTCCTTGTATTACTCATCCATTAACCTGTGAAAAATCATTTAAAAACTTTGGATGAGCACAAAAGCTCAGTAAGGTATGAAAAAGAAGGAAAAATCACATTAGTCCATGAATATGCATGACGTATGAAAACATTTTCAAAAGACATGATTTCCACCCATAAATACTTACTTTATGTAACATGAGATTTAAACAAGATCCACACAAACATAAATATAATCATATAAGTACCTTGGGGCATTACTTACATAATCTTGTAACCATCTTGGCTACCTTAAAATTTGTAACCCTCGCGGCTACCTTACTTTGTGTAACCATCACAGTTACACTTGGAGTAACCATACGACCGACCTCCAACTTACTCATACCCAATGCATTGGAGGGAAATATAGGTCCCACCCTTCATCATAAACAATTCCCAATAACCAAAACATAATCATACAATATAAACAATAGCATAAAAACATTTCCTTTGAATCTTATAAAACAGAATTTTAAAGAGGATTTTAGAAGAAAAGTCCCTTATAAACATCATATACCTGAAGTGAAACTTAATAGAGTGGATGGAATAGGTATATACTCTGTAAATACACATAATTAAACATAATATAAACAGAACCCATCACACAAAAAATTTAAATAGCACATATATTATAAAGTAGAAGGTTAACCCAAAGAATGGAAATCGGGTTAAGAATTCCCTTACAACAATGTGATCGGTCGAATCATATGACCAGAACATAATAAATATCAATTTAAACATTTAATAATATAAATATAAAGAGAATCATGCTATTATATATATCAAATGACAGTACACATATTCCACATACAAGAAATAAGCGGCGAACGACTAAAATCTCACAAAAATGAAAGTGAGACGAGGAACCCCTTACAACTTTGTAATCCATTGATTTGTATGACCCAAAATTAATGATTGTCAAATGATAAATTTAATATCATAAAAATAATGATATTCATGATATGATACAATAATGGGCAGTATACATACACCATACAAAGTAAAAATAGTGATTACGGAATATCTCACAAAAATGGAAGTGAGATGAAGAAACCCTTACCTTAGGCTTGTCTTACTTAAAACTTGTTAAAACCTCATTTATAATGGTTAAAATAGTGTTATTAGTATTTTAAGGAAACATTTTCATGTTTATAAAATCTTATATGGTCATTTCATAACCTCATTTCACCCCTTAAATGTTAGTATTTTGTTCCCTGCATTATTTTGGGTGAGTTCTTTTGTGATTTTCACGATCGGTTCATGATGAATCGTTCTTGTTGATTTGAAGTGAAACTACATAATTGGAATGGAGTAGTATTTAAATATTTCCAGTACCATAAATTTTACCATTTATCACTTATATGCTTTATATGATGATGATTTATAAGTTAAAACATTAATTATGTTTGTTTACATCATTTAAGTGGTTCTTTGATAATTACAACCTCATTTAGTCTTATAAATTTGAACCATGAGTACAAAAGAATTACAGAACCATATATGAGTTATAAAACATATATTATAACCTGGTTCAACCATATAAATGGTTTCATGACCATACTTGAAAGAATTAATGGAAAGTGAAATTACATCATCCACGATGTCGGTAATTCGACACATCATGGACAATGTTCTTATTCCTTAAATAAGTGAGAGAGGAGAGGAATAATGATTTTTAATTTTCCATAAACATGAAAGCATCCAGAATATACATGATTATGGAGATTTCATGCCTCTTGGATAAGAGGGGTGAAGAAAGAAGACAAAGGAATCATGAAATAAAGAAAACATGAGAAATTTCTTACGAAAATTCGGCAGCCTAACAGCGTCTTTTAAAATTTCATAAAAACAAGATTGATGAGAGGAATGGAATATCTCATAAATAATACAAACTTTGGATTGTAAGGGGAAATATTTAATGAAATATCCCAACAAAAGACAAAGGGCAAGGAAGAGAATAACATAAAATGGAAGAAAAGAATGAAAATGAAAGAGGATGTTTACCTCTTGATCTCTTCTCCTTGAGATCCTCCTTAAGGGCTTAGGTCTTGGTCTTTTGGTGAGACCATCAGCTCTAGGACATGGGAAAGAATATTGGGGAGGGAATTTGGCGAAATTTAGACAATGCTCAAGGCTTGAGAGGTGTGGGAGGAAGAGGGGAGTGAGGGTGATATTTATAGTGGAGGAGGGGAGGTATTTTAGATTATTTTAATTATTATTATAATATTTTTTTCAAGACTATGAATATTCTCAAATCAAGTGGCCTTAAATAGTGAAACTATCAAGTGAGTTCGAAGAAAGTGGCCTTGCATCACTTATGATGTCATAAATAGTGCATTTTTACTGATAAATTGATTATACGGTATTTTATCATATTTCACTATTCACCGAAAATTCAAGAGTTTTAGAAAAATACCAAAAATTTACCCCAAACATTTTTCGACATGTAGAATTCAAAAATGAACTCCATTTTTCAAAAATAATTTTCTAAATATTATTAATTTAATTTTTAAATAAGGTCACAGTTAATTCGAAAAATAACAATATTGAAGTGCAACTAGTTTTATGTGACATTGGAAAATTAATTGAGATCCTATTATCCTATTGCCTTGGAAAAATAAAATAATATTATTATTTACTATTCATGATGTCATATTACTATTCATATTACTATTCATAAGGGTATGTTACTATTCACCAAAAAACAAGTTTGTTCTAACAGACTCCAAAAGACTTACTGAGCACAACTCTAGATGAACATTTCTTGAAATTCAAAACATAGAAGAGGATAGATTATAAAATTTAATTCTATATTTATTTCCAAAACCTTGGGGTGTTACATGGGGAACCTATTAGGTGCTTGATAAGTTCCTCATAAAGGCAATGTTGAACTTGGATATCGTGACTAATGAGCCAAGTGTCTGCTTCGGGCTCATGGTGGTTCTATGTGAAGCTTGTGATGTCTTTGTTGAATTTTTAGAAGGGTCTAGTTGGATATGAAAATAGGTTGTGGCAAGAGATATTGGTTTCTATAACTCTAACAAATATCTGGGGTTAAACTCAGAAAATTTATCCTTGGGTGGGTTTAGAACATCTTGATGTTGGGTGAACCTTGGACATGTGATGTGGTGTCATGCCAAAGGTGAATTCGATGATAGTCTGGAGGGCATTAAGGTCATGATGATAAAATTCTACTAGAATTAATGAAACGGACTTTTTGGGTGCATGGGATGACAATGATAGGCTTCAAGTTAGTAAGCACCTTGGAAAGGTGAGAAGGGGATTGTGTACCAACAGTGTAAGGTGGCTGTTCTGGGACAAGAAAGTCGGGCATTGTCTAACCTAAGATGTTAAAATTTAATGGGTGTGGTGAGAGTGACCCACCTCCAAGGTACTTTCTATAGTGAAAAAGTGCCTTTGGAAATGAATTTTTACCTAAGTGAGGTCAATTTGATCTTTGTCCTTGAAGGGATAGTGTAGGAATGTCCTTATAAATGGTTTCAAAGGTGTGGTTGGATGACAATGTAGGGTAATTCCCCTATGTATGCTTGGGTGCGGTGAGTTAGGACAAGTTTGGTAATGGGAAAGATGGGTTTGGTTCTGGTGGTCCTTCATTGAAAGTGTAGGTTCCAGGTAACTAGAAATAGTGGACAAAACCATGCCAGAGAAATGGTTGGTTGATGGCGTGATCAGAGTTTCGGGTTGGAAGGTCTCGAGTGGTGACCATTCGAGTGAGTTAGCCCTGGTAGAGAGCATTTTCCTGAGTTGAGTTGGTTGATCACCCAAGATTTTTGGGAGGTGTTTTGTTTTATAGTGGTGTAATGAACTCTTTGAGAGATGTCATTGGGAGGATCAGGTGTTCTCCTCTGGGTTATACCGGGTTTATCACCGTTAGAGTTTGAAAAATAGAGGGAAATGATGCAAAGTGATTTGTGTCATGAGTTGTATATAGGATTGGGCCTATGAGGTGTTGATTGTTTCCTCCATGATGATGTGATTATGTGTGTTAAGTATCCATGCATTGAGAGTTAGGTTTTTTCACCTAAGTTTCCCCCATGAAGATCTCGTGGTGAGAATGGTTGAAGTGCATCCTTAAGGTGTTTTTCTGGTTTGTGTTGTGGTTGTGGTGAGGAATCCTTGAGGGGAAAGTATGTGCCCTTGTTTTGTGATCAGTGGCCTTTTGATGTGTAACTAGGAACTTGGAAAGTGGGAATGTATAAACAGGACTTGTGTCATGATCACTTGTTACGGAAGATAGTGATGGTCGAAAGAGCTTCTCAAGGACGAGCCAATATAAGGTGGGGATATTGTAAGATCCTGAATTTTCTTAAGGTATGTTTTGTTTATGTCATGGTTTGGGGATCTCTTTTTGGCTGAATAATTGTTTCTTGAAGTTCATTTGAAGGCTCAGGGGTTCCTCGAGGGAATAGGGTGTGAAGAGAAGAGCAATCAGGCCAAGCAGTTCTAAGCGCACTGTCTGCACACGGTTAAGGGAAACCGTGCGGATTAACCGTGTGGACCAAATATCCTCGGACAGTAGCCTTCGCATGGCATGGGCATGGTTCGGGAAAACCGTACAGGATCCCATGAAACCATGTGAAATGGGTTTCTTATGATAGTAGATTCTGTATGGTTTGCGGACAGTTTGGAAAACTGTATGGGTAAACCATGGGGCCCAGAAATATTGGAAAATTTACAAAATTTTCATCCTAGGATTTAAAACCCCAACTTGGAATTTTCCTCCATTCCTCCCCTCTTAACCCTAGTGACGAACTTGGAAGACCCAAGCTTCAAAGAGGTGTTTACCCTTCGATTATTGGACATTTTTGAAATTTTTGGTTGCAGATCAAAGCTCCGAGTAAGTCCAATCCCCTCCTTCCTCATCTTTTTCGGATTAGGGTTTGTGATTTCTTCCATCATCTTCCAAAACCCTAAAACCCCTTTTTTTTGTGGAACCTAGGTTGGGGCTTCAAGGGGTGTTTGAATCTGGATTTTAGGCCATGGTTGAGAGTGTTTCCATTATCATATTCGAGGTAGGTGGTGTACAAGTATTATCATATCATTTTATTTTGGATTTTGTGAATGAAAGTTGGTGTTCTTGTTTTCCCCTTTTTGTGTTCTTGTTTCTGTTGAAGTTTTTGATAAAAATGGTTTTCTAAATGACCAATTGAAACCCTCATGATCCCTGTGGGATGCATTGAGGATGACTTGACCATTTTAGGGCCACCCATGGGGTGTGCCAGCAAAGTTGGACTGAATGTGTGGTAGGGTTAAGTAATGGGTTGACGAATTACATTGTGAAACCCATGTATAATGTGTCTTAATGAATTATTAAGTTATAAATGGAATAATGATAAATATTCCTAGGGCAAGAAATTTATAATGTGTTGTTTTAATGACATGAAAATGGGTAACTGGGTTGAAAGAGATTACATCAATTGTTTCATGAATTTAGTTAGAAATGGCTTAGGGGGATTAGGGTATGTTAAATGGTGAGCTTTCAATTGGGTAATGGAATTGGAAATGGATAATGTCTGAATGGGTTTTAATAAAGCAATGGATGAAATTGTGGAATGGATTAATACATGAGAATTAGGTGGTACATCTAAATTATTGAATGTAATAAAGGGATTGTGTTATGTGATATGAGAAATGTACTTGAAATGCATAAGTGGGTAAATGCTTGTGAAATGATAATTGGGCTAAATGGGTTAATGAATGTTCCATGATAAATTTTGCTAAGGCATAGGTGATTGTTGAATACACCTAATGGGTTAAGGTATGGGAATGGGAATTTGGCTAGATGGATATGAATTGTAAATGGTAAATGCATTAATGGGTTATGGCATAGTATTAATTCCCCTATTTTTGTTATGTGTGGTAATATGCAATGGAATTGAATATTCTTGTTTGTGTTATGGTATGGATGTGGTGACTTGAAAAATAAGTATGTGCACATGTTTTGGTTGAGTGGGGTATTGACTTGAGGTTCTACACCCATGGTTTGAGTTAAATCGAGGCTTTAAAATCCACCCCAAAATGCACGGGTTAGGGAAGGGGATAGAGGCTCAATTTCCCTAATAGTTTCATTCCACCCAGAATAAGGTTTTGAGGTGAAGATAATTTGTTGATGTGATATGCAAATCCCTAGTGAGATAGGGACTTGATTTTTTTCCCATATCAGTACAAAATATTTTACTTATACCAACAGAAATTTAGTAACAAGTAATATATTTATTGGTATAAATGAGAAATTCCAACAGATATTAAGTTTTATTGGTATTAAATTTAATTACCAACATTTATTTTTACCGACATATACTTTTGTAGTTATTAATTGTTTAATACCAACAAATTTTTCACCAATAATTAAATTTGTTGGTATAACACGTCAACACTGACAATTTTTTTTTCCAACAAATGTATCTGTTGTTATTAATTATTATTACCAAAAGTTTTTTTCAACATATAAATTTTTTAATAGTATTTATTTACTATAAACAAATCAATTAAGAATATTTTTTTATCACTATCATTTATCAGTTTACTAAAAAAATTAGATTGATACTAACAATTTTTTTTTGATAAATATTATGAATATGACACTTTTTGAAAAAAAAAGAAAACAATCATTTTAAATATGTTTTTTTGGAAATAAATTATTATATTGGATTTTAAAAATCATTCACAAAAAATGAAAATAAACATGATGATTCACATATAACAATTAGTAATTTTAAAAAAATGTAAAAAAGAAAGAAAAGTAAAATGAAAACTGATTCCAACCTGCCTTCTCCCCCATCTCCCTTCTTCCCCGATTAGGCTCGCAGGTGATCAAAAACCCCTATAATCGTTTCTCCAGGCATCAGACATCCGATTATTCTCCTAGATATCTCCCTCTCAATACAACAGGAGCAACATGAATTTTTTGGTTGGTGTCGTACTGGCCTCCTTCGGGATTTCTTACATCGGTTGATACTTTCTACAAGAGAGGAAGATATTTGGAGGGAGTCTCATGATGACTCTGGATAAGTATTTTAAGGAGGAAACCAAGAATATTTATAGGGAATGACCTCATGTTGCAGGTCCTCTCGTCGTCTTGAATCCCATCCGTATCTATAATTTCATCATGAAGGAGGAAGCGAAATCTGAATCTTGATGGTGGGTTGTTATTTTTTATTATCCTGACATTAGTGTTTGTGCTCATGAACCCCACCATGAATTTCTAATGTTGTTTTCTTATAGAGATTTCTTTTAGTTTTTTATAGCATGAATAAATTTGGTATTCCTCTTCCTCGATCTCCTCCCGATCTCCGTTACTCACACAGTGGTGATCTTCACATGAGCTCACACTCATGGTTCATCATATGCACCCTTGATTATATACCATTTCTCATACCTTCCATCTATTTATCTTTGATTGCATTTTTCATCTTTCAAGTATACAGACGAGGTGTAGGTAGGGGCATGGAAAAAACTCGTTTCACATTCAATCAATTAATGTCCCCAAGAACACATTATTGCATCTATGTGATTTGATGTTCTAGATGAGATTCACGTATCTATGAGGTTGATTCACGGTTTTCTAGTGTAAAAAGTTTTTCTGAATGCCTTCAAAACTGGAAATATAATTTATTTTTTAGTGTTTTTTAACATGCAGGAGCCAACTGTTTCTGAAAATTCTGCTGCTCTTATGCAACCATCTGAAGTGGAATTAAATCCATTTCTGAATTTCCCTCTACCGGATGAAAATTTCATGTTACTTGGTGATTTATTTTGTTATCTTTCAATTAATCACTCATTTTAAGTGATGGCATTAATATTTATAGAATATATGTTGCAAGGAATGCATATTATTATTATTTTGTATCTACTTATGTTTAGTGGTGATGCTTAATCTGGTACATGGAACTATTTTTTTTGATAAACTATTCCATCTCATATGCTTGTGTTATTGGTATCTGTTGGTGTTCCATTATTGGGACTTATGGACTGCTTTGTGGCTTGTTTTGGAAATTTTATTATCAATTGTACCATTTTATTTTCCAAATAATTTTTCTTGTTGATGAAATAGGACGCACATGCTTATATTTTATTTTGTCTTTTTTTTCTAAGGTTTCAAGGCACATGGAAATTAGCACCATTTATTATGTTATTTCTTGTTCAATTGATGAAGTCTCTTATCCCTTCTTATATAGCATCATATATGTGGAAAATGTTGAGAGCAATACCAGTATGATTCTGACATTTTGGTACTTCACTTTTATTATTGAATCATTGGGTACACACTAAAATATTTTTCTGTAATCTCCCTATTTTGAGGGAAAGTTAATTGAATGAACTACTTGTTAAGCATTTGAAATCCACCATAAGAAAGGTATACACTCACTTTCCATTACATTTGCAGAATAATGAAAACTGGAAATTTTTTCATATACAAAACACATAGATTCATAGACTGAATTTTCTCACCATCCCAAATATTTAAGAATGGGAATGCATCCAATTGGCTATTTGTAACAATTGATAGAATCTTGATGTAATGTAATTTGTATTTTTAAATTAATTACTTTTTGAAATATTGATTTATTTTTTTCATGTTAAAGCCTCAGACATAATGTGGTTTTTAATAGTTCATGCGACCTCATGAACACAATAATAAGCATCTCAAAGAGTGGGCTGTCTCTTTTGGAATCATTGAAGACATCTATGAAAGGTTCACAAAACACTACCTTGGGAAATTGAGAAGTAGTCTCTGGTCAGAGCTGGAAGGGCTCCAAGTAGAGATGAAGATCATAAACAAGCTGCTGGGAAATATTAATAAGAAGGGCTTCCTGACGATCAACAGCCAGCCTGCAGTTAATGTTACTCGATCTAATTCTCCATCTTTTCGGAAGTACAAAATTCAGACAACTTATTGTTTTTGGTGTTTTTTATTGACATATAGTTGGAAATTATGCTTTTTGGGTCAGGTTCATGTTATGTTGAACATTCGGTGAACTAATTTATCCTCAACCTGAACACAGCCCATTTTATTGAACCGATTGACCCAACATAACCTATTTACAAAGGGGTGAACCCGAACATGACCTGTTAATTCGTTTAATAAAAATAAATTGAAACCAATTTCAATTAACACAAACAACCCACATAACCTGATCCCTCTAACCCGAATGACCCACATAAGAAATATAATTTCAACGGGTTAACCGGTTACTGTTATGATTTTTCAACCCACAGATGACCCAAATATTATTCAGGTTCATCCTCAGCTAACAAACTAGGGGAGTGGTTGTTGAATACGGGTCGAGGTGATGTGAACGTGGGGACATGGGGAGTGTTCTTGGAGAAGGAGACCATCCAACACACCATGCTAGATCCAGTGAGCTTTAGGGTTTGGAAGGATGAAACATTTGAAAACTGGTCATGGAGGTGGGCTCTGTTCCATCCTGAGGATGACCCATCCCAAAAACTACTCCAGCAGGTTAGTGTTTTCCTCACATTTAGGGAATTCAATTTATCCACAAAGCAGAACTCTTTTGTGTTTCGTGCAGGTGAAAAGTCATTTTTTTAGCTTGGGTATTATGATTACATACATTGAGAATTGTTTTTTGTTTTAAAAATTTATCAGTTGTGTAAAAGGAGTGGGTGAGTTCTCATTGTTTGTAGAAACAATTTTTCAGTAAGGATATATTTGACATCATTTCTTGAAAACTATTTATTGTACTTACGTTAAGAAGTTCAAAAGGAAAATACTCATTAAAATTGTGGATTAATTTAGGAATGATATGGATTTCAACTTTAGAGAAATTCCATGGCAATGACTCTTCATTTCTTCTGCCATGGTTTCCTCCTATTGATGATTTCCTTGGTTCTAAGTGCTCATTTTTTTCACTTTGGTGTTTTTAACTTGATGTTGATTTTCAGAATTTTGTAGCAGCATGATACGATTTCTTTTCTTATCTATTTGTGTAAGGAATAGTCTATTTGATGTTATAATCCCTTGAAGTAATCCATTTGATAGTCTTGATGTCTTGTTTCGAGATGTTGTTTGATTTAGACCAGCAATCTCTCATTATGTTTTACAATGGTTATAATCAATTCAGGGGAGTAGAAATTTAATTTCTCATTTTATAAAATGTTAATTGTATGGGTCTTGCATTGGATGGGGCTAGAGCTGGTTTCATATGACAATATTTTTTACATGTATTTCCACCAGTACTACTTTGAGCCTATTTCATGGTCTTGGGTATCAGTTATGTTTTCCTATACTAAATTTTCATTGATGTGTGGCCTTTTTGGTTTTTGTGTCATGTATGATGGGAGTTTTTCTATCCAAAGGAGCTTATTATAAAACATATTTCAATTGATGAATTTCAATTTCATCTGGATTTGGTGGTCACAGGATTGATGGGCTTAATCAATCAAAGTCTGAGCCTATATGAAGGAGGTTCTACCATTGCTAATTCATTTTTAAACTCTCAAGAAAATGTTTTTTCATATTGGTTGAAGACTCAACATCATTCACATGGATTTTTCAATCATGAAAGTTGATGTTCCTCATATTTTCTATTGATCGATCATCTTGAGGCCTATGGATTCACACTTAAGAGTTTTAATTCTCTATTTTGAACAGGTATGATGCGCTATTTTATTTTTTTCTGTCACTTGTCTGTGTACCTACCTCGATTTCTTATGGTGTAAGCGTATTTCTTTTACTTGTTTGTATACCTCCCTCAATTCCATATGAGGACTTTTCCCATATGTTTGCTTATCTATTTTGGTATAGATAGGATCTGGTATGGATGGGCAGGAGGTGGAGCTGGCATCGCTTGGAGATGGCATGGATGGGGTTGGATCTGGATGAGCTGACATAGACTGGAGATGGCATGGACGGGGCTAGAGTTGACATGGATGGGCCAGAGCTAGCATGGATGGGTGGAGCTTCTTGGGGAAGGAGCTTCTAGTGCTAGATTCGCTAGTGATGATGAGCAAAGTTTTCCAGCGACAGAATTAGGGGGGGTAGGGTTGTTTAGCGATAGAATTGTGGAACAATCCTGGGTGGGGATCCAAATGGTTCTATTTGTAATGAATTTCATTATTAATATAATTAACTCTTTTTCATTTTGAACATGTGTTAAAATAGTCTTCAGTTTAATAATTTAAACATATATATTATATATGATCAATTAATAAATATAATATGAAATTTTAGTAGCAATAAAAAAATTATAATTTTTTTTTAAATGAAATTTATAAACAAATATTATATATTGGTAATATCATTACCAATAGATAAATTTGTCACCAGAACCTGTTTCTAAACACTTTTACCAACATATATATTATCTGTTGGTATTATTATAATTGCAACAGAACTATTCTATCTGTCGCAAAAACATTTAGTGCCAGAGTTTTTACCAACAGTTTAGTGACATGGGCATATATGTTGGTAAAATGTTTTACCAACATAAAATGCACTTTTACCAACAGATATTCTCCTGTTCGAAAAAGTGAAATATTTTGTAGTGTATGCATTGTGATTGATTTCATTATACCCTTTTATGGTTGATATTTATGCCTAACCCATGGAACATGTGATCAATATTGATTATGTAATGAAGATGATATAAGAAATGGAATTGGGATAAATATTAGTCATGAATTAAATGAACATTTTTAACTAATAGAAATTGAACTGTTCCTTGTTTACTTACCATTAATTTTGTACTTGCAAACACTATCTATTAGACAATATATTTTGTAAAAGTTGTTGGTGGTGGCTTACTGAGTGTTTTACTCACACCTTACTTGGACCGTTGTTGGGTACCCGAGCAGACTTCTTAGTTTCAGGTCAAGACAGGGGAAAAGGCCCTACTCTTGGAGGTTGAGTTGGGCTCGGGATTTACTTGGTGAAGGACCCAAACAAAGAGTCAGGACCCATTTGGATTTTTGGATGTTTATTTAATTTTTGTTTTCTTTCACTTGTAATACTAGTATGACATGACATTGTTGTATGTGATTTGAGTTTTTTACCCTCTTTGGGAATTTCATGGCTATACATGTTTATTTGTTGTTCATATTACTTCTGTTATTTATTTGTGTTCTGTTGTGGCGTACTCTGACAAAGAGTGTATAGTCATCCCATGTGACCTATTATACCCTCTCCTCTAGTCGGAAACCTCTGGTGTACGAGGAGGCATGCTTGAGGTCATGTGACAACTCGGCTCGGGGCATCGGTTAGTGGATTTCAGGTCGGGGGCATTACATGAGGCCTATAAATAGGAGGTCATTTGAACCATAAAAATAAACTTTCTTATCTTCAATGTTCTAGAGATATATTTTGTGACATCTCTCTTTCTTCGTGCAAAAATCCTTGAAGATACAAGATTTGAATGGCTAGTTCCTTGTTCTTTTATTTCTATAAGTTCTTTTTATAGCTTTGTGTGACCGATCGTTGTGATAATAATTCAGGGATTTCGAGAATAAGAAGATGGTGCTGCTAATCATTGTATAAAGGTATTTGATGTATTTGAAAGACAGAGGTTCCAATTACCTTCTTAATCAAGGGATTATGAGGATAAGAATACATATGTGCTAATCGTTATATTGAGGGATTACCCAGGTGGTGGTAAGATGTACCTTTTATCCTAGGTGAAAGGATACCCTACTCTATGGGATAAAAGAATTGCAATACCTTTATTTTTTATGCTAACATTAGTAATTTAAAGGGAGTCATTTTTTTCTTCATATTCATCTTCTTTTCTATTGTAATTGTTTTAATTATGATACATTAATTACATATTCAATTAAGATATTCTATACGTTGTATGGTAGAATCATTTACATTTTTTTAATCTGATTGTTGTATTCAAAAAAAATACAATTGTTCTGAATTACTTGTAGTATCATATCATATCATATCCATCTAATCCAAGACCATTTTGATCATTTGTATAGGTTGTGAATTGTATTATTTTAAGACCTATTAAACTAAGTTATTTATTAAGAGTTTAAATACAAAGTTTTTTAACCTAAAATTCACCCCCCCCCCCACACCTCTTGTATTGTTCCATATGATATACATTTACATCTATTACGATCCAACAATTTATACTGAATATGGGAATCCATGATGTTATTTTCAATGGTTGTAACCTTCCCTTTCATTTTATCATCAAGATAATGTCCCATTATATTTTGATCTCTGACATTATATTAGCATGTTTTAGTTATTAACATACTAAATTAGAGGGATTTAAAAGGATCTATCTGAATGCTTGAGTGAAATTTATTTTTTTTTAAAGAAACCTAACAAAATAAATTTTTTGACCCCAACAACCTTATATATCCATATAACACACTCTCAATATTTATTATAGGGTTTTAATGGTCTGATCATTCTTATATTCTTTTTGAGTATGATAAGTAGTGAAAAAGATAAACTCTAAATTCAAAGATTATTGAATTATTATCTATAACAACAAGATAAACCTTGGATATCTATCAGAAATAATAAAATTTCATACTCTATTAATCTTGGAAACTTCCTTAATGAATATCCATGTAGGATGACCTAGAGATAATGTTTCTCTATTTGTAATGAAATGTGATGATTTCATAAGGCAATCGATTACATCCCAATTAGCATTATGAATTTTAGTTTTTTTGGTGAGTTTAATAATGAAATACATTGTAATATTTTATGATTTCCATTAAATTATGGTTAATTTTTGTAACATCCACTTAGACATAATTCTATCATCCTTAGTATGGTGACATAAAAATAATTGAGATACTTACACAATAATATGCCTTTTTATGTTATTTAATAGGCCCATAGGGAACTGTTAATTCTCTATAGGTCTATGAAAAACACAATGTTATAAAAACTCAATAGATGTAACTAATTAATGAAAATGATTAAAGAATAAGGTCAAGAACGATCCAAAAATATGGTGAAATTAGTTTGATTACGTTTTAAAAAGATTTTTTTTATATTGAAGAAAGGGGTGAGAAAAATATTGGTTTGATTGATTTAAAGGAAGAAAAGGATGAAAGATAATATATTGATTTTTTTTAGATCAGATTCTGAAAATAATTCTAGGGTTTCATAATTTTAGGGTTCGGGTGCAATTGGATTTAAGAAAATAGGTTGATTAATTCATGATTGGTGTCAGAATTGAGATAAGGGAGATCTACTGGTCATGGTATCCTTACCTCAATGTGGAAATACACTATTCTACTTGGTCCGGATATTTTGGTATCCACCGAATCAAGTTTGCCTTTATACCATATTTAAACCTAATTTTCCCTAAAGTTAAAAATGGGAATGCCTTATTTAGGGTTGTCAGTGGTGAAATTTTAAAGTTTCTTTCACATTAAAATATCAATGGTCATGATAAAATAAAAATAAAGGGATTGGAAGATAAAGATTAAATTATGGAAAACCAAATCTATGAATTGAATAGAAAGGAATTAATCCAACACACCGTCCCCCTTCTGTTACATAACCCTATAAAAAGGTGGGTTTACCCCTCATCCTAGTGATGAGATGATTAGAGTTAAGGAGAAAAGAAACAAAATGAATAATGGAAAAAAATATGAACTCAAGGGGGACCCTGCACAATGAAAATTCTAGCTCCATACCTTGGTCTTTCAGGATATATTTTACAGTAACAGTCTATCCCTACAATTATAAGCCGCAGATGGGTATAGGTATTAATGAAGATCATTAATAATTGTTTAAAATGTGGTCTTTTTTGGATCCCATGTCATATATTGTGCCAAATATTGAAGATATTCTGAAACTAGGAACTTGAGTCTTGTCCCAAAAAATTTAACACGGTGTAAATTATTACACCATGTGTATATTTTAATTTTCATTTCTTTCACTTCATGATGTTTCCTTTTCACTACATGCATTCATACGTGATGTGTAAGGATTACATGATGTGTAATGTCTTTTTGATGCTCTATAAGCCTTATTTTTCCTTGGTTCCTTAATTATATACCTTAGAAGTACTTGATGGTCATCCTCAAAAATTTGATGTCACAAAGCTTCACTTTTCTAGTGGCACGAAGTGTCATTTTTCTCATTTTTTAATTATCTTTTGTATCCTTATATAAAATAGAAAAAAAAAGTTGATTTTTTCAAAAAATGTTTTGAATAATCAATTAAATATAGAAATTAATGTCTTAAAATACAGTAAAATGTATGCATTAAATGAAAATAGCAGATACCCCCGCACTTGAATTCAGACTTTTCCTCAAGGATAGAATCTCAAAATACAATGAAGAACACTTACTCTACCATGATTTTAAAAAACTTTAATAAAATAAATTTATTAAATGGAAAATTAAATGTTAAAACATTAAACATAGAAAATTTATCAACTCCTCATTTTTAAAATAATAAAAATCAACCATGTATTTTAATTTACCTATTTTGAAATATCTAAGCCCTTTCATTCATACATTTTCATTTTTCAATTAATTATTAATATGAATTTCGTTTATAATTTATATCACTTTGAATTTTTTCACTCCTCATTAAGGTATTAATGAATAGAGTGATTCACATACCTCAAGAATATTTAACATACCATAGGTTTTAAAGGAATCTAACACCTCAACCATATAAAGACAGAATGACAAGTAATCATATGGGCTTCACCATTTAAGATCAAATGACTCTACGACATAGGGTGGGTAGTTAAATGATATAAATCATGTAATTATAAAAAAATGGAGTCTCAACACTAAATTACTTTTCATGATAATCAAAAACATCTGAATGAAAGTCTCCTCTTCCCCCAATATCTCGTAGAAGGATCATAATGATAAGAAATGATATAAACGAAACACCCCCTTTTATTATTGTTTTATTTTATTTTATTTTGGGGAATTTTTAATGGGGAAAATTCTCACATCCCCCACCCAACCCCTAATGTTCTCCTCATGACACTATTTGTAATAGTAATAACAATATTAGCGGTCAATAAAGAGTGATTTTTTAATTTCCCTAGTCATAACCCATTTTTCTCTTTTTTTCTTTTTTTAATAGGGTGTCCATTAAATATAATGAATGTACCTTCCCCAAATCACATGAAATATCCCCCACACTTATTCATTAAAAATTTCCATCCCTTCCACTAGATGTAATTTCCCTCACTCTTATGTTTGATAATCAGGAAAATATTTAGAGGAAGGTTGGAAAGGATAATATGTGCAAGAACCCGGGTTTTTGGAACGATTCAAAATCCCGACCCTGTTTGAATTTTTGGCTGGTTTCTGAGGAAACTGGAGAAAATGGGAACTTTCTGGAAATTTCTAGACTACACACCGTGTACTGTAAGTACACGCCGTGTACGTGTAGGCGAGTGACCGGCCGTGTGCTCACCGAGTACATGCCATGTGATGACCGTGTGGTAGTTTCTTACTACCCGGCGTGTAGTTTTGAATGCATCGTGTATACCCTCAACCATGTGAGGACATACATGGAATGTATGTTGTTTGCTGTGTAGAACCAGGGGCACGCCATGTCCCCTTTGGACATGCCGTGTAGTCTAGCCGTTTATAAGGGAAACACATGGCGTGTGAGTAAGTCTGTGAGGAAAGGAAAAGGAACCAAGTACACGCCGTGTACCCCTAGGTACACGCCGTGTACTCATGTCGATAGGTTCGGAAAGTAAGTCGGAGGAATCATGCTGTCTTATGAACAGTTAAATGAACTATACACGGCATGTATTCCTAAAGTACACGCCGTGTACTTTCTTTTTTTCTCTTAAAACGGGCAGTAGCCTTGTTTTGAGGTTCTGGACAGAACCTCCTCCCTCAAATCGGTTGAACCTTCAATTGCTTCATGGTTCTTCGTCCGAAGTCAGATCCGATCTCGATTGGATGCGTTGGAACCCCCTCGGTAAGGCCTCGATTCCACTTTGGTCATTTTGTCTGTTTTTCATTCTAGAACAAGTTATAGGGCTCTGAATGGTATTGAATCTTTTGTAGATCTACCGCGTTTTAGACCGAATTGGTGGCTGTTATCGGAGGAGTAGCATCGTGTGAGTCTCAGGTAGGCGGTGCATATGTCTTTTTGTGTTTTCGTAGTTGTTTGGGTGATGCGGCCTTCAACGCGTTTTTGAGTATTTTGAGCGGGACCCGTTTTATCTGATTTTTTATACTGTATTTCTTTTGGGAACTCTCGGATGCCTTTGGGTATGCCCGGTTACCAGTTTTTTGTGAGCGGGCCAGGTGAGGGGTCGTGGCTCATCTGGGCATTTTGGTCGGGGAATTCCAAAATAGTTTTAATTGAAATATTAAAGTTTTAAACTATTTAGTTTAATTTATTTAAGCCTGTTATAATTGTTTGAGGCACTTAAGTCCTCAGTGCTGGTATGGGACAACACCTTTCATTGGGAAATTCAACTGCTTAGTTTGTTTTGTCGGTTCATGTTTTCTGTTTGAATATGTTATATATGCAATTACTGAATTGTATCTGCTTGACCTTTTTTTGGGTTGTATTGGGCTATGCCCGGTTATGCTTGAGTGATGCTGATCACAGGTTGGGTCTTTTCCCAGGTTACTTTGGGTGGTTTTGACCACGGGATTCGGCATCATGGATGTCGGCTTGAGGCAGTACGACTATCAGGTTGGGCATGGCCCGGGATAAAAGGATGGTGATGCAATTGGACTTGAGTGACATGGTCGTAGGGACACGAGGTGTCAAACGTGTTAGTGGCTAAGTACTATTTTGGTGATTACCACTCATCAGGACATTGAGTAGTGTGCACACAGAGATACTCCGTGATGAGGTGGTTTTGGACACTCATGTGGGTAGAGGCCCCCGTAGTTGTGGTTAGGTATTTTGGTTGGGGGTGTTTGTCATAGAAAGCCACATGGGAGGTTAGGAGCCTTCAGGGGATGGGCGTGCCTTCGGGATGTCGGTACATGAGACACAAGGTGTCAGGAGGCACATGGTGCTGGGTTACTATTTTGGGCGTGCCTTTGAGATGTCGGTACTTGAGACACAAGGTGTCAGGAGGCACATGGTGTCGGGTTACTATTCTTGGGCGGGCCTTCGGGACGTCAGTACTTGAGGCACGAGGTGTCAAGAGGTACATGGTGTCGGGTTACTATTTTGGGCGTGCCTTCGTGACGTCGGTACTTGAGACACGAGGTGTCAGTTGGCACATGGTTATGGGTTACATGACAGATATTTTGGCGTTGGCCGAAGCAGGTGACACTCCACGGTGGCTGTTGAGCACCAGTGGAGTTTGTGTTTATTTGTGCATTGTACTGATTACTGCTTTCCTTGTAAATGCATGACTGCTTAAACACATATATTTGGTACGCACCATTGGGTGGTATCCTACTGAGATTTGTCTCAAACCCTACATGGGCCCTTCGGGACGCGTGCAGACTTTATGGATTTGCGTGTAGGAAAGAGGCCAGCTTCAGGAGATGGGTTGCGTTAGTTGTTGCATGGATATGGTATGAACCTTGAGGTTATACCTAGCTGGGGTTTACATTGTTTTGTTTAATTTTCTGTATCGTCATGCTTACTTGTTTTAGCTACTGTTGGTTAGCCATTGCCGCCCTTTTTATATTCAGTTGTGTATGACCTGCTTTGGATGCATGCTTGGTTGTTTACAGTAGTTGTTGTTGTTGATTGCTGTCATGTTGTTCTGCTTACTTTCCACTACATTTTTTTTCTATATTGCTTCCACTATTTATTGATATTGGATATGCTTCCACTCTGCGGGTCTGGTTCGAGTCTGCTGAGTCATTTACTTCCGCTGCATATTTTTGTATTATACTCAGACTAGTACCATTTTATTCCTCCGAGAGGGTATAGCATCCCCACTATACCTATTCAGACCATCACTGCTAGTCAGAAGCCTTTGGCGTTCAGGGGAGGTGCGCCTAAGGTATTGACACCCGACCCGTTTGGCACTGTTCTGGTGGCTGGCCGAGTCCGGGTCATTACAATGTAGTATCAGAGGAGTTCTTGACAAGGATTTAGTAGCAGTTCTCTTCTGGCTACTAATGAGATTGAGACTTCTCTTTTTATTTCTGCTAGTTTTACTATTTGGGATATGGTAGACTGGAGATAAGTTGTTGTTACTGGGACTGGGTTTTTAGCTTGTGCTTGGGTGCCTGCAGCCCCAAGTACAAGGGATGGACCTAGTTTCCATGGGTGGGAATTGTTGTTGCTTTTTCTCAGATTATAGTTTATATGATTTCCACCTCGGTGGCTCACTTGATGTGTGATGTTCTTGATTGTGACATGTGACCCTTGACCCGATATGGTAAGGGAGAATTAGACCTTGGCCCGGTATGGCAAGGCTTGTTGTTGGCTTTTGATAGGCACTTTTTTTAGGGTATTTGAATTTCATAATTGCACTTATGCTTTGTGAAGTGATAATATCATGTGAATAAAAATCAATTTCCATGATTTATATGATTTGAAATGTGAACTGGTGAAATTCCTGATAGAATTTCTAGTTGTGAAAATGTGTATTCCATGCTTTATATTTTGTAAAAATTTCATGTGGCGGGATATTGGGTTTGACTCTTATGAGAGCAGGCAGGTATTATGACTGAGGCAGTGTAACTGTCTTTATTAGGTGACTCGGTCGTCGTTTTGAGGCAACATGATTTGTCGGGATGGGCATGACCCGAGGTACTTTGATACTTGGCTCTGTTGAGGGCGGGTAAGGAGGTCATGAGGCCGGGATGCCGTGGGGCATGGGTTGCGGTGAGGGGGAGTAAGGGTTGTTGTTATGCACTTAATTTTACTGCTTTCCTTATCTGCATAGAATATATTTTTTTATATATGTATGGGATGTCATACCATTTATGGTATTCAGCGGGTTACTCCTTCATGACTCGATGGAGCGTCAGGCAGGAGATGGTACAGTGCCGTAGGATCAGGGTCAGAATTTGGTACAGGCATAGCACAAGCCGCAGGTACAGGCCCAGGGACAGGATCAGGCTCAGGATCCAGTGCAGGCAGGACAGCAGTCGGTTTTGGCATCATTCGGGTTATGGCTTGACGAGCAGATCCTAGCGATCCTGGCACGCGTCTTGCAGGGGAATGACAGAGGCACACAGGGTACAGAGCCTTCTATGGAATATCTGATGTGGGAGTTCCAGTCGTAGCACCCGCCGCTTTTTCAGGGTGAGGGTGGTCCATAGGTGGCAGAGAACTGGATAGAGAGTATGCATATGATGTTCGAGTAGCTTGAGACACCTCCGGGACGAAGGGTCAAGCTGGCGATGTACATGCTGAGAGGACCGACAAAGCATTGGTGGGACGTACATGTTTAGGCTCGTAGGCACGAGGGACTGGCATGGAAGGACTTCGAGGACAGGTTCTTTGAGCACTTTTATCTGGAGACGCTGAGGGAAGAAAGAGCTCAGGAGTTCTTGAGTCTTCAGCAGGGAGATATATCTGTCATGGACTACATGGATACCTTCACAGAGTTGTACCGTTTTGCACCTAGTATAGTGAGCGATGACGCAGCTAGGGTGAGGCGCTTCGAGGATGGCTTAAGACACACCATTCAGGTCCAGGTGAACATCTTTAGGCTGCGTTCTTTCTCCAAGGTAGTGAATCAGGCTCTCATAGCCGAGGGAAATGAGATAGAGAAATCTCGCTTGGTCAGGGTGACAGCTTCAAGTGATGGCTCGGACAACATGAAACGAGGATGAGATGATTTCCAACAGGGCAGTCAGGCCAAGGATTCAGCTAGACCACCTCATGGGAGTTCTTAGGTGATTTTCTTCTAGTGTGGACAGTCGGGACATATACGGGCGTAGTGCTATAGGCCTCGGAAGAGTGTCGGGCATGTGGACAGGACGGGAATCTGGAGAGGTTTTACAGACATCCTTCTCAGATAGCTGGCAGGCAGGGGCCAGGACAGACTGTAGCGTCTAGAGTTGGTTTAGGTTCGTTACCCGGAGAGGGTAGTCGTGGTTTAACTATGCGTGGAGGTCGTGATAGAGAAAGTGGGAACCAGCTCAGGGGTTAGTGGCTGGTGACTGGAGCAGCATCATAGGGAGGTCACGCATCAGGCAGTCGTGTTTCAGGCCAGGTGCATGTCGTGGAGCTACCAGAGGCTGAGAAGGATGGTGAGCCGACGACGGTTAGAGGTACACCGCGGTGTGGTCGTGATCTCCATGTTTCCGTTTTGGCATGACCTGTAGAGGCATGTCTGTTTTGAGTACACGTGGTGCACAGGATCTTTGTGGACTGACTAGATGCAAGTCAGTGGGGTTGGCACCATATAGGGTGCGTGATATATATATGTATGTATGAGATGCGTAGCATCAGGGCATCGAGAATTCGGGTTACTTGAGGAGTCGTGGGAATCGGGGCATCGTGGATATGGGTTACTTGAGGTGCTAAGCATCAGGACCTCATGGAGGTGGACACTGATGCGGTGTGGGATACGTTGGGTGTCGGGAGCGATGTCGGAGCACCAATGAGGTGCAGGGGTGACGATGCGTCATGGGAGGAAAATGCATCTGGAAAAAAGTTATTAAACCCTGTTTGCTTTACGTTTTGTTGGGTTGAGACTGGTTTAGGAGGATCCTAAGGTGGGTAGCCCCCCCCCCCTGAGGTACTTAGCCGGGACCTTTGCGACCGGGGAAGTCCGGGTTATTTTGATCGAGGTGGTATGTTTGGTTCCATCTCCAGGTTTAGTTCGGTAGCTCAGGGATGAGCTACGTTAAGGTGGGGAGTTTATAAGAACCTGGGTTTTTGGAACAGGTCAAAATCCCGACCCTGTTTGAATTTTTGACTGGTTTCTGAGGAAACTGGAGAAAATGGGAAGATTCTAGAAATTTCCAGACTACACTCTGTGTACATTAAGTACACGCCGTGTATGTGTAGGCGAGTGACCGGCCGTGTGCTCGCCAAGTACATGTTGTGTGATGACCGTGTAGTAGTTTCTTACTACACAACGTGTAGTTTTGAACGCGCTGTGTATATCCCCAGTCGTGTGAGTCCATACATGGCGTGTAGGCCATTGGCCGGGTAGAACCAGGGGCACGTCGTGTTCCCTTTGGACACGCCGTGTAGTCTAGTTGTGTATAAGGGAAACACATGGTGTGTGAGTAAGTCAGCGAGCAAAGGAAAAGGAACCAAGTACACGCTGTGTACCCCTAGGTACACGCCGTGTACTCATGTCGGCATGTTCGGAAAGTAAGTAGGCGGAATCCTGCCGTCATATGAACAACTAAATGTACTATAAACGGCGTGTATTCCTAAAGTACACACTGTGTACTTTCTTTTTTTCGCTTAAAACGGGCAGTAGCCTCGTTTTGAGGTTCTAGACAGAACCTCCTCCCTCAAATCGGCCGAACCTTCAATTGCTTCCTGGTTCTTCACCCGAAGTCAGATCCGATCTTGGTTGGATGCATTGAAACCCCCTCGGTAAGGCCTCAATTCCTCTTTGGCCGTTTTGTCTATTTTTCATTCTAGAACATGTTATAGGGGTCTGAACGGTATTGAATATTTTGTAGATCTACCGCGTTTTAGACCGAATTGGTGGCTATTATCGGAGGAGTAGCGTCGTGCGAGTCTCAGGTAGGTGGTCCATACTTCTTTTTGTGTTTCCATAGTTGTTTGGGTGACGCGGACTTTAGCGCATTTTCGGGTATTTTGAGAGGGACCTATTTTATCTGCTTTTTCATACTATATAGATTATGGGACCTCTAGGATGCCTTTGGGTATGCCAGGTTACCAGTTTGCGTGAGCGGGCCGGCTGAGGCGTCGTGGCTCATCGGGGCATTTTGGATGGGGAATTCCAAAATGGTTTTAATTGAAATATTAAAGTGTTAAACTCTTTAGTTTAATTTATTTAAGCCGGTTATAATTTTTATAGGCACTTAAGTCCTTAGTGATGGTATGGGACAACACCTTGCATAGTGAAATTCAACTGTTTAGTTTTTTTGGCAGGTTCATGTTTCCTGTTTGAATATGTTATATATGCAATTGATGAATTGCATCTGCTGGACATTTTTTTGTGTTGGGCTTCGCCCGGTTACGCTTGAGTGATGCTGATCACATGTTTGGGCTTTTCCCGGGTTACTTTATGTGGTTTTGACCACGGGATTGGGTGTCATGGACGTCGTCTTGAGTCAGTACGACTGTCAGGTTGGGCATGGCTCGAGATACTAGGATGGCGATGCCATCGGACTTGAGCGACATGGTCGCAGGTACAAGAGGTGTCAGACGTGTTGGTGTTTTAGGACTATTCTGGTGATTACCCCTCACCGGTACTTTGAGTAGTGTGCACACATAGATACTCAATGATGAGGTGGTTTTGACCACTCGTGTGGGTAGAGGCCCTCGTAGTTGCAGTTAGGTATTTTGGTTGGGGGTGCTTGTTGTAGAAAGTCATGTGGTAGGTGAGGATC
The DNA here is from genome assembly GCA_963277665.1 of Viscum album. Classification (NCBI taxonomy): domain Eukaryota; kingdom Viridiplantae; phylum Streptophyta; class Magnoliopsida; order Santalales; family Viscaceae; genus Viscum; species Viscum album. Next base: position 422,251,099 of record OY728122.1, read on the forward strand.
CTTTAGGGGATGGGTGTGCCTTCAGGATGTCGGTACATGAGACACAAGGTGTTAGGAGGCACATGGATCCAGGTTACTATTTTGGGCGTGCCTTCAGGACGTCGGTACTTGAGACACAAGGTGTCAAGAGGCACATGGTGCCGGGTTACTATTATTGGGCGTGCCTTTGGGACGTCAGTACTTGAGGCATGAGGTGTCAGGAGGCACATGGTTCCGGGTTACTATTTTCGGTGTGCCTTGGGGACGTCGGTACTTGAGACATGAGGTGTCAGGTGGCACATGGTGCCGGGTTACACGACAGAGATTCTAGCGTTGGCCGGAGCAGGTGACACTCCATGGTGACTGTTGAGCACCAGTGGAGTTCGTGTTTATTTGTGCATTGTACTAATTACTACTTTCCTTGTAAATTCATGACGACATAAACACATATATTTGGTACGCACCATTGGGTGGTATCCTACTGAGATTTGTCTCACACCCTGCACGGGCCCTTCGAGATGCGTGCAGACTTTATGGATTTACGTGTAAGAAATAGGCCATCTTTAGGAGCTGGGATGCGTTAGTTGTTGCATGGAGATGGTATGAACCTTGAGGTCATACCTAGATTGGGTTTACTTTGTTTTTTTTACTTTTCTGTATCAGCATGCTTACTTTTTGTAGCTATTGTTGGTTAGCCATTGGTGCCCTTTTTATATTCAGTTGTGTATGACCTTCTTTGGATGTATGCTTGGTTGTTTACAATAGTTGTTGTCGTTTATTGCTATCATGTTGTTCTGCTTAATTTCCACTACAGTTGTTGTCTATATTTCTTATGCTGTTTATTGATATTGGATATGCTTCCGCTCTGTGGGTCTGGTTCGAGTCTACTCAGTCATTTATTTCCGCTGCATATTTTAGTATAATACTTAGACCAGTACCATTTTATTCCTCCGAGAGGGGATAGCCTCCCCAATATACTTATTTAGACCCTTGATGCTAGTTGGAAGCCTTTGGCGTTCAGGGGAGGTAAGGTAGTGACGCCCGAACTGTTCGGCACTGTTCGGGTGGCTGGTCGGGTCCGGATCGTTACAATATGGGATTGTAACATGGATCATTTCCTAACAAGGATATTCAAGGATTATATGGGTTTAAAAAGGATTAATTCAAGGTGTATATTAGGATAATGGATAAAAATTCACACATCAATCATTTTAAAATTTATTTTTTAATTATAGATTCAATAATATGCAAAGCATGTTATATAATAAATCATTCTTGAGTTTCTTAAGAAATATATGAAATAAATAATTAAAAATATTGGCACATTGGATGTATTAGGAATTAGATGAATGTTTGGGAAAACTAATCCTGGAAATACACAGGAATAATTAAATCAATTAATGAAAGTATTATAAATTTAAATCAAGTCCAAATCGCATAAAATTTTCATTTAGAGTGTTCAACATGTTCCCTTAAGTCATGATGTGTCAAATCCGAATTCACATGCTTATCTCTACTAATTATTTTTCCCATTTTTCTCATTCAATTTTATTAAAAAAATAAATTTAAATTTAATGCATGGTAATTATCCTCGGTAGTTTCATGTCTTCTAGTTTTTTTTACTGAAGTAAGAATCAAATGTGGGGCAAGAAATTAGGAGTTACAACTCTAATTAAATGTGGGGAATACATTAAATTTTTTTAAAATTCTTACTCCCCTTGAAATTTTTTCTTAAATCATAGAATTTTAGTTTCTACCTATTATAGATTCATGACACGTAATTATTTCAAGATGTGTAATGTTACTACAACCAATTTTTCAATCCATGCTTCTTGATATCAGCTTGGGTCTTGATGGTCTAGAAAAGTAACTATAAATAAGTTAAATAACATGCCATTATTAATGAATATTAAAATATTTATAGTGATATCATGTGTTCCTAAAAAATAAAAAAAATAAAAAAACTTGGGTTGCCTCCCAGAAACACTTTTGTTTTCTATCATTAGCTCAACTATAACTATTTTAGCTTCAGATCATATTATGGATGATTGAATTTTTTTTACCTATTCGAGGTCCATAAATGGCCTCAATTGTGTCTTATCCACAAAAGTCATCTCCTATCCTTCTTCTCTGAAAATATTTATTCTCCCTGGTGGTAGTCCTTTTTTATCTCTATTGGACTGATCCGCCATGTTTCCTCAATCCAAGTGAACTAAATGGAAGTTCAGGTACCATCCACACCTGTTGTCCTTTATCAAATTTAGTGGAGTCAGTATCTCCTCTATTGTCAATGGTTTTTGTCTCCTTCTTCTCATTATTCTTTAGTCGATCATCCTCTTACACAAAAGCATCTAACTAATGTACCTCTTCAATATGAATGACACCCTAAACATCAAGTGTATTTTCTTCTCTAAACACATTTTCTTATTTAACATTACATTTATTCATTTCTTGATAGATATTAAAACTTACTTGATAACTATCAATTCTTATAAAAAATTCTCCACTTTGAAAATCATTCATCACAAACCAAATAGATAAAAATGGTCTTCCTAGAATGATTTTATTTCTCTCTTATTCCAAATCCAGCACTTGAAAGTCGACAGGGAAGTATATGTTGTCAAATACGATTAGGATATTCTCAATTTTTCCTCTTGGTTATTTTAATATTGATTACACCAACTGAAGAAGTACTTTTGTGGGATTTAGTTCGTCTAATCCCAAACTCTTGAACAGTTGGGTACACAATTATATAAACACACACACCTATTTCACAAAAATATTTTCCCCATTTTTTATCTTTGATAATGATGGGAATTGAAAATATACTCATATCACTTTTCTTCTTAGGTATCTCCCTTTATACCACTACTAAACTCTTCCTTGTGAGTGGAATGGTTTCAATCTCTCCCAACTTCTTGTTGATGGATACTATCTCTTTCACGAATTTCATATATAAAGGCATGTTTGCAAGAGCCTCTAAAAATGGTATATTAATATGAAATTTTATAAAGAATTCAGGAAATTTACCTTTATGTGTGTTATTCTTTACATGTACTATTAATTTTAGAAAAGGATATCTTGGCTTGTACTATAGTGGTTCTTATTCTTCTTCTTATTCAGCTACTTGTAAGCTTCTACTTTCATCTTCCTCTTATCTTGTTTTGGCTTCTTGTTGTCCTAAAAATTTCATACCAATTTCTTTTGTTTTATCCAAACTTCAAAGTTGTACTGATTTTAAATATTTACCTGGGCATACTTTAGTGCATGCTGGTAATGTACTTTTAGGTATCTCTCTAAGTTGGTCTGTAATTTCGACAACTTGACGCTCTAGATTTCTTAACATGGCATTTTGGTTTATTGATTCTTCTTTTATTTCATTGAGTATAACCCTAGAAGTGGTCATCATTGTAGTCAGTGTCTCTTCCAATGTTTGTACCTAGATCACTAGTGTGGTCCCTCGGGGGGCTTTTTATTGGTACCCTTGTGGTCTTTTCTGAAGTCCTTTCCCTTTTTTGTATCCAACTCTGAAATTGATTACCATGATTGTAATCAGCATAATTTACATATTTTATAAACATACCTTGGGGTTTTTTCTACTATTTCACTGTGATGTCCATATTTTTTGTTAATTAATCCATTTGTACCACCATCTAATCATTATTTTTGACTATGTGAATACCTATCCATTTCATCCCTTCTCATTTCCATTGGAAACTATTACTCACCATTTTGTCTAACAAGTTGTAACTCGCTTCAGTCAACTTCTTCATTAATTATTCTCCAGCTTAAGCATCTAGAATCAACGTGTTTCAATGTGAAAACCCCTTAAAAATGTTTAGATTACAAGTCATAGATCAATTCCATGATGGGGAATTTCTGAGTCATATATTTATATTATTCATAGGTATAATATAAGGATTCATATTCAAATTGAAAAAATTTATAATATTTACCTTTATGTCCATTGACACATAAGGAAGAAAGAAGTGGGTGAGGATGTTTCATGCTAGCTCATCCCATGTTGTGATGAAATGAACTGGAAAGCATTGAATCCAATCTCGATCTCTCTCATGTAATGAAAATCATAAAAGACAAAGAATTTCTGCATCACCTAAAACATTCTAAAATTAGAATGTATCACATATCTTGAGGAATCTTCCAAAATGTCTGTTCAGATCTTCATATGGAAGTATGGTGAATTGAACATTGTTCGATATCATCAAAATGATTGTATACTTCATCTTGAAGTGGTTTGAAGTAATGAGGGTGCTAGGATTCTCAGTTGAAATCATGTGTTTGATGGTCACCCATAGTCTATGAGTGTATGCAGCCCTTGATCTCTTTCATGAATACCGGTAGGTGAATTGATTTCTCTGCCCCCATGGTCACACTGATTTTACTCTATAGTCTTGGTCTATAATGGAGTGTGGAATCAGTGATGTCTTCACTCTTTGATCGAATGTTATAGTAAATATTTTAATCTGAGAATTACAACACAACATACCCAACATAAAAATTTGTATTTGAATAAAGAAACAAAAAAATTGAAATTAAAAATCTAACAATTAACTTGAGATTTTCCCCAGCAACAGACCTAGTTTAACTTCCCTATAGGTCATTGTTAATTCCTTATGTTTCTATGAAAAACATAAAATTATAAAAACTAAAGAGATTAAACTAATTGATCAAAATAAGTAAATCAGTAGGTTAATATTGATACACCAAGATGGGGAAATTAGTTTTATTATATTTTAAAAATATTTTATTTTATTAGATTGTAGAAATAGGTGGCAAAATATTGGCCTATTTGATTTGAAAAAATCGAAGGAAAATAACAAAATGATTGATTTTTTTAGATCATATTTTGAATAGCATGCCATGGTTTTGTAATTTCAAGGTTCAAGAGAAATTGAATTTAAGAAAATAGTTTGATTAATACATGATCAGTGTTGGATTCGAGATGAGGAAGATCCAATTCTCATGGTATCCCCTCCTCAATGTAAAAATACCATATTCCTCTTGGTTTGGTAATTTAGGGTTTTTTCGAATCAAGTTTGTATCGATTTCATATTTAAACCTGGTTTCTTATAAAGTTGAAAATGGTAATGCCTTCTTTATGTTTTCTTGTTGCATAATGTCAATGTTCTTTCCAGATTTATATATCAAAGGTCATGATAAAAAAATAAATGGATTGGAAGTTGAATATTAAATTTCAGAAAAACAACTATATAAATAGAATAAAAGTTAATTAATCCAATGCTTATTCCCACTTTTATTACATAAAACATATCACAAGGTAGGTTTACCCCATCATATTAGTGATAATAGGATAAGAATGAAGTATAAAATAAAGAAAATTGATAATGAAAATTTATATTAATATAGGGGGTACCCGTCACAATGAAACTTCTCACTCCAAGATTCGGTCTCCCAAGATCTATTTTATAGCAGCTGGTTGGCCCTCCATTTATAGGCTCCAAATGGGATCTAGTATTAACAAATATCATTAATAATTGGTCTACAAGTGGTCTGAGGTAGGTTCCATGTCATATATTAGGCAAAATATTGATGATAATATGAATCTAGGCACTTGAATCTCATCCTGAAAATTAACACATTTTTTAAATTATTACACCATGTGTAAATTTTAATATTGTTTTTCATCACTTAATAATGTGTCCTTCTTTTCACGTCTTTCACTAGTACATGATGTGTAATGTCATTTTTCTTCTCTTTAAACCTCTTTTTTTCTTTTTTATTCAGTTTTGTACCATATAAGTGCTTGATTATCATCCTCAAAATCCGATGTCATTCCAAGATAGAAGTGACATGGCACGAAGTGTTGTTTTGATAATTTTTCAAATAATCTTTTGTATCCTTACATGAAAAGAAAAAAAAGATAAATTATTCACAAAATTGAAATAATAATCAATTAAATTTAGAAATTAATGTATTAAAATCCTGTAAAATGTATTCATGAAATACAAATATGATTATTCCACTATAAGTAGTCATGTAGATCACTAAACATCATCATATATTTAGGTGGAATAGAGAACGATGAACTATAAGCTTCATCCAACTAATACTAATTCAATTAATGTATTTAGGGGACACACAGTAAGTTCATTAACCTTATAATTCAATAATAAATTGGGTTTAACTCACCAAGATTTTCCCATTTCTTATATAGTTCCATATCCTCTTTTTACACCTCTCTAATCCTAAAATAGTTAGATGGTTCAATATTCATATGAGAACGAATTGATATGTCCCCTTTCAAAATTATTTCAAGTTCCTTATACTGAAAATCCATAAATATAAGATATATTTCATTCCTCATCCCAGAAAAATAGCATGGAATTTCTAACTCAGATTATAAACCACCATGTTCTCCTTCCCATTATCATAGTGTATTAAGAAGGCATAATCATTAATCCACTATAATCATCTCTTATGATACATATTTATCTATTTATTTAATAATATAAGTTTAAACACTTTATAATAAGTATATATATCAAACCATTAACTATAGTGATAATGATTCCATTTTTTCAAATACAAACTTTTCAACTACCATCTCTGAATCAAGTGCTAGGTAGTTTTTAACCTGATCAATCCGTAGTAGTGAGGATTATTCTATCATCATATAATTATTCATGAGGACACATCCCATCCCCTTATTTGATACTTCAATATAGATAAAAAATACTTCACTATTTTTGGGTGTGTAAGAAAATGTTCCATGGCCATCATTCATTTCATCACCCTGAAATTTTCTTCACATTTTCCTTTCTAAAGAAACGTTGTTCACTTCTGAGCCTTCTTGGTTATTTTATAATAGAGATGTGATAAATTTATCAAATATATCTGGTATAATAATGTTAAACCAAGAAATATATAGGTTCTAGTTACCATGATTGATCTGTTCTATTGGTCAACAACATCTATCACTAAAGGATCTATTGATACACTCTTGCTTGAGATTATATGACCAAAAAATTGAAATTTTTGTTTCTAGATTTCACAATTTCTAAATTTAGAATATGGATTATCCTTCCTCAAGTTATTAAATACAATCCAAAAATGATCTACATACTCTTCATTTCTTATGAAACATATAAAAATATCATTTATAAAAACAACCACAAATTGATCGTGTTATTCTCTAGGGATTATATTCATTATATCTATGAAGATAGTGGGAGAATTGATAAGTCCAAATGGAATTACAGAAAATTTATAATGATCACAACTTATACTAATGATTTTTTTCACCATATCTTCCTTCTAGACCCTCAATTTAAGATATCAGGAATAATAGAAAATCTTGGAAAAGAATTGATCTCTTTGTAGTTAATCAAACAAGTACCAATATAGGTTAGAAGATAATTATTCTTTACAGTGATCATATTATGTTATGGATAATCAATGAAAATGAATATTTACCCATATTTCTTCTTAAAAAATAATAGTTTCACCCCATTGTGGAACACTAGCGTTATGAATCCATTATCAATATTCATTGGGATTTTTTTCTTTAATTCTTGAAACTCAATCAAGGAAATTCTATAAGGAGTCACTAAAATAGTTTTAGCACCTAGTATGAGTTCTTTTTAAGTTAAAATTCATTATTAAGTGGAGGGATGGACAAGTCATAAATAAATAGATCAGTATAATCTTCAGTAGAAGGAATATCTTTGATTTGGATTTTACCCCCAATCTGTTTGAGATAAATAACCCCCATGAATAGGTAGTAATGCATATAAAATAGATTTAAATTCCATTGTATGTTTACATTCATTGTCACACTAAAAGATGATTATAGGTTTTTTCATAATATAAAATGAGAATCCCCTTCCTAGTAATTAATATGAGATCAATATAGGGAGGTTTAATCCATGCCCAAAATCACAAAAAACCCAACTAGAGTGAGAAACAAAAAATTTAGAGGAAGAACATTCTCCCACAATTCTATAAGAGAGGAGTTATAGACTTGAGAAGTGATTATCATTTCCATGGTGACATAATCGTATAATTTATTAATATTATGTTATTTTATCTTAATATTTGAGAAATTTCACAATAATACACACCAAATGACTATATAGAATTAGTATCTTTTGAGAATAGATACATAATCATCTTATTTCATGAATGATCTTCACTTATCCCACAAAGATCTTCTCAAATAGTACAACACTTAAATATACCATACCTAAAACCATTCTTCATAACCTTGAGAAAGGAGACACTATAAATGGTGAGTTTAAATGATCAATAAGAGTAAATATGGGAGATATAAATAAATTATCCAAACTGAGCATAACATAAGAATAAGGGTATGCTAATATGATCATAACAGACAATAATCATACAAAATAAGTCAAAGATATTTAACCATAAATAAACTAATAAGTATTTTTCAATCAAAATACATAATAAAAAATACTAGGGAATTATCAATAATTTATAATGAGCCATAAGGTAATATCATAAGTATATGAAATAAGTATTTTTCATAAAAATATTCATTAAAATTCACTTCCTTAGACAGTGTTCACTCCTAAAAATATCATTGTGGAAAATATATGATAATGGAAAGGCCCACCCAATCATTTCAAAAATTCTCCGAGGAGTAACTTTCATGTTGTTATCTATGTTATCTCTTCGGATTTTATTTAATCCCTTATATGTTAGGAGGTTATGAACTCTTTCAACCTTAAACAATGTATTGAGAACCTATATAATTTTTCCTCACCTATCATATAATTAAAACTATACATATATATATATATAACAAGATCATTAAATGTTCAGAATATCATATTATAATAACCCATGGAAGGGAAATTGGATTCATAAATATTTCATCATTCCATAATAGAATAATACATGGAAAAGAAACTAGTTTCATAAAGGTTTCATACTAACATAATTTACCCATTGGAAAGAAACCCGTTTCATATAATCATTCATAAATTATCACCATCATAATCTATACACATAAATAAGTTTTATGGTATTATTGTAATGTCTCAAACCCAGTTTCCCAGAATTGGTGCATTATTACAAAACATTGGCATGATATAAGGAATAATGTCTCAAAATACTGATCAGTTTAGTAGCCTTGGAAGTACTAGATACATACATAATTTTTACATTACATCATGAAATAAAAAAACAAAATTACTTCCCATTTTAACACTCTTATATCTCTTAGACTATTCATATAGGTTAATCGTAATATACTTCTTTGCATCCAAGGAAAAATAAAAAATAAGAAATCGGTTCAATCAGATGCTCAGAAAGGATAAAAATATAGCATAAACTGTCATAAATAAGAATAAACATTTAAGGTAATGTATAAGACTAGAACACAAGCCTTTTAAACTTTTACTTCATCATAACATGGAAAATATAAATCATATAATTCCATTTACCTATTCACATGGATATTCTACTAGTAGATCAATCACATGTAATATTAATATCCAATTTCATAATTATGGAATGCATATTGCCAGACTTCATAACGACATAGTCAAGCCCTTGTGCCAAGCCTAAAAATAAAATTTTTTCAAGGCCTTGTGCCAAGACACTATTTTGTCTCATGAGACCTACCGATGCATTGAGGATCTATAGTGGGATCCACCTGTCACTAACTAAGTCCAATTCATTCCTCATATGAAAGGATGAGACATAATCTAAACATTCGTATTAAAACTAGCATATGAAATGTCAATATTTTAACCACAAACCATGAATGGCATAAAAATAGCACATCCACAGTCAAACATAACTCATTAAATACAATATGGGTGATTGTATTATGATAAATAAACCCCAATAAATAATAAAATACACTAAAAGATATTGACATAGTTGAAAATGATCAGTAAAAATCTTTGAGAGAAATATCCATTTTTCATGAAAACATTTAAAAGTCTCATTATTTATCAAGAAGTTGTTTAAAATAGATTTTTGAATCAAATTTTCCCATACCACATTGAAATTTTTAAAAGGAATTTAAATTTTAAAATATTAATTTCCTTATAAATAAAACCTTAAAACCATTTTTAAAACATGGACATTAATGAGAAATATTTAGAAGATTAATGTTTTAAAACATTTAAAATGATATTTTAGTTAGAGTTCCTAACCAAATGAGAGATTCTTTAATACAAATAATTAAGGTAATAAGAACATTATAATATCATGAGAATAAAGGGATTCATGATATACTATGTCAAAGTACAGTATATACACCAAATAAAAGTGAATTGGCGCATAACAACAAAGAAGTCTCAATAGAATGTAAGTTGAGAAGAATTCCTTTATAAATACTATATCCTTAGGTTAAGGATAAATAAATGAAATATTTATGTGTGATAAATATAAATACACTCAATATGATTTTATATTCATTGTAAATAAATTATAGGACATTCACACATATTCTTGAAAAAACAAAACCAATGACTTGGATGTTTAGCTCAATGAATAGATATTGAGTTAAAAATACTCTTATCAAGTTTATATCGATGAATTGAGAATTTATCAATGCAGTGATTATGTGTATCAAAATTATATCCACACAAAGGGGAGTGGAAATTACTACATAAGTAGACAAATAGTTATTTCACCCATAATCTTGGAGTAAAGTAATCAATGAAGTTTGTGTAAAATCGAATGAGTGGAAATTGAAATTTAAAGTTCCCTTACTGATTTGGTAACTTACGAAACATACACCTCATGAAAGAATGATCATCCAATGATGATGTAAATACACATAAATTAAATTATATTACTCCAAAAATACAATCATGGTCAGTACATACAAGACACAAAAGGTACCAGTGGAAAATGTAGCATGAATCTCACCGGAATAAAAGTGAGACGAAAACCCCGTACCTTGTACTTTTCCTTAGTATTGGGTAGGTTAACCTTATTTATAATGGTTAAATAATTGTTATTAAATTATAAAAGTTCAAAATACATAAATATGATATCATATATGATCCTCTAATATTGCTTTGTTAATTATATTTCAGTAGTATCATTGTTTTGGTTATTAACTGATTCATTTTCCTTTATATGGTTGGTTATGTAATCCATGTTTATTATAGAAAGGATTTATTTGATTCATATACAAAATGATATTATGTTCATAAGCATTTTTTAATCATGAAATATAAATTAGTCTTGAATGATTGTGATGGGGAATTAATCTCATCTCATTTGTGGAGACGGTAATCTGTACGTGCGCACGAGCGATAATATCATTATATTGATGGTGAAATCGAATGTAATTGGATGTTATATAATTTATACAGATTAATTAACATGATATATTTTTTATTTAAATCATTTATACTCATTATTATACCCATCCAAATAATGAAGTGTGTGAATAACGAACTACACCACAACGTGGATATGGTAAGTCGAATGTACGCACGTATGGTGACTTTGTCATTTATAGGATGGATAGAATAAATAATTTAGTTGTAACATATTTATAATAACATCACGTTATGTATAAGGTACTGTATTTATTATTTTTTTATGTAAAAAACAAATAAAGAGGAAGTGGAAGAAGAAAAGAACTTGAAAGAGGGTGGTGAAATTATTACCTCTTCATTGGGTGTTTCCTTTTGAGTTGATCAAAATGGGTCCTTAGGTTGGCTTTCTAATGTAAGTAAGGAAACTAGGTTTATGTGAGATGATTTGGAAGGATATTTGGGAAGGTTTTGGTCAATACAAATGGCTTTGGAGGTGTGAAATTAAGAGAAGGGGAAGTACCCTTTTATAAAAGAGGTGAGGGTCACTTTAGGAAAAGCTTGAAATATTATTTTATAATAAAATCATTTTCGTTTTCTAATGGCTCCCAAATAATGTATTTTGAGGATAAGGTGGGTATGGGTCGGAAACCTATCAAACAATAGTTTTTAGATAGATTTAGGTCACTATATTAACCTTATCTTTTAGATTTAACTCTAAGTTAAATAGTTTGAGATTTACCAAGCCACTTTGTATTTTTATATTATATGGTTAATAATCATACTATAAACAGCCAAGAGATCCCCAAGTGGTTCATTATTAATATATATAACCTTATGTAAGTCCTTTTTCAGATCTTTATATTTTTAGGAATATTATTCTAATTAATAATATAGTATTTGTTTTAAAAACTCAATTATGTCAATTTTGACACTATTTAGTATTTGATTTTTTTGAATGCCATAAAAACTTTATCACATCAAAAATAATTTATTTAATCAACCCTAAAATGTCATATTAACCTATAAAATTAGTATAATTAATCATAATCCTCAATTTACATTTGTTTGGATATTTATAATATCTATTATTTTAATATTTCATTAAAAAGGTAATTACTGCATCATCATTGTGTCATAAATAAACTAAATTATTTAATGTATATAAATTATAAATTGAATAGCATTATATATGAACTTTTTTTATCTTTATAATTAATATTTATAGTCGAATTTATCTTATGTATTACCCTATATTAAAAATGGTTTAGTTATTAAACTTTGAATTTAATACTTTTAACTCTTCTTTAAATAAAATAATAATACAAGTTCTAATATAATCCATGTGGACCAAAGAGGATAATATTTTATTCCTAATGTTTTTTTTTGTCCGAATTACACTTATCCAATAGAATTAGGACATGTTTTAGGGTAATTATAATATCATTTTTACCCTTAATTACCCTATTTACTTTTAATTGTGGTAAATAAAAGTCAAAAGTTACTATTCACCAAAAATTATTTTCAGCTTATTGAACCACATTTTACTTACTAATGTTAACTGTGTGTCTCTGATTTTTGAAATTCAACTCAAAACAAGCGGTAAAATTAAATTTTATGCAAATTTTCAAATTCTCCTATAAGGTGGGTAAAAGACAGTAAAAAGTTCCATAAAATTTTATATATCTAAACTTATTATAAAATGATTCCAATGAATTAAATTGAACATATATAGGTATTCTATATCTATTTTTACTTAAAATATATTTAAATAAAATAAATAATTACTTAAATGAAAAGTCGGTTTTAAACAATAACGTAGTGTTTTTCACTATTCATCCAAAAATGAATGTTTTCAAAGAAATACCAAAAATTCACCCTAAGATAATTTTGATTTTCCGAATTCAAAAATGAATTCCATTTTACCAAATTAAAAAAATATAAGTTTCATTAATTAATTTAAAATTAATTCATTATGTCAAAACCAAAAAAGCAGGTTTTTAAAAAGTAAAAAATATCAAAATATTGACATGTGTTTATGTCAAATTTAAATGTGAAATTACTTATATTGACCTAAATTGTATCAAATGATAAAATTATAATCTAATAATACTTATAAACAATTAAAATTCATAATTTAACACTATAAATTATTTCGATTAAAAATTTTGATTTCAATAAAAAATTAGCATTTTTTAGTATTCATCAAAATATGAAAGTTATCAGAAAAGTACCAAGAAAATTCCAAAAATAAATATTTATGTCTCAATTATAAAGAAGAATATAATTTCATTTAATTTATTATATAAAAGTGTAAAATATTGGTTTTAAAAAGGGTTTTCCATTAAAAGGTGGTAAAATTTCATTTTTTTAAAAAAAATACTTCTTTTATCTAAAAAATGAATTTTTTCTTATATTATGTCTAAGAAACACATAATATGGATTCTACAATTATATAAAGTATATAAAATTAAAAATTCAGTTAATACTATTAATAACCTCTTTTTGAACGGCTATTTTGGTAAGTCGTGGTGCGCTCGAACTCGGTGTTGCGTGTAGTGAAAGCTATTGAGTTACTTTAAATAAAATAAATTACTATGAAATCGTTGGGTGTTACATTATTCCCCCCATTTAGAAATTACATCCTCACAATTTTAAAATTGGGCTTTGGAACATTATTGAAATCCCCACATCAGAAAAATATTCAATAAAACTATCACTTTAAAAGAAAGAAAGAGAAGTAAAAAAGTTCACCCGAGATAACCCATATTGGGATTCCATGTAGGAAAACAAGGATATGGAAGATAAACTAAGTGTCAAGTTATTATGGAGATTGATAGAAAACATGATCCGGAGAATGTTATCAACAAGAAAACCAGAAACTTGTGATGGGATAAATGCTCATTAGTTTCCCAGTAGGAAAAGTAAATGAAAGATGTTTTTTGTTTTAAGTTCAATTTCATAAAGTTGAGTAATTTATTTATGATATTGACAAAGAACATAAAGAGATATACTTACTTTTTAAGTATATTTTCATCCTTTAATAAATTTATACCACTAACACATCTTTTTTATTCAATCAATGAGTATTCAATATGACTTGGTCAAACCTAAAGTGCTAGAATCAACTTCTAGAAAATCACATAATCCACAAACGATAAACTATATATTTACCCTGTCTTTAGAGATTAACCAAAACCAAAATGGTTAGTACAAGATCATATGATCAAAAAGGATAATTCTTTAGAGAAGGAAATACTAATCTTAATTTCTAAAATTAAACCAACCATACCCAAAGATCAATAAACACCATTAAATAAACAATTATCCTTAAAATCCTTCAATATAATCCAAACTAATATTGAAACCCAAAACATAGAATAATTTGATTACACAGTCGTCGATGTTAAATTTTATCTCTAAATAACATCAACTACTCATAAAGTCACATACATAAAATTAATAAACCTAATCACATGTTCTCTATGATAGGTTAATAATTTCCATAAGTAAACCAATTTTCTATAAATCCAAAATAAAAAGATAGATAAAATTTCACCATTACCCCTAAAATGAAATCCCATAGTATTCTATTTTCCTTAGGCATATTGTGTTCCCAACAGAACGAACATATTCCGAAATAACATTTATCACTTACTCATAAAATAATTTTCCTACTAAAAGGATATCCATTTGATAAGACATAAGATCCCAAATCAACTTATTATTGATCAATAAAATCATTTACCTAAAAATAATTTTTCACACTGACCAGGGACTTCACATAGTCTAGTGGTAGGCGATAAATCTCAATTTCACTCTGGTTGTGGGTTTGATTCTCACAGCTTTGTCTGACGCGATGGGTTATCACACAGTCTGCATGTTGTTCTTTCCCAAAGGCTATATTTTATAAAATTCCAAAAATTAGATAAATTCATCAAAATAACCATTACATAATTTCACCAAAAATGTTATCTCATACCTCTCATGTTCATCCCAAAATTTAATAACTTTTAATTGCCTCAAATTCAAGGATCATAGAAAAAAAATGTTGATTTATAATTATATCAACAATAGAAAAGATAATTCTTCGTAAAATAGCATTTTCACATAAAAAACTGTTGGGTTACACACACAAGAGAAAATTATTCTAATGTAATCCCATCAACAAAGAGCACTAATACTTTTAAACATTCCATCATCCATTTATTTCCACATAGTTTCTTCCTTGAACAAGAGGTTATCCTATAGAATAGGGCATTCACTCGGGTAATGCCCAGGTCCCCTACATTTACGGAAAATGGCTGTAAATGGATTCTTGGGATCATTTTTATTTTCTTCCATAGTACTACTCTTCATTTTTCCTCGGGAATTCATTACAGTATGTCCTTATTTTCCACACATAAATAATTTCTTTGTTCTATTGAGACACTTCCCTAGGTGTCTCCTTCCACATTTCTTACATGATATAAATTGAACATTCTTTCCTCCATGGTCTCCACTGTTGTTGCTCTTATCATTCCACGCCTTTCTCTTCATTGTTGATTCCATCCATCCAATGGCCCGAAGGCCTTAATTTTTTATTGATTTTGATAATCCAACTTTAAAGGGGTGAGGTGGAACCCTTACAAGGCCTGTAGGCATAAGTATTACATAGCCCATAGTTCTTAGAGGAATTCATTGCATGTAGGCTTCAAACATTATGTACAACCCAGACTAACTACTTAGAACTGCTCCTCCCCAGCATCTTCATTGTGAAATCATCTCTCCACCTTCGCATTGTATTATGGCTAAGCTATTCTGTGCCTGAACAGGCTTGTCCTGATGGAAGGGGTCATACCCTCTCATTCTTGCAATTCTTGTAGCTTCTACTATGGTGAAATCTCCTTGATCATCTTCATATACAGCTTGTTCCTTGTAGGTTGTCTGGTTTGCATCTACACATAAGGTGTCCTGAAGGCCTTGAGGTAGCTCGAAGGCCTTACTAGCCCGAAGGCATGGGTGGACCGAAGGGCTTAAAGGACTTTGGGACCAAATCGGTGGCCTGAAATCCCAAACAGGGGAAAATTCCAGGCTGCTACAGTGCCAAACAGTGCCTGGTACAGTTCCCGCTACATTCCTTTCTATAGTACTGCATATTTCCTACTACAGTGCCTACTACAGTACTTCTACAGTTCCCCCATCAATTATTCCTCCACCTGGATTTGATCTCGGGTCACCTGGATGCACTTAAGAGACCTCACCAACTGAGCAAAGGCCCATGTGTTGTTGAGTTCAGGAGTTAGTTAATATATATGTTGTTGATCATATTTTTGGAAAATTGATTCTTCATGAATGCGATATCTTTTACACCTATCAACATTCCATTTCGGTTCTCATTTCCACCACCTTTCCAACTTTGTACATCATGTTCAATGTTGCTATGACTTCCTTGGAATCCAGCCATTTACTAACATAAAAAACTTAGTTTGATTCATCAAATCATTTAGAGAATATCATAACACCTTATTTTCTATCTAAAACACCTTAGGGTTAACCAACGTTATCAATTATCAACTAATATTAAAATCATTCAAATCAGTTTATAAAGAAAATATGGATTGTCCTAAGGATATCCCCTGAGAGTGTTGTAACCAAGAGTGTAGCAAGGCCCATTGTCGTGTACCAGGATACCCCGAGTCAAGCCCAAAACTCCTTATCGGAGTTTTCACTCCTAGGTACATATGTGCCAGAGCCACCTCTACCTGATCGTATCCAAGAAGGGATATGTTTCTTGTAAAACCCACATAATATTTAAATTACCAAAATTTTTGGATGTTCTTCTATACTAAATCTCAATTTATATCTTAGGGTAGTGTTTCCTAATCATAGTTTTTGTTAAATCTAGCTTCCAAGGTTTGTACTAAACTTCCTTTGATACCAACAGTAATGACCCAACCCCAGTTACCCAGAATCGGTGCATTATTACAAAACATTGGCATGATACAAGGAATCATGTCTTGAAAGACTCATCATTTTAGTAGCCTTGGAAGTACTAGATACATACATAAGTTTGACATTACATCATGAAATTAAAAAAAACAACATTGTGTCCCCTTTGAACACTATTTTATCCCTTATACTATTTCTACAGGTTGATCATAATATAATTCATTACATACAGGGAAAAATAAAATATAAGAAATGGGTGAGCTCAGATGCTCAGTAAGGATAACAATATAGCGGAACCTTTCATAAATAAGAATAAAAAATTAAGGCAATGTATAAGACAAGAACACAAGCCTTTTAAACATAAACTTCAACATAATATAGAAAAGATAAATCAAATAATTCCATTTACTTATTCACATGTATATTTTACCAGTCGAATAATCACATGTAATATCAATATCCAATTTTATAATGATGGAATGCATAATAACATACTTCATAACCACATAGTCAAGGCCTTGTTCCAAGACTACAAATAATATTTTTTCAAAGCCTTGTGCTAAGACACTAGTTTGTCTCATGAGAGCTACCGATGCATCGAGGAGCTATTGCGGGCTCCACCCATCACTTACTAAGTCTGATGAATTCCTCATATGAGAGGGTGAAACATAATCTAAACATTCGTAGTAAAACTAGCATGCGAAATGTCAATATTTTAACCACAAACCATGACTGGCATAAAAATAGCACATCCACAGTCAAAAATAACTCATTCAATACAATATAGTTGATTGTATTATGATAAATCAACCTCAATCAAGAATAAATAACCCTGAAGGATATTGACATAGTTCAAAATGATCAGTAAAAATCATTGAGATAAATATCCCTTTTCCATGAAAACATTTAAAAGTCTCACTATTTATCTAGAAGCTGTTTAAAATACATCTTTGAATCAAAGTGTCCCATACCACTTTGAAACTTTTAAAAGGAATTTAAATTTCAAAACATTAATATCCATATAAATAAAACCTTAAAACCACATTTAAAACATGGACATTAATGAGAAATATTTAGAAGAATAAATTTTCAAAACATTTAAAATGATATTTTATTTAGAGTTCCTAACCAGATGTGAGATGCTTGAATACAAATAATTAAGGTAATCAAAACTTTATAATATCACGAGAATAAATGGATTCATGATATAGTATGTCAAAGTAAAATATATACACCAAATAAAAGTTAATTGGAACATAACAACAAAGAAGTCTCAATGGAATGTAAGTTGTGA
This sequence comes from Viscum album, assembly GCA_963277665.1. Lineage (NCBI taxonomy): Eukaryota > Viridiplantae > Streptophyta > Magnoliopsida > Santalales > Viscaceae > Viscum > Viscum album. The sequence goes on from OY728122.1 coordinate 422,269,591, forward strand.
TGAATTCCTTTATAAAGACCATATCCTTAGAATAAGGATAAATCAATGACCTAATTATGTGTGATAAATATAAATAAAATAAATATGATTGTATATTCAGTGTAAATAAATCAGAGGACATTCACACATATTTATCTAAAAAAACACCAATGAGTTGGATGTTTAACTCAATGAATATAAATAGAGTAAAAATTACTCTTATCAAGTTTATATCGATGTCTTGAGAATTTATCAATGTAGTGATTATTTGTATAAAAATTATATCCACACAAAAGGGAGTGTAAATTACTACATAGGTATATAAATAGTGATTTCACACATAATCTTGGATTAAAGTAATCAATGATGTTTGCGTAAAACCGAATGTGTAGAAATTGAAATTTGAAATTCCTTTACTGATTTGGTAACTTTTGAAACATACACCCAATGAAATAAGGATTATCCAATTATGATTTAAATACGCATAAATTAATGTATATTACGCAAAAAATACAATCATGGGCAGTACATACACCACACAAAAGGTAATAGTGGCAAATATAGCATGAATCTCACGGGAATAAAAGTAAGATGAAAACCCCTTACCACGTACATTTCTTTAGCGTAGGGTTGGTTAAAATATTTTATAATGGTGAAATCATTGTTATTAAATTATACAAGAACCAAATAAAAAAATATGATATCATATATGATCTTCTTAATATTTCTTTGTTAATGATATTTCAGTGGTATCATTGTTTTGGTTGTTAACTGATTTATTTTACTTTATATGTTCGGTTACGTAAGCCATGTTTGTTATGGATAAGATGTATTTTATTCATATAAATAATTATATTATGTTTATAAGAATTATTTTTAATCATAAAAGGAAAATTATTCTTGAATTATTACGATGGGCAATTAATCTCATCGCGTTCGTGGAGATGGCAATCCGTACGTGTATACGAGCGAAAAGTTCATTATATTGATGGTGAAATCGTATGTAATTGGATGGTATATAATATATACACATTCCTTAACATGTTATATTTATTATTTACATCATTTATACTCATTATTATACTCATCCAAATAATTAATTATTTGAATAATAAACTAGACCACGACGTGGAGACAGTAAGTCGTACGTACGCACATATGGTGACTTTGTCATTTATCGGATGGATAGAATAACGAATATGGTTGTAACATATTTATAATAACATAAATTTTTGTATAAGGTACTGGGTTTATTATTTTCATATGGAAACAACAAAAAAAGAGGAATTTTAAGAAAAAAATAACTTGAAAGAGGGTGGTGAAATTATTACCTCTTCTTCGGGTGTTTCCCTTTGAGTTGATCAAAAGGGATCCTTAGGTTGGCTTTCGGATCAAAGTAAGAACTATAGGATTATGTGAGGGATGTTGGGAGGATATTTGGTCCGGGTTTTGAAGAGAAAAATGGCTTTGGAGGTGAGAAATTTAGGGAAGGGGAAGTACCCTTTTATAAGAGGGGTGAGGGTCACTTTATGAAAAGCTTGAAATATTATTTTATAATAAAATTAATTTCAGATTATAATGGCTTTAAAATGATTTATTTCGAATATAAGGTGGGGATGGTTTTAAAACCTCTCACCAATATGTTTTATACATATTTAGGTCATTATATTAACCTTATCTTTTAGATTTAACACTTAGTTAAATAGTTTGACATTTACCATGTCTCTTTGTATTTTAATTTTATATGGTTAATAAAATTACTATAAACTACCAAGAGAACCCCAAGTGGTTCATTATTAATATATATAACCTTATCTAAGTCCTTTGTCCAAAAATTATATTTTTAGGAATATTATATCAATTAATAATGTAGTACTTATTTTAAAAACTCAATTATGTCAATTTTGACACTATTTAGTATTTGATTTTTTTGAAAGCCATAAGAACTTTATCACTTCAAATAAAATTTACTTAATATACCCTTACATTACATATTAACCTATAAAATTAGTTGAATTCATCATAAGTCTCAATTTACATTTATTTGGATATTTATAATATAAATTGTTTTAATATTTCATTAATAAGGTAATTACTGCATCATCATTGTGTCATAAATAAATTAAATTATTTAATGTCTAAAAATTATAAATAAAATACCATTATGTATGAAATATTTTTATCTTTATAATTAATTTTTATAGTTGAATTTATCTTATGTATTACCCTATATTAAAAATGGTTTAGTTATTAAACATTGAATTTAACAATTTTAACTCTTCTTTGAATAAAATAATAATAAATGTCCTAATCTAATCCAAGTTGACCTAAGAGGGTAATATTTTATTTCTATGTTTGTTTTTGGTCTAATTACACTTATCCAATAGAATTAGGACATGTGTTAGGGTAATTATAACATCATTTTTACCCTTAATTACCCTATTTAATTTTAACTGTGGTAAATAAAAGTCAAAAGTTACTATTCACCAAAAATTATTTTTATCTTATTGAACAAAATTTTACTTACTAATGTTAACCATTTCTCTCTGATTTTTGAAATTCAACACACAGAAGCAGTAAAAATATGTTTTATGGAAATTTTCAAATGCTCCTAGAAGGTGGGTAAAATACAATAAAAAGTTCAATAAAATTTTATATATCTAAACTTATTATTAAGTGACTCCAATGAATTACATTGAAACTATATAAGTATTATGTATTTACTTTTAATTAAAATAAATTAAAATAAAATAAATAATTATTTAAATAAAAAGTCATTTTTATACAATAACGCAGTGTTTTTCACTATTCATCAAAAAAATGAATGTTTTCAAAAAAATACGAAAAATTCACCCTAAGAAAATTTTGATATTCTGAATTAAAAAATGAATTATATTTTACCGAATTAAAAACATTGAAGTTACATTAACTAATTTGAAATTAATTCCTGTTGTCAAAACCCAAAAGCAGGTTTTTAAAAAGTAATAACTATCAAAAGATTGACATGTGTTTATGTCAAATTTAAATGTGAAATTACTGATAATAGCATACATTGTATTAAATGATAAAAATATAATCTAATTATACTTCCAAACCATTCAAATGCATAATTTAACACTAAAAAATTGTTTTGATTAAAAAAAAATTCAATTAAAATTTAGTATTTTTTCAGTATTCATCAAAATATAAAAGTTATCAGAAAAGTACCAAACATTTATCTAAAATAAATTTTTATGTCACGATTATAAAGAAGAATTTAATTTCATTAAATTGAATATATAAAAGTGTCATATATTGGTTTTAAAAAGGGTTTTCCATTAAAATGTGGTAAAATTTCATTTTTTGAAAAATACTTCTTTTATCTGAAAAAATGAATTTGTTCTTATATTATGTCTAAGAAACACATAATATGGATTCTAGAATTTATGGAGTATATAAAATTCAAAATTCAGTTAATACTATTCATAGCCGCCTTTTGAACGGTTAGTTTGGTAAGTCGTGGTGCGCTCGAACTCGGTGTAGCGTGTAGCGCAAGCTGTTGAATTACTTTAAATAAAATAACTTCATATGAAATCTTTGGGTGTTACATTATTTCCCCTTTTTGGAAATTGAATCCTCCCAATTTTAAAATTGGGATTGGGAACTTCATTGAATGTCCCACATCTAAAAAGAGTCAATAAAACTATCACTTTAAAAGAAAGAAAGAGAAGTATAAAGGTCACCTGAGATAACCCATACATGGATTCCATGTAGGAAAACATGGATATGGAAGATAAACTACGTGTCAAGTTCTGATGGAGAGTGATAGAAAACATGATGAGGAGAAAGCTAACAATAAGAAAACCACAAAATTGTGATGGTAAAACGGTCATTAGTTTCCCAGTAGGAAAAGTAAACGGGAACCATTTTTGTTTTATGTTCCATTTCATAAAGTTGAGGAATTTATTTATGAGATTGAAAAATAACATAAAGAGATATACTTACTTTTTAAGCATAGTGTCATCCTTTAATAAATTTCTACCACTAACTCATCTTTTTTTCAAATTATGAGTATTCGAGATGACTTGGTCACACCTGAAGCACTGGAATCAAATTCTATAGAATCACATAAACCACAAAGGATAAACTATATATTTACCTTTTCTTTATAGATTAACCAAACCCAAAATGGTTAGTAGAATATTAGATGATAAAAAAGGACAATCCTTTAGGAAAGGAAATACTAATCTTAATTTCTAGAATTAAACCAAAAATACCCAAAGTTCAATAAATACCATTCAATAAACAATTGTCCTTAAAATCCTTCAATATAATCCAAACTAATATTGAAACCCAAAATATAGAATAATTTGATTACGCAGTCATCCACGTTAAATTTTATCTCTAAATAACATCTATTACTCTTAAAGTTACATACATAAAAGTAATTAATCACATATTCTCTATGATAGGTCAATAATTTCCATAAATAACCCAAATCTCTATATATCCAAGATAAAACCATAGATAAAAATCCACCATTACTCCTCAAATTAAATCCCATAGTATTCTATTTTCCTTAGGCATATAGAGTTACCAACAGAAAGAGTATATTTTAAAATAAAATTTATCACTAAATCACCAAATCATTTTCCTATACTAATGATATCCATTTGATAAGACATAAGATCCCAAATCAACTTACTATTGATCAATAAAAGCATTTACCTAAAAAAATTAGTCACACTAACCAGGGACTTCAACTAGTTCAGTGGTAGGTGATAAATCTCAATCGCACTCTGGTTGTGGGTTCTATTCCCACAGCTTTTTCCGACACGACGGGTTGTCACACAGTCTGCATGTTGTCCTTTTTAAAAGAAAATATTTTATAATATTCCAAAAATGAGATAAATTTCTCAAAATAACCATTACATAATTTCAATAAAAATGTTATCTCATACCTCTCATTTTCATCCCAAAATTTAATAACTTGTAACTTCCTCAAATTCAAGGATCATATGAACTAAAATGGTTATTTATAACTATATCAACAATAGAAAAGATAATTCTTCCAAAAATAGCATTTTCACATAACAAACTGTAGGTTTACACATACCAGGGAAAAGCCTTCCAATGTAATCCCATCAACAAAGAGCACTAATAATTTTAAGCACTTCATCATCCATTTATTTCCATATAGGTTCTTCCTTGACCAAGAGGTTACCCTATAGAAAATGGCATTCACATGGGTAATGCCCAGGTCCCCAGCATTTACAGCAAATGATTGTAAATGGATTCTTGGGATCATTTTTATTTTCTTTCATAGTACTCTTCATTTTTCGTCAACAATTCTTTACTTTATGTCTTTCTTTCCCACACATAAATCATTTATTTATTACATTGATACACTTCCTTAGTTGTCTCCTTCCACATTTAGTGCATGATAGAAATTGAGCTTTCTTTTCTCCATGGTCTCCATTGTTGGAGATCTTATCATTCATTGTCTTTCTCTTCTTTGTTGAGTCCAACGGTTGGTTAATATATATGTTGTTGATCATATTTTTGGAAAACTTATTTGGCATGAACACAATATCTTTTACACAAATCAAAAGTCCATTTTCTTGCTCATTTCCACCATTTTTCCCACCTTGTAAATCTTGTTCAATTTTACTATAACTTCCTTGGAATCCATCCATTGACTAACACAAGGAATATAGTGTGATTCATAAAATCATTTAGAGAATATCATAACACCTTATTCTCAATCTAAAACACCTTAGGATTAACCACGGTTATTTATTATCAACTTATATTAAAATCCTTCAAATCATTTTGTAAATAAAATGTGAATTATCCTAAGTATATCCTCTGAGAGTGTCATAACCAAGAGTGCAACAAGGCTCATTTTCATGTACCAGGATACCTCTGGTAAAGCCTGAAACTCCTTGTCAGAGTTTTCACTCCTAGGTACATTTGTGCCAGAGCTACCTCTACTTTCTTGTATCCATACAGGGATGTATTTCTTGGAAAACCCACATAATATTTACATAACCAAAATTTTTGGATGTTCTTATATACTAATCATCAATGTCTATCTTAGGTTAGTGTTTCCTAATCTGAGTTTTTTCTAAATCTAGTTTCCAAGGTTATTACTAAACTTCCATTGATACCAACTATAATGCCACGACCCCAGTTACCCAGAATCGGTGCATTATTACAAAACATTGTCATGATACGATGACTGTTATCACGAAAGACCGATCAGTTTAGTAGCCTTGGAAGTAATAGATATAAACATAAGTTTTAAATTACATCATTAAATAAAAAACAAGGTTTCCCCTTTGAAGACTCTTATATCCCATAACCTATTCTTGTAGTTTAATCATAATATACTTCTTTGTAACCTGGGAAAAATAAAACATAAAAAATGGGTGAGCTCAGATGCTTAGTAAAGATAACAATGCAGTGGAAACTATCATAAATAAGAATAAACATTTAAGGCGATGTATAAGACTAGAACACAAGCCTTTTAAACTTAAACATTAGCATAAAATGGAAAAGATAAATCAAATAATATAATTTCTTTATTCCATGGATATTCTACTAGTTGAATAATCACATTTAATATCAATATCCAATTTCATAATGACGGAATACATAATTCCAGACTTCATAACCACAGTGTCAAGGCCTTGTGTCAAGACTACAAATAAGGTTTATCAATGCCTTGTGCCAAGACACTAGTTTGTCTCATGAGACCTACTGATGCATGAGGATCTATATCAGGCTCCACCTGTCACTTAATAAGTCCAATTCATTCCTCATATGAAAGTGAGAAACATAATCTAAACATTTGTATGAAAACTTGCATACAAAATTTCAATATTTTTACCACAAACCATGAATGGCATAAAAATAGAACATCCACAGTCAAACATAAATCATTAAATACAATATTGATGATTGTATTATGATAAATAAATCTCAATAAAAAATAAAATACACTGAAGGATATTGACATAGTTGAAAATGATCAGTAAGAATCATTGAGAGAAATATCCCTTTTTATGAAAACATTTAAAATTCTCACTATTTATCAAGAATATGTTTAAAATAGATTTTTAATCAAGGTTTACCATACCAATTTGAAACTTTTAAAAGGAATTTCAATTTTAAAACATTAATGTCTATATAAATAAAACCTTAAAATCATTTTTAAAACATGGACATTAATGAGAAATATTTAGAAGAATAAATTTTTAAAACATTTAAAATCATATTTTAGTTAGAGTTACTAACAAAATGAGAGACGCCTGAATAAAAATAATTAAGGTAATAAAATATTTATAATATCATGAGAACAAATGGATTCATGATATACTATGTTAAATTAAAGTATATACACAAAATAAAATTGAATTGGCGCATAACAACAAAGAAGTCTCAATGGAATGTAAGTTGAGATGAATTTATTTATAAAAATTGTATCCTTAGGTTAAGGATAAATCAATGACATAATTATATGTGACAAATATAAATACAATCAATATTATTAGATATTAATTGCAAATCAATAAGAGTACATTCACACATATTCTTGTAAAAACAACACCAATGACTTGGCTGTTTAACTCAATGACTAGAAATTGAGTTAAGATTATTCTTATCAATTTTATATCGATGACTTGAGAATTTATAAATGTAGTGATTTTTTCTATAAAATGTATATTCACAAAAAGGGAATTTTAAATTACTACATAAGTATATAAATAGTGATTTCACAAATAATCTTGGAGTAATGTAATCAGTGAAATTTGCGTAAAATCGAATGAGTGGAGATTGAAATTTGAAATTCCATTACCGATTTAGTAACTTATGAAACATACACCCCATGAAATAAGGATCATCAAATTATGTTTTTAATACCCATAAATTAAATTATATTATGCAAACAATACAATCATGGGTACTGCATACACCACACAAAAGGTAATAGTGGTAAATATAGCATGAATCTCACGGGAATAAAAGTGAGATAAAAACCCCTTACCTTGTACTTTTTTTAGTATAGGGTATGTTAACCTCCTGTATAATGGTAAAATAATTATTATTAAATTGTACAAGAACCAAATACATAAATATTATATCATATATGATCTTCTAATATTGTTTTGTTAATGATATTTTAGTGGTTTCATTGTTTTGGATGTTAACTGATTCATTTTCCTTTATATGTTTTGTTAGGTAAGAAATTTTTGTTATGGATAGGATATATTTGATTCATATGAATAATTATATTATGTTAATAAACATTATTTTTAGTCATAAAATGAAAATTATTCTTGAATTATTACGATGGGGAATGAATCTCATCACGCTCATGGAGACGGTAATCAATATGTACGCCCGAGCGACAATATCATTATATTGATGTTGAAATAATGTGTAATTGGATGGTATAACATATATAAATAATCATTAACAGGTTATATTTATTATTTACATCAATTATATTCATTATTATACCCATCCAAATAATGAAGTGTTTGAATAACAAACTACACCACGATGTGGAGATAGTAAGTTATACGTACGCACATATGGTGACTTTGTCATTTATAGTATGGATGGAATAAAAAATATGGTTGTACCATATTTATAATAACATCACAGTATGTAGAATATACTGGATATATTATTTTGGTTTGGAAACAAAAAATAAAGAAAAAGTGGAAGAAGAAAATAACTTGAAAGAGGGTAGTGAAATAATTACCTCTTCTTCGGGTGTTTCCTTCTGAGTTGATCAAAAGGACTCCTTAGGTTAGATTTCTGATCAAATTAAGGACTCTAGGTTTATTTTAGTGAATTGGGATGATATTTAAGCAGGTTTTGGTCGATCCAAATGGATTTGGAGGTGTGAAATTAAGAGAAGGGGAAGTACCCTTTTATAAGAGAGGTGAGGGTCACTTTAGGAAAATCTTGAAATATTATTTTATAATAAAATCATTTTCATTTTTATAATGTCTTGAAAATGATTTATTTCTAAGAAAAGGTGTGGATGGGTCAAAAACCTCTCAACAAATAGTTTTAGATAGGTTTAGGTCACAATATTAACCTTATCTTTTAGATTTAACTCTTTGTTAAATAGTTTGACATTTACCATGTCTCTTTGTATTTTTATATTATATGGTTAAAAAACTTATTATGAACTGCCAAGAGAACCCCAATTGGTTTATTATTAGTATATATGACCTATTCTATGTCTTTGGACTTAACTATAGATTTTTAGGAATATTATATCAATTAATAATATTTTATTTTATTTAAAAAACCCAATTATGTCAATTTTGACACTATTTAGTATTTGGTTTTTTTGAAAGCCATAAAAAATTTATCACTTAGAATAAAATTTATTTAATCAACCCTAAAATTTCATATTAACCTAGAAAATTTTTTAATTTATCAGAAGTCTCAGTGTAAATTTATTTGGATATTAATAATATCAATTATTTTAATATTTCATTAATAAGGTAATTACTAGATCATCATGTGTCATAAATAAATTAAATTATATAATGTCTAAAAATTATAAATAAAATACCATTATGTATTAAATATTTTTATCTTTCTAATTAATATTTATAGTTTAATTTATCTTATGTATAACCCTATATTAAAATTTTTTTAGTTATTAAACTTTGAATTTAACACTTTTAACTCTTCTTTAAATAAAATAAAAAAAAAATTCCTAATCTAATCCAAGTAGACCAAAGAGGATCATATGTTACTCCTAAGGTTGTTTTCGGTCAAATTACACTTATCCAATAGAATTAGGACATGTTTTAGGGTAATTATAATATCATTTTTACCGTTAATTACCCTATTTAATTTTAACAGTGGTAAATAAATGTCAAAAGTTACTATTCACCAAAAAATTATTCTCATCTTATTGAACCACATTTTACGTACTAATTTTAACCGTGCCTCTCGGATTTTTGAAATTCAACTCATAGAAGCGGTAAAATTATGTTTTATGCAGATTTTCTAATGCTCCTAGAAAGTGGGTAAAAGACCGTAAAAAGTTCAATAAAATTTTATATATCTAAACTTATTATAAAATGAATCCAAATAATTAAATTTATCATATATAGGTTTTATGTATCTATTTTGACTTAAAATAAATTTAAATAAAATAAAAAATTATTTAAATAAAAAGATGGTTTTGAACAATAACGCAATGTTTTTCACTATTTATCAAAAAAAATTAATGTTTTCAGAAAAATACCAAAAAATCACCCTAAGATAATTTTGATATTCCGAATTCAAAAATGAATTTTATTTTACCGAATTAAAATAATAGAAGTTGCATTAATTAATATAAAATAAATTCCCGTTGTCAAAACCAAAAAGCGGGTTTTTAAAAAGTAAAAACTATCAAAAGATTGACATGTGTTTATCTTAAATTTAAATGTGAAATTACTTATAATGACATAAATTGTATTAAAGGATAAAAATATAATCTAATTATACTTACAAACCATTCAAATAAATAATTTAACACTATAAATTATTTCTATTAAAAAAATTTGTTTTCAATTAAAATTTAGTATTTTTCAGTATTCATCAAAATATGAAAGTTATCAGAAAAGTACCAAAAATTTATCCAAAATAACTTTTTATGTCCTGATTCTAAAGAATAATTTAATTTCATTAAATTTAATATATAAAAGGGTCAAATATTGGTTTTAAAAAGGGTTTTCCATTAAAAGGTTGTAAAATTGCATTTTTTTTGAAAAATACTTCTTTTGTCTGAAAAAAGGAATTTTTTCTTATATTATATATAATAAATACCTAATATGGATTCTGAAATTATATGGAGTATATAAAATTCTAAATCTAGTTAATACTATTCAAAACTGCTTTATGAATGGCTAGTTTGGTAATTCATGGTGTGCTCGAACTCGGTATTGCATGTAGTGCAAACTATTGGATTACTTTAAAGAAAATAACTTACTATGAAATCTTTGGGTGTTAAAATTATAATATAATATCCCTAATGAATCATAATAATAATTAAAGAATATTCTCATATATGAAAATTACATTTAAAATATCATTCAAACCGTTCTTTGAAAATATGTGAAAAATATCGTTTTCTTATAATATAATGTTAATTGAAGATTTACATAACGATTGTAACACCCCAAGCTTCCACTGTACGTTTCCCTTCGAATAATGCAATAGCGTGTGTTGTACGCAACCTCGAGCTCTAACACACACCACAACTAATTAAACTAGCCGTTGTGAATAGTAATACCTACTTTTTGAAATTTTATAAATTTTATTTATCAAAATGGACTTCATTTTTGGTTTCGGAATATTGAAATTAGCCTATGTTGAATTTTTGGTATTTTTCTGAGAACTTCTAAATTTTTATGAATAGTGAAAAATACTTAAAAACAACTTTTTTAATCGAAATAATTTATAGTGATAAATTATAATATTTAGTGGTTTTAAAGTATAATTATAATATATTTTTACTATTTTATCCAATGGTGGTCATTAGAATTAATTTAACATTGAAATTGGACATAAACAATTGCCAATCTTTTGATATAAATTGTTTCTTAAAAACACGCTATTTGTTGTAACAGCGGGAATTAATTATAAAATTAATTAATACAACTTATATGTTTGGAATTTTTTAAAATAGACATCATTTTTGAATTCGTAATATCAATTATAGCTTAGGGTGAAATTTTGGCCTTATTCTGAAAAACTTCAATTTTTGATGAATAGTGAAACCACTAAGTGGTTGTTAAAAACTGATTTTTCGTTAAAATGAAATATTACCACTTCTTTGATTTGATTTTCAAAAATCCGACATACATGGTTTTAATTAAGAAGTAAAATGTGGTTCAATGAGATTAAAATAATTTTTTGGTGAATAGTAATTTTTAAGTTCTTAATCGCGATTAGAGGTAATTAGTGTAGTTTAAGGTAAAAATAATGTTTTAATAATATGAGATGAGCTTGACACTTGTCCTACTCCTATTGGATGAGTCATGTCCGACCAAGACAACCCATGGGTCAACTTGGGAACCCCATGGAGCCACTTTAGTTGGAAAATGACATTAATATATATTTATTTAATGTTAAAATTAAATTGACACAAACATGAGTTGTTTTACTAAAACAGTTTTTAAGTAGGGATACACAGATCCAAATTTTGACTATAAATATTAATTAGAAATCTAAAAAGATTTCCTACATCATAGTATTTTTTTTTATAATTTTTAGACATTAAATAAATTAAATTATTTATGACATCATTATGATGCAGCGATGACCTCATTATTTAACGATTTAAATAAAATGAGAAGATAATGAAAAATCCAAGGCTTACACTTGTCCAAAGCCTATTGGATGAGGATATTTCGAACCCTTATCACCTTATCCATTAATTATATAAGTGTGTGACCTTTAGAATCCGAAAAGCATTGTATAATAATGTAACATTTCAATCTTTCCAAAAGAGCCCCTCCTCTCCTCTTATAAAAGGCCCCCACCTCTACCACCTTATTCACACTTCCAAGCCTTTTGGTTCGGCCAACCTCTGCCCAAATACTCTCCCAACTTCTCTCCCTTCATCATAGAAGATTTACTTTAGTCAGAAAGCCATCCTAATGAGTCCTTTTGATCAAATCAAAAGGAAGAACCCGAAGAAGAGGTAACATTTTCATCACCCTCTTTCAAGTTTCTTTCTTCTTCCACTCCCTCTTTGTTTATTATTTCAGTTCTAAAATTATAACTCCAGTATCTTCTATATACTGTGATGTTATTATAAATATGGAACAACCATATTCAGTATTCTACCCATCATTTGAATGACATGTCACCATACGTGCGTACGTACGGGTTACCGTCTCCACGTCGTGGTGTAATTGTTATTCAATATATTATTATTTAGATGGGTATAATAATGATATGTAATTCATGTAAATAATAAATATAACATGATAATGATTCTGTATATATGATACACTATCCAATTATATATTATTTTAATATCAAAATAATGATATTGTCGCTCGTGCGTACGTACGGACTACCGTCTCCACGAACGCGATGAGATTCATTCTCCGTCATATCCATTCAATTATAATTATCATTTGATGATTTAAAAATAATGTTTAAGGACATTATATCATTCTGGATATGAATAAGATACAACCTATCCATGAAAAACACGACTTACATAACAAAACATATAAAAGAAAACGAGTAAGTTAACACCCGAAACAACGATAAATCTAAGATATTGTTAACAAAGCAATGTTAAAAGATCATATATGATGTCATATGAATGTATATGATTCTTGTATAATTTAATAACAATTATTTCACCATTATACAGGAGGTTAACCCACCCCAACCAAGGAAAAGTACAAGGTAAGGTTTTACTTCACAACCTCTTCATTATCCAATGTTGTTTATACATAATTATCTACTGGGACCTCGTTATCATCCACATCCGTGTTTCTTAAAAATGTCTTTCAAAAAATTGTTACTATTAAATGGAAAATGGGTTAAAGTCATTTATACCCTTATGCGTTTTTGAAAGGAATCTTACCTTCGTTTTCCAAACAATGTACTTTTTGACCTTTTTGACAAATTTAAGGTAAGAATGTTTTTTTACTTATACGGCGGGTGCGGCTATTTTCCGCCATTATAACTTCGTCGAAGCTTCCCTAACAAGCTTATAAGAATATTTTCAAGGTAAATGTATTATTTTATAATTATGGGACTTTTAAATGATTTCAAAAAGGAGAGATATTTCTCTCAAATAGCTTTGATTTCATCCATGTCAACATCCTTTGATGGGTTTTAAGTTTAATTGAAATTGATTTATGATACAAAACTTCCATTGAACATTTTGTGAAATATTTGACTGTGGATGTGTTATTTTATACCATCCATAGTTTATGGAGAAATTGTTGACATTTCTTATGCTAGTTTTAATACGAATATTTATGTTATGTTTAAACCTATTCATATGAGGAATGTATTGGACTTAATATGTGATGGGTGGAGCCCGCTATAGCTCCTCGATGCATCGGTAGGTCTCATGAGACAACTAGACGTGGAATTGGCCGAGGCCCTTTCCCAATTTGATTTATGGTTTTGGCCGAGGCCTTAATCATTTTAGACGTCTTGGCCGAGGCCTTGACAAAATGTTTTAGAATGTCTGGCATTATACATTCCCTCATTATGAAAGTGGTTATTGATATTTCATGTGATTATTCGTCTAGTAGAATATCCATGTGAGCAAGTAATGTCATTATTTTATTTTACTTTTGCCATATTATGCTGAAGTTCAAGTTCAATAAGGCTTTTGTTTTAGTTATACATTGCCTTAAATGCTTATGTTTTCTTATAAAAGCTTCCGCAATATTGTTATCCTTACTGAGCATCTGAGCTCACCTCTTTCAATGTTTTAATATTTTCTAGGATGTGAAGAAGTGTATTATGACTGACTTGCATGAATAGTCAATGAGGATATGAGTGTGGACTATGAAGACCATGTTATTGTAGTTTGTTTACTTTTTGATGTAATGAAAGAATTATGAATGTATCTAGTGTTTCCCAGGGCTACTAAACTAATCGGTCTTTCGAGACTTGATCTTTTGTGATCATGCCAATGTTACGAATTAATGCACCGACTCTGGGTAGCTGGGGTCGGGGCGTTACAGTTGGTATCAGAGGCAGTTTAGTACTAACCTTGGAAGCTAGATTTAGATAAACTCTGATTAGAGAACATATCCCGAAGATAGACTTTGAGGATTAGTATAGGATAACTTCCTAGAATTTTGGTATTGTAGAGATGTTGTGAGTTTTCCGAGCAATACATCCCTGTATGGATACGAGCAGGTAGAGGCGGCTCTGGCACAGATGTACCTAGGGGTAAAACCCGAAAACACCTCTTTGAGCTAGACTCGAACGGGAACTAGTGCACGAAAACGGGCCTTGCTGCACTCTTGGTTACGACACTCCCGGGGGATATGCTTTGGATAATTCCCATTTTCTTTACAAACCACTATGAAGGGTTACGAGTATATACTTCCTCAAAGAAAACATTTTTATAATTATGGATTATATCCATAATTAGTTCAATTTATGTTAAGTGTTTTACAAGTATGGAATTATGTATTTTGATTCATGAACTAATCTAGTTTATGCCATTATTTAGAAATGGCGTCTAGTGGAAGGAATGGAAACTGTATCAATGCACGCACTCCGTGTAGGGATTTCCCTCCTGCTCAGGATAATTATGGTGGAGCTAGTGATACAACTGGTGCTGATCAGCTTCTCACCGTACTGGAACAACTCACGCAGGTTATGAATAACAACCTTACTCGTATGGAGCACCCTGATCCGCAACGTGGAGGATCAATGCTAGACCGTTTCATGAGGCAACAACTGCCAACCTTAAATGGGAGTACAAATCCTATAGTAGCTGAGCAATGGATAAATTCCTTAGAGAAAATATTTCATGCCTTGGGGAGTAGTGAAAGGGAGAATGTTGTCATGGCAGTTTACCGCCTCACTGGAGATGCCAATCAATGGTGGTCACTAATTCAAAAAACAAAGGAAGATGATGAATTAACAAACATGGAATGGCAGGAGTTCAAAGAGCTGTTCTTAGAAAAATACTTTCCTCGAGACCATCGATCGGATATGGAAAGGCAATTTCTGAGTGTGAGGCAGAAGGAGGATGAGAATGTTGCAAAGTATGAGGCTAACTTTACAAGGTTAGCAAGGTATGCTGCAGATTACATACGTAACCCAAGAAGTAAGACTGATCGTTTCTTTGATGGGTTGAAACCATTTCTCCGTCGAGCTTTAGTATCACAAACCTTCTCTTCATACGAAGGTATTGTCTCATGCGCTATCAAGACGGAAAAGGAATTCTCTAAGTCTTATGACTTTAAATCAAAGCAAGATAAGAAGAGATCCGTTGAAAACTCTGGGAAGGGAAATAAGGAAACAGGGAAGAAGGGTAGAAATGAATTTCCACCCTGTGATAATTGTGGTAGGAAGCACCCTGGTGCCTGTCTAAAAGGAAAAGGAGTATGTTACAAGTGTGGTGAAAAAGGCCACCAAGCTCATGAATGCAAGGGAAAGAAAGCGGCTGTCAACGTGGAATGTTATAATTGTAGAGAGAAGGGACATTATGCAAATGAATGTACTAAGCGTCAGGGGAACTTACCTCAGAAGAGGCCAAGGGATCAAGGCCAGGCTTATGCTATCACTACAGCTGAGGTGGAACCTCCGAAAGACATGGTGGCAGGTAATCTAATGGTTTCCTCAAGTTTAGAAAATGCATTATTTGATTCTGGATCATCGCATTGTTTCATATCTTCCCAGTTTTCTAAGAAAATTAGATATTTCCAATTTGATTTAACAAGGGAGTTGTCGGTCAAAACCCCTAAGGAAAGTATTGTTGCAACAAAGTTTTGTCGATTAGTTCCCATTAGAGCACCTAAATGTTCTTTACCTGCTGATCTCATCGTCATACCCATGATTGAATTTGATATAATCCTCAGTATGGATTGGCTTTCGGACCATGATACAAAAATTTATTGTAAGAGGAAAGAGGTTACGATTCTTGATGATGATGATAAGGAACACCTTATCTTTAGAGCAGAATCGTCGCCACATAATTCTTATCTAGATCCACCCCCAGTAGCTCAACTAAATTCAATTATTGGGGAGGAAGAGAAGGAAATTACTGAGGATGAAGAAAGGAATATTCAAATAGAGGATGTACCTATTGTGAGAGAATATGTTGATGTGTTTCCGGAAGATTTACCTGGACATCCTCCAGAACGAGAAGTTGAGTTTTCCATTGATTTAATTCCTGGATCAAGGCCCATATCGAAGACCCCTTATAGAATGGCCACTGTGGAATTAGTTGAACTAAAGAAACCACTAGAGGAATTGAGTAATAAGGGATTTATTCTCCCTAGTGTTTCTCCTTGGGGAGCCCCTGTTCTTTTTGTTAAGAAGAAAGATGGATCTATGAGGTTGTGCATTGATTATAGGGAGATCAATGCTATAAAAATAAAGAATAAGTATCCCCTACCTCGCATTGATGATTTTTTTGACCAACTGCATGGAGCTCAATACTTTTCAAAGATTGACCTTCGGTCTGGATACCATCAGTTGTGTGTGAAGAAGGAAGACGTTCCGAAGACAGCATTTCGAACAAGGTATGGGCATTACGAGTTTACAGTAATGCCTTTTGGATTGACTAATGCACCCTCTGTTTTCATGGATCTAATGAATAGAGTTTTCAAGGAATATCTTGATGACTTTGTAGTGGTATTTATTGATGATATCTTGTTATACTCCAAAAGCCACGAAGATCATGAAAATCACTTACGCATTATCCTGAAGACTCTTAGAAGACATGAATTATATGGGAAATTTAGCAAGTGTGAATTCTGGCGTCATGAGATTTCTTTTCTTGGCCATATTGTCTCTAAGGATGGAATTTCCATTGATCCTTCTAAAACCAAGGCAATCCAAGAATGGCCAGCACCGACAAGTATAACTGAGGTATGCAGTTTTATTGGTTTAGCAGGTTATTATCGACGTTTCGTCCCGAATTTTTCCAGATTGGCTAACCCATTGACAAAGCTCACACGTAAAGGGATTAAATTTGTCTGGACAAAAGAGTGTGAAGAATGTTTTGAAGAACTAAAGAGAAGATTAGTCAATTCCCCTGTATTGACTCTACCATCGGGGAATGATGGGTTTGTTATTTATAGTGATGCATCGAAGAAAGGACTCGGTTGTGTCCTTATGCAGAATGATAAGGTCATTGCCTATGCATCACGATAGCTAAAAATTCATGAGCAAAACTATCCTACTCATGATCTTGAGTTAGCAGCTGTGATCTTTGCTTTAAAGATATCGAGACATTACCTCTATGGTGAAAAATGTGAGATTTATACTGATCACAAGAGTTTGAAGTATATTTTCACACAAAAAGAACTCAACATGAGGCAAAGGCGATGGCTTGAACTACTCAAGGATTATGATTGCACGATACATTACCACCCGGGGAAGGCAAACAAGGTGGCAGATGCTTTGAGTAGAAAAGACCATGGAGTTTTGAATGTGATGAGAATTGAAAGGGATCCAATTTTCTTGGATCTAGTGAAGATGTACATGGGAATAACTAGGGAAGGTGAAACATCAATGCTTTTTCAAATGGTTTCCAAACCATCATTACTAGAAAGGATTAAGAGTTATCAGACCAATAATGAAGAATTTCAGAAGAAGATTAAAGGTGTGAATGATGGAAGATTGAGGGACTTTGTGTTTAAGGATGGAATTTTGAAATTCGGGAAGAGACTTTGTGTTCCCGATATACCTGATCTAAAAAGGGAATTGCTGGATGATGCTCATAGTTCCAACTTCTCTATACACCCTGGGAGCACCAAAATGTATAGAGATTTGAAGGAACATTTTTGGTGGGACAATATGAAGAGGGAGATTGCTGATTTTGTGTCGAGGTGTATGGTTTGTCAACAAGTGAAAGCTGGAAGGCAACATCCTGGTGGAGTATTGCAACCTCTTCCCATACCTGAGTGGAAATGGGATAATATTACGATGGACTTTGTCATGGGACTACCAAAGACTCCTAGAAGGAATGATGCAATATGGGTCATTGTTGATCGACTTACTAAGTCAGCACATTTTCTGGCTATACGGGAGGATCTACCACTTGAACGTCTAGCAAGACTATATATTAATGAAGTTGTAAGACTTCATGGAGTACCCCTATCGATTGTTTCTGATCGTGATCCTCGTTTTACTTCAAGATTCTGGAAAAGTCTTCAAAAGGCCTTGGATACTGAACTTCGTTTGAGCACTGCCTATCACCCTCAAACAGATGGACAATCAGAACGGACTATTCAAACCTTAGAAGACATGTTGAGATCATGCTCTCTTGACTTTCAGGGTATGTGGGATCAATATTTACCACTGGTAGAATTTTCCTATAACAATAGCTTCCATTCGAGTATTCAGATGGCACCATATGAAGCGTTATATGGAAAGAGATGTCGTACACCAACCTGTTGGGATGACGTTGGTGAAAGAAAACTTGTAGGCCCAGAACTGGTGGAGGAAACGGTGGAAAAGGTGAAAGTAATCCAAAATCACATCAAAGCATCTCAAAGTAGGCAGAAGAGCTATGCCGATAATCGAAGGAAGGATTTGGAATTTGAAGTCGGTGATCATGTTTTTATGAAGGTATCTCCATGGAAGGGAGTCATACGTTTTGGTAAGAAAGGTAAATTGAGTCCCAGGTACATCGGACCTTTCGAAATTCTAGAACGAATTGGGGCTGTAGCTTACCGATTGGCAATGCCGCCAAGTCTCTCCAAAGTTCACGATGTGTTCCACGTATCTCTGTTGAGGAAATACATGCCTGACCCAATGCATGTACTCACCTATGAGGAATTAGAACTGGAACCCGATCTTTCCTATTGTGAAGAGCCCGTCAGGATTCTTGATGTGAGGGAGCAGGTGCTGAGAAACCGGACGACTCGTCTGGTGAAGGTTTTGTGGAGAAATCATAAAATGGAAGAGGCAACGTGGGAACCTGAGGAATTTATGATGAAAAACCACCCGAGTCTTTTTATGCAGTAATACCCTAGAAATTGCGAGGACGCAATTATTTGAAGGAGGGGAGAATGTAACACCCCAAGCTTCCACTGTACGTTTCCCTTCGAATAATGAAATAGCGTGTGTTGTACGCAACCTCGAGCTCTAACACACACCACAACTAATTAAACTAGCCGTTGTGAATAGTAATACCTACTTTTTGAAATTTTATAAATTTTATTTATCAAAATGGACTTTATTTTTGGATTCAGAATATTGAAATTAGCCTATGTTGAATTTTTGGTATTTTTCTGAGAACTTCTAAATTTTTATGAATAGTGAAAAATACTTAAAAACAACTTTTTTAATCAAAATAATTTATAGTGATAAATTATAATATTTAGTGGTTTTAAAGTATAATTAGAATATATTTTTACTATTTTATCCAATGGTGGTCATTAGAATTAATTTAACATTGAAATTGGACATAAACAATTGCCAATCTTTTGATATAAATTGTTTCTTAAAAACACGCTATTTGTTGTAACAGCAGGAATTAATTATAAAATTAATTAATACAACATATATGTTTGGAATTTTGTAAAATAGACATAATTTTTGAATTCGGAATATCAATTATAGCTTAGGGTGAAATTTTGGCCTTATTCTGAAAAACTTCAATTTTTGATGAATAGTGAAACCACTAAGTGGTTGTTAAAAACTGATTTTTCGTTACAATGAAATATTACCACTTCTGTGATTTGATTTTCAAAAATCCGACATACATGGTTGTAATTAAGAAGTAAAATGTGGTTCAATGAGATTAAAATAATTTTTTGGTGAATAGTAATTTTTAAGTTCTTAATCGCGATTAGAGGTAATTAGTGTAGTTTAAGGTAAAAATAATGTTTTAATAATATGAGATGAGCTTGACACTTGTCCTACTCCTATTTGATGAGTCATGACCGACCAAGACAACCCATGGGTCAACTTGGGGACCCCATGGAGCCACTTTTGTTGGAAAATGACATTAATATATATTTATTTAATGTTAAAATTAAATTGACACAAACATGAGTTGTTTTACTAAAACAGTTTTTAAGTGGGGTTACACAGATCCAAATTTTGACTATAAATATTCATTAGAAAGATAAAAATATTTCCCACATCATAGTATTTTTTTTATAATTTTTAGACATTAAATAAATTAAATTATTTATGACATCATTATGATGCAGCGATGACCTCATTATTTAACGATTTAAATAAAATGAGAAGATAATGCAAAATCCAAGGCTTACACTTGTCCAAAGCCTATTGGATGAGGATTTTCGAACCCTTATCACCTTATCCACGAATTATATAAGTGTGGGACCTTTAGAATCCTAAAATCATTGTATAATAATGTAACATTTCAATCTTTCCAAAAGAGCCCCTCCTCTCCTCTTATAAAAGGCCCCCACCTCTACCACCTTATTCACACTTCCAAGCCTTTTGGTTCGGCCAAACTCTACCCAAATACTCTCCCAACTTCTCTCCCTTAATCATAGAAGCTTTACTTTAGTCAGAAATCCATCCTAAGGAGTCCTTTTGATCAAATCAAAAGGAAGAACCCGAAGAAGAGGTAACATTTTCATCACCCTCTTTCAAGTTTCTTTCTTCTTCCACTCCCTCTTTGTTTATTATTTCAATTATAAAATTATAACTCCAGTATCTTCTATATACTGTGATGTTATTATAAATATGTAACAACCATATTTAGTATCCTACCCATCATTTGAATGACATGTCACCATACGTGCGTACGTACGGCTTACCGTCTCCACGTCGTGGTGTAATTGTTATTCAATATATTATTATTTAGATGGATATAATAATGATATGTAATTCATGTACATAAAAAATATAACATGATAATGATTCTGTATATATGATACACTATCCAATTATATATTATTTTAATATCAAAATAATGATATTGTCGCTCGTGCGTACGTACGAATTACCGTCTCCACGAACGCGATGAGATTCATTCTCCGTCGTATCCATTCAAGTATAATTATCATTTGATGATTTAAAAATAATGTTTAAGGATATGATATCATTCTGGATATGAATAAGATACAACCTATCCATGAAAAACACGACTTACATAACAAAACATATAAAAGAAAACGAGTAAGTTAACATCCGAAACAACGATAAATCTAAGATATTGTTAACAAAGCAATGTTAAAAGATAATATATGATATCATATGAATGTATATGATTCTTGTATAATTTAATAACAATTATTTCAACATTATACAAGAGGTTAACCCACCCCAACCAAGGAAAAGTACAAGGTAAGGGTTTACTTCACAACCTCTTCATTATCCAAGGTTGTTTATACATAATTATCTATTGGGACCTCGTTATCATCCACATCCATGTTTCTTAAAAATGTCTTTCAAAACATTTTTACTATTAAATGGAAAATGGGTTAAAGTCATTTATAACCTTATGTGTTTTTGAAAGGAATCTTACCGTCGTTTTCCAAACAATGTACTTTTTGACCTTTTTGACAAATTTAAGGTAAGAATGTTTTTTTACTTATACGGCGGGTACGGCTATTTTCCGCCATTATAACTTCGTCGAAGCTTCCCTAACAAGCTTATAAGAATATTTTCAAGGTAAATGTATTATTTTATAATTATGGGACTTTAAAATTATTTCAAAAAGGAGAGATATTTCTCTCAAATAGCTTTGATTTCATCCATGTCAACATCCTTTGATGGGTTTTAAGTTTAATTGAAATTGATTTATGATACAAAACTTCCATTGAACATTTTGTGAAATATTTGACTGTGGATGTGTTATTTTATACCATCCATAGTTTATGGAGAAATTGTTGACATTTCGTATGCTAGTTTTAATACGAATATTTATGTTATGTTTAAACCTATTCATATGAGGAATGTAATGGACTTAATATGTGACGGGTGGAGCCCGCTATAGCTCCTCGATGCATCGGTAGGTCTCATGAGACAACTAGACGTGGAATTGGCCGAGGCCCTTTCCCAATTTGATTTATGGTTTTTGCCGAGGCCTTAATCATTTTAGACGTCTTGGCCGAGGCCTTGACAAAATGTTTCAGAATGTCTGGCATTATACATTCCCTCATTATGAAAGTGGTTATTGATATTTCATGTGATTATTCGTCTAGTAGAATATCCATGTGAGCAAGTAATGGCATTATTTTATTTTACTTTTTCCATATTATGCTGAAGTTCAAGTTCAATAAGGCTTTTGTTTTAGTTATACATTGCCTTAAATGCTTATGTTTTCTTATAAAAGCTTCCGCAATATTGTTATCCTTACTGAGCATCTGAGCTCACCCCTTTCAATGTTTTAATATTTTCCAGGATGTGAAGAAGTGTATTATGACTGACTTGCAAGAATAGTCAGTGAGGATATGAGTGTGGACTATGAAGACCATGTTATTGTAGTTTGTTTACTTTTTGATGTAATGAAAGAATTATGAATGTATCTAGTGTTTCCCAGGGTTACTAAACTAATCGGTCTTTCGAGACTTGATCTTTTGTGATCATGCCAATGTTACGAAGTAATGCACCGACTCTGGGTAGCTGGGGTCGGGGCGTTACAACGATGATGAATTTTTTGCAATTAAGCAGCTAATATTTTTAAGGAATCATCCTTGATAATAATGTCCATTGTGTTAGGAAACCCCATTCATGCCATGTATGTTAAAAGATAAAATAATTTTCACACATTTATAAAAGGTAAAAAAACTTTTTTATAAAACTTTTCATTACAGATATTACATTTAAACCATTAAAAATAATTTTATATATAATGAAAATGATACTTTTTAAACCTTTAATTTGTCACAACCCGCCTTCACCAAAAGGAGGGAAGGGTCAGCAGATTGTCAGGCCCTTCCTTCTTTAAGTTGAAGGAGAGATAATGACCCCCGAAACTCGCCTTCAATAGGTCCCGGAGTGGCGACCAGCACCAAGGGCATGAAATCACACACTATTACGGTCTAGCACGATCCCTGAAGTCCTCTTGAAAAACTGAAAGCATTTTTATATACGTAGGGTGAGCATACAAGTATACTCATTAGGGAAAAACCAAAGACTCTCGTGCACAAGTGGGGAGGCATACTAATGCCCTGTGAGAAAAGAGATAACCAAGCACCTAGCAAGGAAACTAACCACCCAAGCCTAACCAAGGCACACTCCCCAAATAATGCAACTCAAGTAATGTATAGTAATAGCACATCGATGTTTGGGTACCCCACGCCACTTTCCCACTGGTTATTGAATACATCCTACGCATCGGACCAATCCCGCCATTCTCATCGTAGTCCCACTTCCATACCCCACCCGCACACACCTGGGCCACAACCACACATCCCGCCCACAAACACCTGGGCTACAAACCACTAACCCACCCGCAGACACCTGGGCCACAACTGTCAAACGTAACCACGGCTGCAAACACCTAGGCCAGAACAACCACTGCCATGCCTGAAGACACCTGGGCTTCATCCCGAAGATACTTGGGAAACCACCCGCCCGCACACACCTGGGCCAACCACCACACTACCCTACCCGAAGATTCTTGGGCTAATAATGGGCTTCAGGCCATCACAGCCTGCCCAAAGATACATGGGCTATCCGGGAAAGGGAGCAGAAAGGAGCTAATAACCAGCCACTAATAGAAGTGTTGGAAAAAACACCCTCCCCCATGAAATGGGGGTGTTCAGCACTAAGTGATCAACTTGGGTGGGCCGCAAATAAGTAACATTAAAACTAAAAGTATATATACATAAGTAGACAAGCACTCAAACGAACCTAGGGTTCCGAAACCAGCCTAAGCACAAACACTGCATCACTATTCATTCATGAAAGGTATGCCACGACACTCACGGTCAATCCACAACTCAATTCCAAAATCAATTTCCCTGTTTAACCCACTCTTGTTTTCACGTACAAGTGAACCCATCTAAGTAAATTCCTACACTACTAGGCAACTAACAGGCATAACCACAACAGGAAAAGAGAAACAGCCAACAACAATTTAAGCATTCACACCCGGTTCTCTTGTAAAGTCACAACCACAAAGGGATAAGAGACATCCCTCAAAGTACTAGAAACAAAGAAAACCCCGAGACACTACCCCATGTCCCCAAAATCCAGGAGCCAACGATTTCTCAACAATAGAGGATTCTACTCTAATTCGTGATATAATAAGAATAACCACCTGACCTCAAGGTATAACAACAGGGGATCCCATCCCCACCCACGTCGCCCCAGAAATCGGCCCGTGAAGAAACAACGAAACCGCTACCACCAACACAAGGCGGGCCCATGCAGGTATTTTCAGATTTAAAACATTTAACACACTCCATGGTTTCAATTCCACTGGACTTAAACC
Organism: Viscum album; assembly: GCA_963277665.1. Taxonomy (NCBI): domain Eukaryota; kingdom Viridiplantae; phylum Streptophyta; class Magnoliopsida; order Santalales; family Viscaceae; genus Viscum; species Viscum album. The sequence goes on from OY728122.1 coordinate 422,294,672, forward strand.
GGGGTTATCATAGAAAAGGAGTTGATCCTGGTGCTTCCAATTCATTTAGCCGAATATACATAATTAACCAATTTCCTTTACACAACAAAGGGTTCACAACCAAAATACAAGCCATTCAAACATCTCAAGGGGTAAGGGTTTATTAATTCACAGAGAAAGACCTCCAATGGCCATGATTTTCAGTAGGCGTAAGCCCGCACAATTTAGAAATCATTAATCATGAAAGAGGAGAAAAACAGAGCAGCGTCATCGATCACACCCATCCCCTTCATTCTTTATAAGTCCGTTCATTATATTTATTAAGTTGGGTTTCATCAATTTCCACAGAGACAAAAGTATACCCGCCCCGCATGATACAAAGAAAGGAGAGACAAAGGTAAGATCCCTACCTGACTTATCAAGGATCGACGTTTTCTCCATGCGCCAAGAATAGGGGATGCACGATTTGCAGGGGAGGAACATCGATAACTTCAAGGACGAGTAGACGACTTCAGCCTAGGCGCACCATAAGTCTTCGGAAGGAGGGACTTCAAGCGCACCATGGAGAAGAGAGAAGTCGGCCAAAAAACGAAAGCGGAAGAAGAACTTCTTCTGTGATATATAGATAAAATCCTGTTGTTACGGGATATGAGAAATTGAACGCTTTGAATTCGGATCGTGATTCCCCACGCAGTTGGGTGGTTACACACGACGGGATAAATTGATATTTAAAGATCCCCATCGGAAAGGTGGTAACAGCTATGATTTTAAAGAATTTATTAAAATAGAGGGGATTATATGAGAAAGCACAGCTAGGTCGGTTGGGGAGGGTCTCTCCACCCTCAGGATTTTTAAAGCATTGATTGAGAGATTAAAAACGGCCTTGAACCACTTCTAATGGTTAAAAAGTCCTAAAAGTGGGGTTACGGGGAAGTCTACAGAAGAAAATCCCACCAAGGCTAGGTGACACTGATCGGTCGCACTGATCGGTCTTACCGATCCGTCTCGCCAATCCGTCTCGCCGATCGGTCGCGCCGATCGGTCCCGTCGATCGGTCCCGCCGATCAGTCTCGCTGATCGGTCGCACTAATAATTGGAAAAGGAAGGGGTCATGAGGGTCTGGGTCATTACATCAGATACCTCTCAAACCATTCTCACCCTCGAGAATCATAACCAGACCTGGAAAGAGGGGGGGTCCGAACAGCCACCCCGGAAGATACCTCTCAGGAGTGAACCGCTCCGATATAGGAACATCTTATCTCCTGAACAAACACAAACGCACTACCACTCCTTCCCCCATGAAACCATGCAAAACAAAAGGGATAAACCATTCAGTGTAGTGGGAGAGGGGTTTCCCTCCCTCCGTGTTAAGATACTATCCACTTTGGGCGGCACTGACTCACCCACACGGGTTTAAGCACATCTACTTTAATGCGTCTTAACTAGGAATCAGGTCCTCCCCTCCCCATTCTTTAGGACACTTCACACACACATCCACAGAAAAGGAAACTGCACATCTATAGCCAACAAGTTAAGCATTACACAGTAAACAAGTACTGACCAAACAGGAAAAAATTTATAACAGCTCAGGGTATTGGGCTTGCATCTATGCTTCCCTCTCCCAGGTACTTTCCTCAAGCCCACCATGTCTCCATAACACACGAACCAAGGGAATGGTTCTCCCACGAATCACCTTCTCCTCATGACCCTTGATCATCACTGGTCACTCCACAAAGGTTGCATCGTCTTCGATATATTTCCCTCCATAGTCGAGGATGTGTGAATCGTCGTGCAGATATCGTCGGAGCTGGGACACATGGAATACATCGTGTATCCTCAGTAGCGGCAGTGGTAGCGCTAGATGATAATCCACTTCACCGACCCGTCGCAACACTTCGAAGGGCCCGATGAACCTATGGTAGAGCTTACTCCCCTTCCCAAACCTTCGCTGCCCACGTCGAGGCGAAACCTTCAAGAACACATGGTCCCCAACCTCAAACTTCAAGGGTATCCTCATATCATCGGCATATGACTTCTGCCGGTCCTGAGCTGCCTTCATCCTCTCTCGTATAAGTTGTACCTTCACTGTCATGATCTGTACCACCTCCGGGCTAAGAACACCTTCTTCCCCAACTTCAGTCCAGCATACGGGTGACTGACATGGCCTCCCGTACAAGGCTTCGAATGGAGCCATGCCAATGGTAGAGTGATAGCTATTATTGTAGGCGAACTCCACTAGAGGCAAGTGATGCACCCATGATCCCCCTAAGTCTAGAGCGCATGCTCGGAGCATGTCTTCCAAGGTTAGGATGGTGCGCTATGTCGGCTCATCTGTCTGCGGGTGGAAGGCAGTGCTAAGGTGCAGCTGGGTGACAAAAGCGTGTTGAAAACCCCTCTAGAATTGTGAGTTAAATCGTGCATCCCTATCTGAGACTACAGTCCTCGGAACTCCATGAAACTGCACTACCTCATCCATATACTTCCATGCTAGAGCATCCATTGTACTTGACTCCTTGATCGCCAGAAAGTGAGTTGATTTCTTCAACTGGTCCACTACTACCCAGATGGCATTGCAGCCTCCTTGCACTTTGGGTAGTCCCGTGACGAAATCCATCGAGATGTCGTCCTACTTCCACTAGGGGAAATATAATGTTTGCAACAACCTTCCTGGAACACGGTGTTCAGCCTTCACCTTCTGACACACTACGCACTTGGCCACAAACTCTGCAACGGCTCACGTTACCCCGGGCTACCAAAACAGTCTCTTCAGACCCTGGTACATCTTGGGAACTCCTGGGTGTACCGCTACGGGTGAGTTGTGGAACTCACTAAGAACCCTATTGCGAATTTCCTCCAGAACAAACAACTTCCCATGGAAAAGCATCCGATTTTGACCATCCTCTATCCACCCCTCCATAGCATCAACTTGGCGAACCCGGTCGCGCATCACTTCACTCTCCGAGTCTCCCCACTGAGACTCCTCCACCTGAAGAAAAAGAGAAGATTGTACTGTCATCTGATAGAGGCATCCCCTACCATTATCCATCCTCGCATCCAGGTGCAAGGCAGCCAACTCCTCCATTGATTTCCGAGCATCTGCCGATTCTCAGACTGCATCATTATGCGACCTCCTGCTCAAAGAATCGACCACTACATTCCATTTTCCTGAAGTGTAGGAAATCTCGAAGTCATAATCCTGGAGGAACTCCATCCACCTTCACTGCCATAAGTTTAGGTCCTACTGGGAGAAGATATTCCTCAAACTTTTGTGATCCGTGAAGACCACATAGCGTTCTCCGATGAGGTAATGTCGCCATAACTTTAGTGCGAAAATGGCCACTACAATCTCTAGATCGTGGGTGGAATAATTACGCTCATGAGGGCATAGCTACCCAGACCCATAAGAGATCACCCCTTTTCGCTGCATCAACACACATCTGAGGCCCTACCATGAAGAATCACAGAACACCTCATACGCCTCCCCTTCTTCTGGTAGTCTCAGCACTGGGGAACTAACCAACTTCTCCTTTAGATAGCTGAAGGTTGTCTCGCACTACTCACTCCACGCGAAACCCTAGTCCTTTTTTGTCAAGGCTGTCAAAGGGGCTGCAACTCGTGAGAAGTTGGGTACGAACCTCTGATAGTAACTGCCCAGCCTGAGGAAACTACGAACCTCTTCTATGTTCTTGGGTGTTTCCCAAGAAACAACTGCCTTAACCTTTGATGGGTCCACCGCTACCCCCTATTCGGACACTATGTGCCCAAGGAAGTGCACTTCTCGCATCCAGAACATGCATTTTGACAACTTCCCATTGAGATGGTGTCGGAGGAGGACCTGCAAAACCGTCCTCAGGTGATACGTGTGGTCCTCCTCTGATCTTGAATAGATCAGGATGTCGTCGATGAACACGACTACGAACCGATCCAGATACTCCCAGAAGACGGAGTTCATAAGCCCCATGAACACAGCCAGGGCGTTCGTAACACTGAAAGGCATGACTACAAACTCGAAGTGCTCATATCTGCACCAGAAGGCCATATTCGAGATGTCTCCCTCCTTTACCCTCAAATAGTGATACCCAGACCACAGGTCGATCTTTGAGAACCATCCTGCCCACTTCAGCTGGTCAAAGAGATCGTCTATCCTTGGAAGAGGGTAGAGATTCTTGATCGCCACCTGATTCAGCCTCATGTAGTCTATACCCAACCTGAGTCCACCGTCCTCCTTCTTTGCGAACAAGACTAGAGAACCCCAGGGTGACGCACTTAGTCGAACATAACCCCTCTTCATTAGGTCGTCAATCTAAATCTGCAACTCCCGTAGCTCCAAATGTACCATCCGGTAAGGAGCCATCGAAATCGGATGAGCACCAGGATGCAAGTCTATCCCAAACTCGATATCATGTCGAGGGGGTAGAGTCGTCATATCCTCAGGGTAGACATCCATAAACTCACTAACGATCTCTGGTACTTCCACCATCTCAGCATCCACTGACTCTACTGACAGCTCGGCTAACAAGGAGAGGAGGGGTTCCTCTCGCCTACTGCCCTTTTGGACACTCCGCTCGCCAGTGAAAGTAACACGTCGGCCACCCAAGTCTGAGAGCACAACCCTTCCTCGGAAGCATTCGATGATGGAACACACATAGAATAGCCAGTCGATGCCTAGAATGACATCGTATGGCTATATCTGCAATATTAGGAGATCCTTGACTGACTGGTGTGGCCCTATCATCAGTCTGAATCCTCAAAAAACATATAATAAGTTGTTCTAACCTCCGACTGGTGTGCTCAGCACCAGGGGCACTGAAAGTCTCTCGGCATCTAGACCTAGAGCACAGGCCAGACTGGGTGCAACAAAGGAGTGTGAAGCTCTAGTATCGAACAAGGCGTAAGCAAGGGTACTGAACAAAATGATCGGACCTCGAACAACCTTCAGTCCTGCTGGAACTGTTGCCTTTGTGGCATGCAACTGCCCATGCCCAGTTCCTCTGCCTCTTGGTTGTTGGCCGCCTCCCCAACCACGCCCCAGTCGAGGTCCCTGAGGAGCGCCCTGAGGTCGGCCTCCCCCTGCAACGTCTGCCCTCGGAGGAGCGGGAGCTCGCTACCCCTGCTGTTGCTGCTGAAAGGGCCTAGCTAGAAGCTGCTTCTGAGGCTAGTGTTGGACCTGTCCGCCACTGTCATACTGAACTCGGTCCGGGCACTGATTCTGGAGATTTCCATGGCTCCCACAGATGAAACACCTCGGTCATGGGCCTGAAGGGAAAGGGCGAGGACTGGGGGAACAGAACTGGAACTGTTGTGGCCTGCTCCCTGCTGGTCGGAACCTAGAGTGTCCCGATGTAGGAGGTCTGGTGCTGACGGCCTTTCCCTTTGACGGGCCTAGCTGAATCCCCTCTCGTGACACATCGCCCAGCGTGTGCATTCTCTCCACCACCTCTGCCTTCTTCTATACCTCCAAGTATGTCGGCAATGTGAAGGGGGTAACGGCGTACTGGAGGGAGGGTCGGAGCACCTCCTCTAAACGTCTCACCTGAGACTCCTCATCTGGAAAGAGGTCTGGAGAAAAGTGAAGGAGATCCTCGAACTTGATCCCCAGATCCCTTACCGACATACTCCCCTGCTGGAGGGAGAGTAGCTTCTTCCTTTTCTCTGCCTTCATCATAGAAGAGAGGAATTCCGCCCGAAACTCCTTCTCAAAATCAGCCCATGCCACCTTAGCCTCTCTCCTCTCCCCCAGGTAGAGCGTCCACCACTGACGCGCTTCTCCCCGCATTTGGCTGACACACAGAGGAACCCAGTACTCGGTCGGAGCCCGGATCAAGCTGAAGGCTATCACAGCTCCTCTAGACAACCTTCTATCTTCATGTCAGAGGTGATGCCCTCGTACTTCTTGAGGTTCTGTCGCTGGAAGGCTCGAAGCGCCTTCTGCCACTAGTTGTCCTCCTCCTCTCAATCATCCCTCTGCTGATCGGCCAAGTCAACCTCCTGGGCCTCGATTTCCCATACAACTCATGGTCATCTATCGGGTGCCATAGCTGCAAGGTGAACAAATGTTTCCTAATCCCAAGTAGTGAAGAATATTGTTCTTAAAACTTCTTATTTATTTCAAATTCCCAAAACACCAAAGAAACATCAGAACACAAGTCATTATGATGCATGTACATTTCCTAGGGTCTCTACCCTACAATCAGCGGGGCCTCACTTCGTCGTTCGGTAGGCCTAGAGTCCTTGCATCGGATCATGGGGGGCCCTAAAATCATGTTTCCTAGACGCTCTTCCTGGCCTAATTCATGCACTAAGGTCACCCAACACTGTCGCCCTACCATCCCATGCAATCCTCATTGTGCCTAACTCCATACTCCATCCTATCTCTCAACCATCCCTCTGATACCATTCTTTCATGACCCGCCTTCACCAAAAGGAGGGAAGTGTCAGCAGATTTACAGGCCCTTCCTTCTTTAATTTGAAGGAGAGATAATGACCCCTGAAACCTGCCTTCAATAGGTCCCGAAGTGGCGACCAGCACCAAGGGCATGACATCACACACTAAATGGAAGGCATTACCCTTTTTATTTTAATAGGATCGGGAGATAAGATAGTGAATCCCACAACACCAAAACTGAAAGTAAAAGTAAAGCCAAGAACCATTCCCAATGCATGTTACAAAAGTAAAATCGACAATGTATAAGGAGACTACAAGGAAAAAACACCAAAAGAAAGAATAACAGAAACTGCGATGATCTGCCACAAGTTCTGAGCTAGTATGGTCTAGAATGATCCCCGAATTCCTCCTAGAAACCTGAAATAAGTTTTATATATGTAGGATAATCATACAATTATACTCAGTAGGGAAAACCCAAAGACTCTCGTGCACAAGTGGGGAGGCATACTAATGCCCTATGAGAAAAGAGACAACCAAACACCTAGCAAGGAAACTAACCACCCAAGCCTCACTAAGGAACACTCCTCAAATAATGCAAGTCAAGTAATGTATAGTAATGGCACATCGATATTTGGGTACCCCGCGCCACTTTCACACTGGTTATTGAAGAAATCCTATGAATCGGACCAATTAATCCATTTTCATCACAGTCTCACTGCCATACCCCGCCCGCACACACCTGGGCCACAACCACACATCCCACCCACAAACACCTGGGCCACAACCACTAACACACCCGCAGACACCTGGGACACAACTGTTACATGTAATCACGCTGGCAAACACCTAGGCCAGAACAACCACTGTCATGCTCGAAGACAGCTAGGCCTCATCCCGAAGATACTTTGGAAACCACCCACCCGCACACACCTGGGCCAACCCCCACACAACCCTTCCCAAAGATTCTTGGGCTAATAATGGACTTCAGGCCATCACGGCCTGCCCGAAGATACTTGGGATATCTGAGAAAGGGAGCAGAAAGGAGCTAATAACCAGCCACTAATGTAAGTGTTGGGGAAAACACCCTCCCCCACGAAATGGGGGTGTTCAACACTAAGTGCTCAACTTGGGTGGGGCGCGAATAAGAAACATAAAATCTAAAAGTATATATACATAAGTAGACAAGCACTCAACCCAACCTAGGGTTCTGAAACCAGCCTAAGCACAAACACTGCATCACTATTCATTCATGAAATGTATACCACGAAACTCACGGCCAAGCCAAAACTCAATCCCAAAATCAATTTTCCCATTTAACCCACTCTTGTTTTCATGTACAAGTGGACCCATATAAGTAAATTCCTGCACTAATGATAAACTAACAGGCATAACCACAACAGGAATAGAGAAACAGCCAACAGCAATTTAAGCATTCACACCCGGTTCTCTTGTAAAGTCCCAACCACAAAGGGATAAGTGAGATCCCTCAAAGTAATGGAAACAAATAAAACCCTAAGACACTGCCCCATGTCCCCAAAATCCAGGAGACAATGGTTTCTCAACAACATAGGATTCCACCCCAATTCATGATATAAGTATAATAACCACCAAGCCTCAAAGTATAACAACAGGGGATCCCATCCCCACCTACGTCGTCCCAAAAATCCGCCCGTGAAGAAACAACCAAACCGCTACCACCAACACTAGGTGGGCCCATGCAGGTATTTTTTGATTTAAAATATTTAACATGCTCCATGGTTTCAATTCCACTGGACTTAAATTGGGGTTATCATAGAAAAGGATTTGATCCTGGTGCTTCCAATTCATTTAGCCGCATATACGTAATTAACCGATTTCTTTTACACAAAAAAGGGTTCATAACCAAAATACAATTCATTAAAACATCAAAAGGGGAAAGGGTTTTATTAATTCACAAAGAAAGACCACCAACGGCCACGATTTTCAGTAGGTGTAAGCCCGCACAATTCAAAAATCATTAATCATGATAGAGGAGAAAAACATAGCAGCATCATCGATCACAGCCATCCCCTTAAATCTTTATAAGTCCATTAATTATATTCATTAAGTTGGGTTTCATCAATTTCCATAGAGAAAAAAGTATACCCGCCCTTCTTGATACACAGAAAGGAGAGATGAAGGTAAGATCCCTACCTGACTGATCAAGGATCGACGTTTTCTCTATGCGCCAAGAACAGGGGATGCACGATTTGCATGGGGAGGAACGTCAGGAACTTCAAGGATGAGAAGATGAATTCAGCCTAGGCCCACCACAAGTCTCGTGAAGGAGGGACTTCAAGCACACCATAGAGAAGAGAGAAGTTGTCCAAAAAGGAAGAAGGGGGAAGAAGAACTTATTCTACGATATATTGATAAAATCCCGTTGTTACGGGATATGATAAATTGAACGCTTTGAATTCGGATTGTGATCCCCCACGCGGTTGGGTGGTTACACACGATGGGATAAATTTTTATTTAAAGATCCCCATCGGAAAGGTGGTAACAGTTGTGATTTTATAGAATTTAATAAAACAGAGAGGTATTTTATGATAAAGCACAGCTAGGTCAGTTGGGGAGGGTCACTCCACCCTCATCATTTTTAAAGCATTGATTGAGAGATTAAAAACGGCCTTGAACCACTTCCAACGGTTAAAAAGGCCTAAAAGTGGGGTTACGGGGAAGGCTGGAGAAGAAAAGCCCACCAAGACTGGGTGACACCGATCGGTCATGCCGATCTGTCTCCCCGATCGGTCTCCCCGATCGGTCGCGCCGATCGGTTCCCCCGATTGGTAGCGCTGATCGGTCTCGTCGATCGGTCGCGCCGATCCGTCTCGCCGATAGGTCGCGCCGATCGGTCGCGCTGATCGGTCCCGCCGATCGGTCCCCACGATCGGTCGTGCCGATAATTGGCAAAGGAAGGGGTCATGAGGGTCTGGGTCATTATATAATTTATAGGTAAGAAATTATATACAAAAATATTTTTGTGCATATATGTGAAATAAAAATACTGATGACGAAAGAGGAAATATGGTTGACTTTTTAAAAAAAATCTCAATTATACTAAGTACCAAAGAGAGGAATATATAAATAATACATAAAACTAAAAAAACCTTATAATATGAAAAAAAAATATTTTTAAATATAAATTACTATGTATTTACTATGTATTTTATATTATAATTTCCAATTTTTCTTATGTTAATAATTTCTTAATTAAAATAAACATTCTATTGAAAACTGGTATATTTTCCACATAGGTTTTGGTTTGATAGTTATGGTATATGCATCATGTTCATAGATTCATTAATTATGAGAGTTTAATAATAGATTAAGTGACATATTATTTCTTCATACACATTTTTTTAATTATTTATATAAAGCAATGATGAAAAAATTATCACATTATTTCATAGATACTTTAGTCCACACATACGTATGCGAGATATTATCATTCTCCAATGGATATAAAGGTAAGAAGGAAGATAATATATTATAATTAAATAAGATTTATTTTATCATAAATAGAATATATAAACATTAAATTAATCATAATAACCATTAATGAATGATGGTGACTGAAAAATAATCATTTCTCTATGTGGAGGCAATAGTCCACACATAAACACTACTAACATTAAATATATCATATAATGGAATGGATGTGAAAAATGGTTTCTATGTCCTCATAAAAAAATTATATACCATTAATATAATGAATTCAATATTTTGAAATGGATACCATTTATTTAGTGGAGGTCGAATAAGAAATAATATTGAAAGTACTTGGTTAGGAGTTATACCTCTTCCTTGAGAGACCTCATTTGGATTACACATTAAGCATTGAAAGGATAATATTTTGGAAAGAAAATAATCTATAGGATGTGGGGACGTAATATATTAAGTTATTAGGGTTGGACATAGAAAATATATTTTCATCAAACTATGTGGATAATGGAGGAGAGGAGTGTCCCTATTATAATTAAGGGAAAGGACAGAAATAGAAATTCTTATAATCTTAAATAATATATATATCATAATCATGTCAAGTGGAAGCAATGGACCCAAAATCTAAATACATGATTTTATATGGATAAAATAAAATTTAATGATAACATTTCAACAAATTTAAATATATTTTAATCCTTATTTCCTAGTTAAACCACCATAATACCATTTTGAACATAACTATGATAACCTAAATTTTTACCATGTTTTTATAATTATATAAACACTAATAAAAGGGGAATTATAAAAAAAATAAAAAATTATGATTCAAAATTTTTAATACATTTTATCATATTCAATTTATAACAATTTTAAAAATTAATTTAAATATAAAATAGAAAATTCATTAAAATCGTTTTTAAGACAAGACCTCACTTAAGAGTAAAAATATTTTCACCTTCAAATCATGTAACAATATGATCTTCATTAATTTGTTTTGATAAATAATAAAAAAAATTATGGTTTATTTGATTGTTGTATACGTCCAAATCTAAATTGCATCATCCAACCATTCCATTATATGAAAATACCCAAAAAATTGTTTTTAATTTTAATAACTTATCACTTATGTTCACAAAATCCAAGACATGGTTCCCAAATTAAAATTTAATATTTAAAAAAATTATTTAACTCCATTCCTATATAATTGGTCAAGAAAAGGGTTTCACAATTTGTTAATTAATTCTGACATCAGGATAATTTCATAAAAGTGATAGCATTTGAAAATTTGATATTTTCACTATTCATAAAAAATTATCAATAATTTTAGAAAAATATAAAATATTCACCCAAATATAATTTTTTATTGACGAATACAGAAATGGAATTCATTTTTTCAAATGAAATTTGTAAAGGTTATAAAAATTAATTATAAATTCACTCAAAAAAATGTAATAAAACCCATTTTTGATTAAAATGTATTTAGAAGCATAAAATACCTTTACTAAAAATTGAGTACTTTTTTATGAGTTAATTAAATAAATTCCATTTTAAAAACCATTATAAATTTTTTTCATAATATTATTATTATTGTTCATGCCACTAATTTTTTCTAAAAGGTAATAAGTCTCAAATTTAAAAAATAATATTTTTATAGTTTCGTGTAGTTGTTATAAAGATCGGTGTTTCATGTTAATAAAGTTATTAAAAACTTAAAATTTATTTAAATATAAATATATCATACATCGTAGGTTTTTACATTCTACATCCCCATATAATAATATTGTCCTCGGTATTCCATCACTCCAATATAAACTACTGAGAATACATCTACCACATTAAGTCCTCAGGTTCCCACAGTGGTTCCTCAAATTTATGGCTTCACTACAAAACATTGACCTGGTGAATGGTATTTGTTCATAGAATTTCATCTCAATGATATATAATATCCATCAGTTTTCATCATATGATAGATCATTCTCTAGTAGTAAAAATACTGAGTTCATAAAATGTGAAAGATCATGTATGTACTTCATTAGGAGTGATACATGGAACACATCATGAACATGAGAAATATTCGGTGGAAGTTCCAATAGATAAGATAACATCCTGATATGATAAATAATTTCAAAGGGACCAATATATCTAGGGTTTCTCTTTCCCTTCTTTAAAAAAATCATAACATTATTCCAAGGATATATTCATAGGAATATCATGTCACTAACTTGAAACTATTGATCTATTTTATGATTTTCTACCAAATTTTTTTAACAACTTTGAGCTATCTTGATGTGCTACTAAATGGATCTAACATTCTCTACCAATTTCTAAACTATATTATAAAGACCCGAACCTAAAACCCAGGTTCCACCCTTTATAAATGTTGTGTATTTTTTAATTAATGAAACTAGAATAAATAGACAGTATTAAATACAATAGAGGACCTTTATTGGTCTGGGTTCTGGAAAATTAGATACCTGAATTACATTTCAACAAAATAAATAAATTGAAAACAAAGATTCTTCAGTGTATTGCTTTCACAACAGAGTTTCAATACTGAAAGTTTTCTGAACCTATAAAAGTGTTTAAAAGATGTAGGGTGAGCATAATATACCCAATAAGGGGTTTTCAAAATAACTGATAAATTTCTTTTATTTTTTTTTTGAAAATTGTTATAAACATACTTAAAAATAGATTTTCACAAATACCTTTAGAAAACTAGTTTTTTTACCAAATATAGTGGTAGATGAAATTCTGTTGAGGATTCTCCTTCAAAAAATAATAATTCTCTATGGTTCATTGATTATACTTGGTAGAACATGTCTAAAATCAATACATAAGGCCACGATTCATAGCATAGACTTACAGATTCACTCCTCGTAATGTCACTTAGTTCACTAGTGCCAATTTTTTAAAACATTTTCCCATGAACAAACATTTCTCATCTTTATCCCAAAATATTTTCAAAATACTTACATAGTATTAATTCATTCAGAGGAGTGTCATCAATATACTCACGAAAGTATCTAAAACCATTTTTATAGAATCACATACTTGAAAACCTTTTTATTTATCAAGAATCATAATTTCTAGAAACTTGGATTAAATTCATGCATGATCATATATTGATGATAATGATTATAATGGTCTAGGTGATGGCCATACCTATTCATGTACATCACGAAAGGTAATGAAGATGCATGTATGAATAATAAATGATAACTCATTCCATTATTTCACATAAAATGTTAATATTTATCTAATGTCGATGAGAAAGAATAGTGTTTATAAGAATTTAAAAACACCAAACATTAGTTTAGAGGTTGAAAAATATGCTGCATAGTTTCTGAATAAAATAGAAAGAACTACTAGACTTTAGTTTTTTATACATGAATCCATATACATATGTATATATATATACAACTAAATATATATAAATATAACTATATATGTATAAATAAAAAAACTTATAAAACCATGATATTTTCAGGGAAATATATTTTCTTAAAAATTTGATTCAATAAAAAAGAACTCATATCTTGTTTATATATAAATACGAAAAATATTAGACTATATATATGTGTGTATACGTTTGTATATACACACCTGTAATTCTTTGTTTAAAAATCCTTCCTTAATGATCAAAACCATACCCTTGCAACAAAAAGGTTCAAGGGAAAAAACATTTAAAATAAGCATACTTACCATCTGTGTATTTTATATTAGAAAAAATGTTGTTTTACATAAATATTTATGTAAATATAACTTTTTGTATATATATATGTATATATGTTAACAAATTCAAAATGAAAGTAAGAGAAATTCCCTAACAATATATAAGTTTGAAGATAAAATTGAAAACATAACTGTTACCTTAGTTTGGATCAAATGAGGGATTTGAGGCACATAGAAATTGAGAAAAAAATGAAGGATTTAGGAATAAGTGGGTAGGATGTTCTTGGGTGAATATAGGGATATAGATAATAAAATATTTTTAATATAACTAATAATTGATTGATAAAAAACCAAAAAAAAGAATGGGTTCATACTGTGCATTTTGAAAATCATGCATGAATATTTAATGAATCTACCAAGTTTTAAAAAAATATCTTGATATCAAATATAATATATAAATATATCATATTTTTATTCCTTTAATGATATGGCATAGAAAGCAAGTGATTTGGAAATATCCCCACTTTGATCAAGACAAAACTATCAATTTGAATATGTCAAAGAGAAAGTAAAATATTCATATTAAATTTTTATAAGAAAATAGGTGGATTATTTTCATGGTCCAGATTCATTTTTATCTTGACAATATAGGTTTATATTATATTTAAATTGAAATTCATAGATCTAGGCATTTCACAAGTTTAGGAGGTGAGGTTTCACTTTTGACCACAATGCCCAATCCATCAATTCACATTCCCTTATTCGTTTCATGATTATTAGTCATTTATTCCACATTATCTCACTTTATATTATTCAATTATTATTATTTATTAAACAAATCAAAAACCTTTTTTAACATATTTATAAAATCAATTTTTTTTAAGAAAATCGTGTAGCTAATATATATATATATATATATATTCATTTTTATTTTATATTAATATATATATATATTAACCAAAACATGTAATTTTTTTATATATTTAAATTCATTTTTTAACTAACAAAAACATTTCATTTTCTCCATAAATTTCCCACGCACCATTATTTTTACCCTCAAAAGAATTTCACTTTTTGACTTTTTGGTTTATTCTATGCCTCTATCTCATATTGTCATAATAATATATTATTTATTATTTTTTCAAATCATTTCACTTTTTATTATATTTATTCGTTACATCATTTTTTTGACTTTTTCATTCCTTTTTTTATTCTCATATTCTATTTTTCTTTTATAAACACGTTTTTTTTAAATATATATAAATATATATATATATATTGTTTTTTTAAGTTTTAATATATACATATTTATATATCATTTTTAGTAATAATATGATTACATATATTTATAATTAAAAATATATATTTTGATATATTAAAAATAACAATTTTCTTAAAAAAATGTTTCACACTTATTTATTTTTACTATTATTATTATTAATATAAAAATATGAAAACAAATTATATGTTTTCATAATAATGGTAATATTATAATTAGTATGACATATTTCATTATTTATGTGTTAAAATGTAATCATTTTAGATTTCAAACAAATTTAATTATTTGATTCTTATATTTTTTCAAAAAAAAAATCTAAGTAAACATATTTATATTAAAATACTCTTTTAAATAAATTTATACCATATTAAAATATATATATATATATATATATATGTTGTGTATAAAAATATTATATTAAAAAAATTAAATAAATAATATATTTTAACTTAAAAACCCATTTTTTAAAGTAAAATAATATTTATTGAAAATAATATTTTATTTTTGTAAACCCATTCGTTAAAACCTTTCTTGATATATAGAAAAAATCATTAAAAAATAACTAATAAAGATAAATTTCTATTTAAATTCCATGGGGTGTTACATATATTATGTCCTAAAATATTTCTATCTATAACTTCACCACAACACCTTGAAATTCAATACATCTTACCATAGTGGGGTTTATAAGGAGTCGTCTGAATTCTCAAGAAGAAGATATTGTTTTAAGGAAACTCCACTAAAATAATGTGTGTATCAAAACCACATTTTAAATACATATAATAATCTCTCAGCATGTCTTCTATAGTTTTAAATATTTTACCAAACTTACAATCAATCTGATGTTTTTATGTTGTTTCTATGAAAAAATTAGTATTCTACGCATTATGGACACTTCTCCATAATTTCAAGGAAAAACACATTTTCTAATTAGATATAACATAATGTGGTACTCAATGATACCTTAACACTTCCTTAATATATATAACATAATATTGGTTATTATATAAATCATCTTTTATTGAAGTGAAATGCCCTAATATCATTAAGATATTGATTGTGAAGAAAATAATATTTTTCCCTTGATATTTTTTGGGGAGTATGGTGATGAAATCCAAGGTCATTTTTCCCATTTCTATTCTGTTATGGGTAATTGTGGTAACACCCACTTAGAAATATATCTATCATAAATAATGTGATGAAATAGTAGGCATCAAGATACATACTCTACAATATCCCTTATCTTTTTATCCCTCTAGAAATACTATTTCAAATCACCATACAATATCATATATCTGGGATGAATAGAGAATGATAAAATATGAGATTCACCCAAAAAAAATTTCCAAGTCTGTTATTCATGAGACCTTTTCTCAGTTTCTGGACCTTATTATTCCATCATAATCATGGTTTAGCTCAGGAACTTTCCTCAACTTCTTATATAGTTCCACATCTTCCTTTTTTATCTATTTAATCCTCACATTGATGGATGGTTAAACATTAATCAAAGAAATATATTATCTACTAAAATATAGCATTATTTCTAGGTCCATATTAAAAAAAGTCATAAATATTAGATATATTTCAATCCTCATCATAGGTAAACTATAATTCTCTTTCTCACTCATAGCATCAGCCACCATTTTCATTCCCATGGTGTAAATGTATTGAGTAATCATAATCATTAAACTTCAACTATCTCATTGGAATATATTTAACTTTGTTTATGTGAATATATACTTCAAAAAATAATGATCATAATATATATCTCATATTTCACTATAAAGATAATGCCTCCATATTTTTAAAACAAAAAATTACTACTACCAACACTAAATCATTGCTCGGGTAATTTTTCTGATTAATATTCAATTGGTGTGAGGAATATTATATCACCATATTATTCATCATAATTAATAATCCCATTATATTCATCAATGAATCACTATATATCACAAAATATTCTCTAAAATATGGTACTATAAGCATAGGATCACTAACCAATATTTTTTTCATCTTGAAAATATCATCACATTCTTATATCTAAAGGAACATGGCTCCCTATTGAATCAATGTTATTATTAAATTATATATCCATGGAAAATAACTCACAATTAAATTTTAGCATACATATAAACCATGAATACCGGGTATCTTGGTTACTAGGGTTATTCTATTCCATTGGTCAAGAACATTTTTTAAGGTTCCATTGATATATAATTTATTGATATTATTTGACCCATGAATTCAACATTTGGGACCATTATTCAAAGACTATAAATTAATCATCCAACTTATCCTTCCCAAGGGTCATTATTAAAATCTAAAAATATTCTTTATGTTATTTATTTATCATAAAATATATAATGAAGTCGTCTATAAATATTACTACAAACTGAACATTGTAATCACTAAATACTATATTCATTAATTATATGAAGATAGAAGGAGAAATGTTATGTCCAAATGGAATCACTATAAATTAATAATTTCTATAACTCATATAGAAGGTTGTATTAGGTATATCCTCTTTAGTGAACATTAATTAATGTTATCCAGAATGATGTTCAATAAGTGAAGGTATTGAACTCCACACCTTTAATCAAAAAAGTCATTAATACATGGTAATGGATCCTAAATCTTGATAGTGATCTTTTTATCTTCTTAATTATTAATTAAATGATTAAATCCATACAACATTATAAAGTTTTATTGAAAAATGGAAAATCCTGAATACATCATGGGGGTCTAAAATAATGAATCCCAATAGCATCGACTTTCACAAGATTAAAACACTATGAAAGAAGGGAACTAGTTGTAATAAAAATGATAACTGAGTTTTCTGAAGATCCCTTGGAGGCAAGGAGGTCCCTCACCAAATTACCCTCACACCATGTATGTGTAATAGAAATACTATTGGATAGTATGCTATTTCATCTCCTAACAAGATAGGTGATAGCCCAAGGTATTTATATGGTTCATTTAAAAGATCCTTGAAGAATATATGAGTTGGTTTCCAAAAATTCTAGCATAATATAGTGGTAAATGCACACTTCCAATCCCTTTAGAATAGATAGATTTTCTGTAAGAAGATAGTCACCGTTGCCAAAAGTAGAACTAAAATAAAGAGTAACATAACTGGCCTGGTTACAAACAACTCCACCCCTTCTCATAATTCCACTAATACATTACCCATCAATTTATAATTTAATCCATTATTAGGAGGATTACATCGAACCCAATTACCTTTTAATAGTGGTTTGTGACTTGTGTCCTCATTAACCTTGCCATGAAAGAGGCATTGAAAGGATGGTGAGGATTCCTAGTGCTTCAGAAACGGATCCAATTAAATTTTCAATATGCGAGCTTTAATTAGAACAACCATATAAGTGTAGAAAATCCCTTCATTATGCCCCTTATTTTGAGAGTTCTAGAGGGTCCAACATCCAGTAGCTAGGAGGAGAGCTCTCGCCGTGAGTTCATGGGAATTATCAGTGGGATCGTGAAACCAAACGTGAATAAAGACATTATTAGGATGTTTCGGTCTGAATAGACCATTGTATTCATGTAAATCAAGACACATCATGGATTCCCAATCACCTTCAAATAATATGTGATCCAAGGTCTCCCCATGAGGAGGATGACAACAACTACACTAGGATTCCAAATAAACACCTCTCATTAGAACCATTTAATCTATAGATAAGGCTTTATTATGCACCCTCTATAATAAGAAATTAATCGTAGTCGGTATTTCCTTGCACCAAAGAGTGTCTCCCCATGAATCGATATCATATTCCACATGCTGAAGGTATCTATATTCCTTTGTTGAGAAATACCTAGATGGGGATCTAGTGAAAAACACTTGATCATTCTCTAAACAAAGGGTGACACTATTGAACACATACTGTTGTTGCTGATTAAGAGTCGTATTGATAAATAAAGGATAGGTAATTTCTTGTGAAAAATAAATATCTAGTGTTGGATATCCGAAAAAATCCAGAATATTACCCACCCAGTTTTCATTCCAATAACTAATGGAACCCCAGCCAACAACCCAACATGAGTGAAGCTTGAGAGCAGATAGTTGTTTGTTGATTGAATTCCATATATTAGAACTCATTCTCACTATTCCATTACAAAATGTCTCATATTTATTAGAAATAATTTTTTCCCACAATGATGTACCTTCCATAAATTCCCATGCTAATCTAGCTTGGAGGTGGCTCACATATTCAATGACACTTCTAAGACTGATTCATCCACCTTTAATTTCCCAAACCATCCTATTCCATGAATCTGGATGATTCTTTCCTTCACCAAGTGCTTCCCAAAAGAAGGCAGTAAGGATTTTTTCAATTTTTTTAGGATAGCTTTATTAGAAATAAGAGACGACAATGCATGCATAGTAATTGAAGATAGGACGTTGTAAACCAAGGTGATGCGACCACCAAAATAGAGGAATCTTTTCTTCATATATTTAATGATAAAAAAGAATAGATACACCCCATGGTGACTCACTACATTTTATGAATCACTTAGTAATATTATTCTTTAGTTTCTTCTTCAATTCCAACAACTCAATTAGGGTTATTCTATATGAAGACTCCAAAATAGGTGTATCACTATATATAAGTTATACTAAAATATCAACTTCATTGTTCAGGGTACTACAATGAAATAAATTATAAAATACATTAGAATAAACATAAATAATGAGAATACATTCAATATTGTGTTTGTCCATAACAATTTGAGATAAATATCCCTCATGAATAAGAATTAATACCTATAAAACACAAGTAACATTCATTGGAAGTTCATATTAATCCATTCACCAAATTAAGTTTATAGGTTGGATTGGAATATCAAATGTTACTTCCCTTACATGTCAATTGATATGGGATAAACGTACAAATAGAAAATCCATGCCAAAAATAACATCAAAATCAACTAGGGGGTGATTCACAATATATGTAGTAAGTACATTCCCATGAACTTCTATTAGAGAGTTTATATAGACATGATAATTGTTCATCATACCATTATGAGTTTTTACTACTAAATCAACATCGAAACATTAAGGAGGTGATTTAATATTTAATGACTCAAACCCAGTTTCCCAGATTCGGTGCCTTATTTTATTACATTGGTATATAAACAAGGAATATGCATCCCGAATGAATGAATAGTTTAGTAGTTTTTTAAAACCAGATACATAAATAAGTTCAATATTACATCTTGAAAGGAATTAGAACACATATTTATTCCATTAGAAACCTCCATGGTTCCAAGATTATTCCTACAAGTCATTTATAATTTAATTCTTAATATATTTTGAAAATGAAACATAAGAAAGAGGTGAGCTAAAATGATCAGTAAGGGTAATAAATGGAGTGGAAGATATTATAAACATAAACATTACTCATGGTGAAAAACTAAAAACAAAAGCCCTAAACAATAAACTTGAAGACATTATGGAATGAATAAAGGTTGTATAAATAATTCCATAATAAAACATAATTATGTGTTTTATACTATTTAAATAACCATTTGAAACATCAATACTATTTTCATAATGAGGGAATTCATAATGTGGGGAAAATATAACCATACCTTCAAGGCCTCATAGCAAGACCATAAATATCAATTTTGTCAAGACCTCATGCCAAGACCATAGTTTGTCTCATGAGACCTGCCAATTCACTGAAGGGATATAGAGGTCCCCACAAGACACTTAATATGTTCAATGAATTCATGAAATTAATGGGGATAAAAATATACATTCATATTGAAACTAATATATGAAATGTAAATAATTTTCCCCGAACATTAAGCATAAACACTAACCATTCGGAGTAAATTGGTGAATGGTATTAAGAGAGCACATCCACGGAAAAACAAATTATAAACCATTAAATTAAATATGGTATATGATACCATAAATTATTAATCCTAGTAATACATAATAATCATTAATATTGTTGAAATAGATGAAGATACTCTTATAAAATCTTCATGTAATTCTTGAGATAAATACTCTTTTACTTTGAAATGATGAGATCTTTAGGAAAACTCTTTGTATAAAACAATAAGTGAAGTGATATATTATTTTCAAAATAAAATTAGTGATTTTATAAAGATAATGGTTTCAAAAAATATATTATATATTTCCCCTAAAAATAGGTAAGAATTTGAGAAATTCCCTTGAAACATGCTTGTTTATCAGGAAGGATTTTATAAATATCCTTTTAAAAAATGTAACTCCCCATAAAATAAATAAGGTTTATGGTTGGTACACATATATAGAACATTATAAAATAATATATTTGGCATAAATATGAGTAAATAATAATTTAATTGAGTATAGTAGAGAATAAGAGTAACCCGGATGAAAATGGAGGTTCGGGTAGAAAACCCATACCTTAATGTCCAAATGTTCGTTTCTTGACCTTATGGTCCTATAATATGAAATTATAATAATTAATAACTTAATTAAAATCCTATTATAAATTTTTTTAGTTTATCATGATTTTTAAGTTCATTTATGTCCTTATTGATAAGTTATAGTATTGAATTCTGTTGTTCCGGAGTGTTCATTTTCATGATTTTCATAATTGGTTCACTTGTTTTTTTAATTATTGGAGTTCATGTGGAATGGATGTAAATATTCATAATTTAATTTTAAAATTATTTACAAACATACATAGATTTTAATGGTAATTTATATAAATTGGTTACATGTAATTAGGATCAATCATTACATGAAATATTAATGACAATCACTTAGATTATTTTAGCGGTATTTTGATAATTAGGAACGGGTTTGGTCATATTTTTTTATATTATGTACATATAATGGATCATGAATATTAAATAGATTACAATACATAGATTATAGATTTTTTCAACCATAAAAATGGTTTTATGACCAATATTTAAGGGGAAATTGAATAACGAAACTTCGTTATACACGAAGTTTGTAAATTGGCACCTCATGAATGATGATTTTGTGGATAAAGAGAGAGAGAGAGTAAGGATATTGGTGATGGTTATTAAATTCACATGATATAATTCCATTATATAGATGATACTATAGTTATCATGGTCATTTGGATAGAGGATGAGAGGAGAGGATAACAATATAAAGAAACTTGAAATGAAATTGAAAGAAATATAATATGAATTTACCCCTTGAATCCACCACCTTGAGAATCTCTTTAAAGGAAGGGGTTGTGATATTTGGGCAAGAACAAGAGATATTGAACATGTGGAGTGACTAGGTAAGTGTATTTTGGTAGGACTTTGAGGAGATTAAAGGCTTATAGGAGTGAAGAGAAGAGGGAGTGAGGGGGTTTTTATAGTGGATGAGAGGAGGGGTTTTACATTATTTTAATATTTTGGATCAAGACTATGAATAGTCTTGGTATTTAAGATCAAAATAATAAAGAGACAATGTGAGTTCAAATCAAGTGTTCTTACATTAGTCATGATTTCATAAATAGTGTATTTAACCGATAATTTGTATATAGGGTATTTTATCATATTTCCCTATTCATCAAGAATTCAAGAATTTTAGAAAAAATCCCAAAAAATTACCCTAACCATTTTTCAACGTGTAGAATTCAAAAATGAACTCCATTTTTTGAAAATAATTTTCTAAATATGATTAATTTAATTTTTAAAAAAATCATACTTTATTCAAAAATTAACAATTTTAAAACTATAACTCCTTTTATATCACCGTGTAAAATTAATGAAGATGTCATTATCTTATAGCCATAACAAAATAAAATAATAATATGATTTACTATTCATAAGGTTCATATTACTATTCATAAGGGTATGTTACTATTCACCAAAAAAAAGTTAGTTCTATCAGACTCTGAATAGTTTACTAATCGCAAATCAAGATGGATGTTTTTCTAAATTCAAAATATAGTAGAGGTGAAATTATGTTTAACAGCTAGTTTCTGGATGTCAACATTAAATTTATTTGCTGAATCTTGGGGTATTACATTATCCCCTCCTTACAAAAATTTTGTCCTTAAAATTATGAGAATGTTTCCTCACATTAAGATTTGGGTAGTTCTTCATCACAAGCTCCTCAGGATCCCATGTTGCCTATTCTATTTTATGATTTCTCAAAGTATCTTTACCAATTGAGTTTTCCAAATCATGAACACTTGTTCTTTAGTGTCCAAAATCCAAATAGTATCTTCCTATTATGATAAGACAGGTTCCAATTCTATACCTTCAGAAGTGAGGACATGTGTTGGGTTTGGCATGAACTTTCACAATAGTGAGACATGTAACACATTATGTACTTTAGATAGGCTATGTGGCATTGCCAAACTATATGAAACAACTCTAATTCTCTCTATAATTTCAAAAGGTCCTATGTACCTAGGGCTCAGTTTCCCTTTCTTCCCAAATCTTATAACACCCTTCCATACAGATACTTTTAAGAAAATGTGATCTCCCACTTGAAATTCTAAATCCTTCCTTTAATTATCATCATATATATTTTTCATGCTTTGAGGTGATTTGATATAGGGTTGAATAGTCTTTACCTTGGATATTGCTTCCCCCACAAGCTCTGGGCTCACTAGATTCCTTTCCACAACTTCATCCCAACATGTTGGTATATGACATCTTTTTTTGTAAAATGCTTTATATGGTGCCATTTGAATACTGGAATCGAAACTTTTATTGTAGGAAAAATCTAGTAAAGGTAAATATTGATCCCACATACCTTGAAAGTCTAGTGAACATGATCTCAACATGTACTATAAGGTTTAGATTGTCCTTTATGATTTCCTGTCAGTTTTTGGGTGATAAGTCGTACTCAATAAAATCTCATTATTCAATGATTTCGGAAGAATGTTTCATAATTTTGATGTAAACCATGGATCAAGATTAGAAACAATCGAGATAGGTACTCCATGAAGTCTCATAACTTCATTTATATAGAGCCTTTCTAGGTGCTCTAGTGTAAAATCCTCCCGTATAGTGAGGAAATGTGCATATTTTGTAAGTTGATCAACAATTACCCATATTATATCAATATTTCGTAGATTTTTGGGTAATCTAGTGACAAAATCCAAGGTGATGTTATCACATTTCCATGTAGAAAAAGGTAGAGGTTTCTTGAATCCTCTGGGATGTTGTTGTTATGCCATAACTTTTTGATAGACTAAACATCTTGATACCTAATCATAAATTTTCCTCTTCATGTTTTCCCACCATAAATGTTCTTTAAAATATCTATATATTTTAGTTATACTAGGATGTATATAGAAATTTGAGTTGTAGGAATCATCCAATAACTCCCTTTGTAGCTTGGGTATAATTGTAACACAAAGCCTCTTCCCAAATTTTATAACTCTATCTTCACACATGAAGTAATCCAACTTCCCACCTTTCACAACATTAATTTTCTTTTGAAGGATCTCATCGTCAAGTTGAGAGATTTTAATCCTTTCTAATAAAGATGGTTGGGAAACCAATTGAAAAATTAATGATGTTTCACCTTCTTTCAAAATCCCCATATCCATCCTCACTAGATCCATGTACAAAGGATCCTTGTCAATCAATATTTTTTAAGAACTCCATGATCTTTAATACTCAATGAATCAGCTACCTTATTTTTCTTTCCTGGGTGGTAGTGTATGGTACAATCATAACCCTTGACTAGTTAAAGCCATCTCATTTTCCTCTTGAGAAGTTCTTTCTATGAGAATATATAATTCAGACTCTTTTGATCTGTATATATCTCATATATTTCACCATAGAGAGAGTGTCTCTATATTTTTATATAATAGTTTGCAGTAGCTTACTCGAGATCATGAGTAGGTTTCTATTATTCATGAATGTTTAATTTCCTTGATGCATAGGCAATAACACTATCATTCTGCATAAGGACACAACCAAGTCCTTTCTTTGATGCATCACTATATAACACAAATCCATCATTCCCTGATGGTAGGGTTAGGATCGGAGCATTCACTTATCTCCTATTCAATTCTTTGAAACTGCCCTCACATTCTTTTTTTCGTAAAAACATAACCCCTTTTCGTGTAATCTTGGTCGTTAGATTGGCTAAATGGGAGAAGTTCTAAATGAAACACCGATAATAACCTACTAAATCAATAAAACTACATACCTCAGTTATGTTCAATGGAGTAGTTCATTCTTGCACAGCCTTTGTCTTCATAGGATCAACTAATATTCTATCCTTAGAGACAATGTGACCAAGAAAGGAAACTGATTAAAGCCAAAATTCACACTTTCTAAACTTCCCATATAACTCATTTATTCTAAGATTCTTAAAAATAGTGCTCAAGTGATTTTCATGATCTTATTAGCTTTTGGATTATACCATGATTTCATAAATAAACACCACCATAATGTCATCAAGATTTTCCTTGAAAAATCTATTCATTAGATCTATGAAAAAAGAGAGTGCATTAGTCAATCCAAAAGGCATTACTGTAAACTTGTAATGACCTTGCCTAGTTCAAAATGATGTCTTTGGAATATCTTCCTTCCTTACATGGAACTGATGATATCCAGCTCGAAGGTCAATCATCAAAAAATATGGGGCTCTATGAAGTAGATCAAATAAATCATAAATTCATGGTAGGGGATCCTATTTATTTATTATTATAGTATTGATCTCTCTATAGTCAATGCACAACCTCATTGATCCATTTTTATTCTTAATGAAAATAACAGGGGATCCCCATAGAGAAACCCTCAAGGGAATAAATCCTTTAACACTCAATTCCTCTAGTTGTTTCTTCAGTTAAACTAATTCCATAGTGTCCATTCTATAAGGGGTCTTTGATACGGTCCTTGAATTAATAATTAAGTATATGGAAAACTCAATTTCTTAATCTGGAGGATGTCCATGTAAATCTTCTAGAAATAAATCAACATATTCTTGCATAACAGGTATATACTCTATTTGAACATTCTTTTCCTCACCCATAATTACTTCATTCCATTCCTCCCCAATAATTGGATTCAGTAGAGCTACTGGGGGTGGATCTAGATGAGAATTAGATAGTGATGTTTCATCCATAAAGATAAGGGATTCTACATTATCCTCAAAAATTATAACCTCTTTCTTCTTTTAATAAATTTTCACATCATGGTTCTAAATAAAATCAATAACGAGAATTATATCAAATTCAATCATGGGTATAGTAATTAAATTAGTAGATAAAGCATTTTTATATTCTATAATGGGGACTTCCTAACACAAATTTATTATAATGATACTTCCCTTATAATTTTTTACTGACCAATCCCTTATTAAATAAAATTGGAAATATCTGATTTTCATGGAAAACTAGGAAGATGTGAAAGAATGTGACAATATATAATCAAATAAAGCATTGGCTAAGTTTGAGGAAATTATTAATTTACCTTTCACCACATCTTTAGGAACTTCAACCTCTATTTTCATAACCGCATAAGCTTAGCCTTTCTCCCTTGGCCTTCATTGAGGAATGCTTCACTGACATTTAGGACATTCATGTGAATAATGTCCCATATACCTGTAATTTTAACATTGATCATTGTTATCTTATTTCTTCACCTTACAATCCCAAGATAGGTGTCCTTTTTCTCCACACTTGTAACAGACTCTCATTCCCTTCAATCAGGTGTCAGGGAGTTTCTCCCCACAATTGCTACAGGATAGAAGGTCAACTCTTCCCTTCTTACCCATTTCCTTATTTCCTTTTCCAGAGTTTTTGGCATCCCACTTCTTCTATTATTTCCATTTAAATGCATAAGACGTAGAAAATTCATTTTCCATCATGATAGAAATTGAGACTATATCTACATATGATGAGAAACGTTGGGAGACTAGTGCCCTTTATATGAACAGTTTTAAACCATAAAATAATCAATAAATATTTTTCTTGAGATTATATATGTAGTCTGCGACATGTCTTTCTAACCATGTGAAGTTAGCTTCATACTTTTAAAAAAAATTATCCTACTTAAACATCATATTTAGAAATTTCCTTTTCATATCCATTCATTGTTTGGGGGAAAATATTTTTCTAGGAAAATTTACTTAAAATACCTAAATTCCATATATTATATTTCTTCCTCCTCTTTTATGTTTTGGATTAATGACCACCACTGATCTGCATCTCCTGATAGACAATAAAATTCTATGACAACCATCTCTCTTTTGTTACATCCCAAAGAGATAAATATCTTTTATGTGGAACTTATCCACTTCTCAGCTACAAATGGGTTTGTAGTCCCATTTAAGGATGGAGGATGCTGTCGCATAAAGCAATACAACATAGCTTCTCCATGTTGTGGGTCAGGATGCTCCATACGGGTAAAGAAATTGTTCATAACCTAAGACAGTTTTCCCATTATAGTTATAAGTTTCTCACCACCAGTCGTAGATCCAGATCCAACATCATTATCTTGCATGAGAGGAAAATTCCTATATGGGATACGTGTGTTCATTCGGTTTCCATTCCTTCTACTGGGATCCATTTATAAATAATGGAATACACTAGATTAGTTTATGAATCATAATGTATAATCTCAATGTATAAAAGTACATAGTATAAATTTAAATTATATACATTATTGATATCATAATCATAAACATGGTTTCTTTGAGGAAAAATTTACATTTAAATCCTTCATACTAGTTGGTAAATAAAATTTTAATTATCCTAAGAATATCCCCCGAGAGTGTCAGACGAGGTGCACAATAAGAAAAGTTTTCATGTACTAGGATACCCTATGTCAAGCCCAAAACTCCTTAATGGAGTTTTCACTCCTAGGTACATCTGTTCCTGAACCACGTCCATGTATAGTATCCATACATGGATTTATTTTCTAGAAAGATACACATAATCTATTCCTTACCAATATTCCAGGATGTTCTTGTATGTTTATCCTCAAAGACTATCTTATGGGTTTGTTCCCTAATCTATATTTTCTAAATATAGTTTCCATGTTTTCTACTCAACATCCTTTGTTACCAACTCTAAGGACCCGACCCTAGTTTCCTGGAGTTGGGGCATAATTTTATTTCATTGGAATATAAACAAGGAATATTCATCCCGAATGAACAAAGAGTTTAGTAGTTTTGGAAAACTAGATACATACATAATTTCAACATTATATCTTGAAAGGAATTACAACACATATTTTTTCCATTAGAGACATCCATAGATCCTAGATTATGCCTAAAATTCATTCATAATTTACTTCTTCATATCTTGGGAAAGTGAAATACAGGAAAGGAGTGAGCTCAAATGCTCATTAATGGTAATAAATACAGTGGAATATATCATAAAAATAATCATTAGGCATGGTGAATAACTAAAAATACATGTCTTTAACAATAAAATTGAATACATTATGGTTGGAATAAGAGCTGAATAAATAATGCTATAATAAAACATAATCATGGGTGTTTTAATAGTTGAACAACCACATGAACCATAAATACTATTTTCATAATGAGGAAATTCATAATGCTGGAAATCATAACCATACCGTCAAGGCCTCTTGCCAAGACTATAAATATCCATTTTGTCAAGGGATCGTGCCAAGACCATAGTTTCTCTCATGAGACTTACTGATTCACTTAGGGGGTGTAGACGACCCCACCCAATACTTACTATGTCCAATGAATTTTTCATTTGAAGGGGTATAAACATAAACAACATATAAATTCATATTGAATATAATATATGAAATGTAAATAACTTTCCATGAACATTTATCATAAACACTAACCATTTAGAGTAAATTGGTTAATGGTATTAAGAGAGCACATCCAAATCCAAACTAATCATAAACCATTTAATTAAATATGTTAGATAATACCATAAAATATTAATACTAATAATACATAATAATCAACAAGTGTGTTTAAATAGATGAAGATAATATTATAAAATCTTCGAGTAATTCTTGAGATAAATACTCTTTTACTTTGAAAAGAAGAGATCTTTTGGAAAAATATATTTCTAAAACTAGAAGTGAATTAAGATAGTATTTTCACAAAAAAATGTGTGATTTTATAAAGATAATGGTTTCCAAAAACATATTATAGAGTGCCCTAGAAAATAGGTCAGAATTTTAGAAATTCCCTTGAAACATGCTTGTTTATCGGGAAGGATTTTTGAAATAACCTTTTAAAACATGTAAATCTGCATAAAATAAATATGGGTTATGGTTGGTACAAATATATATAACATTATAAAAGAATATATTTGGAGTATATATGAATAAATAATAATTTAATTTATAATAGTATAGAATAAGAGTAACCCGAATGAAAATGGAATTTCAGTTAGAAAACCCTTACATTAAGTCTGAATGTTCCGCTCATGGACTTATGGTCCTAGAATATGAAATTAGACTCACTAATAAATTAATTAAGAACCAATCATACATGTATTTAGTTTATCATAATTTTTTTAGTTCATTTAAGTCGTTATTTATAAGTTATAATATTGAATTTTGTTGTTCTAGAGTGTTTGTTTTCTTGATTTTCATAATCGGTTCACTTGTTTTAAAGTAATGGAATTCATGCGGAATGGATGTAAATTTTCATAATTGAATTTACACATTATTTATGAAAATAAATAGGTTTTAATGGTCATTTATATCATTGGGATACATGGAATTAGAATCAATCATTAGAGGAAATATTAAAAAATTATTTAGATTATATTAGCGGTGTTTTGATTATTAGGAACTAGTTTGGTAATATGATTTAATATTATGTACATATACTAGTTAGTGAATATTAAATAGGTTATAATACATATATTATAGACTGGATCAACCATAAAAATGGTTTAATTACTAGTACTGATGGGGAAATTGAAGAACAAAACTTCGTCATCCACAAAGGTAGTAAATTGGCACCTTGCGGACGATGATTTCATTTATAAAAAAAAGAGTAAGGATATTGATGATGGTTCTTCCATTTTCATGATATAATTAAAGTATATAGATTATAATTTAATTATAATGTTCATTTTTATAAAGTATTTGAGGATAGGATAACAATAGAGAGGAACTTGAAATGAAATTGAGAGAAATAAAATGTGAATTTACCTCTTGAATCCACCTCCTTGAGAATCTCTTTAAAGGAAGGGTTTTTGGTATTTTGGCAAGACCAAGAGCTCCTAGAGGTGAGGAGTGACTATGGAAAGGTATTTGGGCAGAACTTTTAGGAGATTAAAGTCTTATAAGAGTGAAGAGAAGAGGGACCGAGGGGGGTTTATAGTGGAGGAGAGGAGGGGTTTTACATTATTTTAATCATTATTTTAATATTTTTGGCTCAAGACTACGAATAGTCTTGTTTATAGTGATAAATATAGTAAATAGAGAATCTAAGTTTGAACCATGTTCACTTACATCATTTATGATGTCATAAATCATGTATTTAACTGATAATTTGTATATAAGGTATTTTACCGTATTTCACTATTCATCAGGAATTCATGAATTTCAGAAAAATCCCAAAAATTCACAATAACCATTTTTCAATGTGTAGAATTCAAAAATGAACTCTATTTTTTGAAAATAATTTTCTAAATATGATTAATTTACCCAATAATCTTATTCAGAGGCATTCCTCTGACCATTTATTAAAGAAAAGAAAAGTCCAACAAGCAAGTACAATAAAGTGAAAGGACAATTACAGATCATAGTAGTCGGACCCACCAGAATACCCATTATAGATTGCTTCCTTCAATGTAGCTTATTCCGACTCTCAATTATCATAGTGCTTCAAAATATTGGTGTACTTCCTTCTAAGATTCAACTTCTCCAAAGAGATAAATTCCTTAGAAGACTATGTAGTCTATCATTCCCTCCTGACAGAAGACCTGGTGGTCATTGGCTTTGGTAGATAAGAATAATCCCTCCTTGGCCTTCTTCGTGGTGGGGCAGTCATATCTTCTACATTCCCAAACACCTTATTTTTTCCACCCTTCAAAACATCAATGTAGGAAGTCCGGACCATTCCACATTCATTTTCCTTGTCATTATCAATACAATCCTCCCATTTTCTAGATATATGCACTTCACGGTAACCCTCCTCCACACCCCATTCCTACGGAGATTGGTTGTTAGTGTCAATCATGGAATGGCACTATGAGTGGCCCACAATATCATGGCCAGCATGTGTCCCTTTCATCACAATAGCATCTCCAGCTACTACATCCAGAGAAGCACTTCCATCTTCATTGACTAAAATATCCTCCTCAACATTAGAGACCTTCTCATTCCTCAGTTCTTGTGAACAGTTACCAGTGGTTCCAGCAACTAGAATTAATTCATTAGAATCTTCTCACCCATTCAATGGTATAACATAAACACCTGGATCTGTAGTGCCTTTCCCCTCAAAAGCATTTTCACCTGAAGACACAAATCCATCTTGGTCCAAATCCAAGTCATCCATCACCAATCCAACAAAATGATTACCAAACTCAATGTCAGTCACATGCTTCACAGACTGTGGCTGCAGCCCAACTAAACACTTCACCCACACACCACTCCCATCAACAACCTACTTCACAGAACCAGGACCAACAGAGGACTCCATCTCTATCGCCTCCTCCACAATACATGCATCGATGATGACTTCATCCTACGAAACATCACCCTCCATCACCATTGGCATGTCATCATGAACCAGATTTCTAGAACGATTGCAGCTCAAATTTACACCACCACTATTAGGACTCATTTTCATAGCCTCCTGATCACCCCCGTAGTGGCCAAATTCTCCTCAGAGAGAACCGGTGGTAGATGGGATGCACTACCCTCCACCGTATACCGGGACTCAACTCCAAGATCACTCTTCAATCTGTAAAATAATTTCATCCATGATGGGTTCAAAGGCACCTGCACCGTCTTCAAACCACTTGCAAGGCCCAACACATCAGTAAGAAGAACCTGCCTCATCTCCCTCTCTGCATTTCCATCAGGTGGCATTTCAATCGAACCACTTGCAGTGCAAGAAGAGTCCAGCTGGTCTCCCTACCCAGATGAACCTCCAGGTCTGATACACATAGAGAAATCCGAAAGGGTACTCGTATCCCCATCCACATGTACATCTTTCACAGTTGCCTGAGCCGACCTCACAGCATCACACACCCCACAACCATCACCACTTTTCTCTTCCATCACTTGAAAGTTAACACCCATCCCTCTATTGTGGCAAACAACCTCAAAATGCCCAAACCATCTACACTTCACCCATAACTTCATCCATGACTCAAATACAACCTCTTGCATCCAGTGAAACTTCTTCTCATCAGTAATACAAACACAATGACAGGAGGTCTTGCAACATCGACCTCAACACATATCTATGGACAAATCGGATGAGACACAGACTTAGTCCATTCATCAGAACAAAGATATTGCCCAATAATATTTCCAATTGCACAAAGAAATGAAGGATTTTGAAAATAAATAGGTATACCGGGGAGACTTACCCATGTCTCACTTGACGAAGGGTCATGTTGGATATGAAATTTGAAGCTCCAGTGGAAAAATTAAAATGAATAATCACTGAACCTTATAGGATCCCTGGACCAAGAAATAATCATATCCTCCTCCAATCCAAACTGAACCATAATATGTCTCTGATCAAGTAACCTAATGACCGCACTCTCATGAAGTTCCTAAGATTTTGAGATGACCTGAGAAAACGCTTCCTCTGATGGTCGATGAGAACGAAAACGATCCACCAAGGTATACTTTCCCTTTTCCCCACTTCATTCTCATCACCCACTTTAGAATTTTTGATCACATGAGAATCCCCTTTTCTCTTAGGTGAAGTGGTTATTAATGATAAATATCATTTCTTTCCCTTGGATTCATTCATTGATAGGAATATTGTTCATACTCCTTTTAATTATATATTTGGAGTGTATGAAACAAATTATTTTGATCCTTCTCATCATTCATTTCATTGATTATCCTCTTATCATCACTTTGTCATACTATTTCTTGAAGAAATTATTTTCCAAATGTTAAATCATTTTCCAGACCCGATACAGTTATTTCCACCAAGACTACTTCTACCCTTTTGAAATAAATAATGATTAATTTTATTTCCTCAAATGGGTTTTATTATTATAATTAATTCAACCTTTCTCTTTTTTTCCTCAAAACCATGAGAATACTGAGAGTCTTGTATTTCTATTACCAGCCTAAGAGTGAATCAAATTATTTATTCATATCTATGAAATTATCTTACAGAAAATTCA
Organism: Viscum album; assembly: GCA_963277665.1. Classification (NCBI taxonomy): domain Eukaryota; kingdom Viridiplantae; phylum Streptophyta; class Magnoliopsida; order Santalales; family Viscaceae; genus Viscum; species Viscum album. Next base: position 422,327,745 of record OY728122.1, read on the forward strand.
TTTTTAAGACTTGTTCTCGATACACTAATGAATTGGTCAAAACTTATTTCAGGATCATTTTTGAAACCAAAAACATACATAGAAAGTCTGGTAAAATTTAACCTATAGTTACAATGGGATTCATCATTATTATACTTTAGTTCTTGGATATACCTATCCATTTTTATTAGAAGATATCTAAGAAAAAACTTAGTGAAAAATACCATCATAAACTCTTTATTTATCATGGATTCAATTTCTTCATCTTGTTGTATAATCTTGAAAATATTCTACCCTTGATCTATTTTACCTTCCAAATGATATACTATGTAGAAAATGTTTTCATGTTCAGAAAACTGAAGAATGTAAAATATCTTTTTAGTGGTGGTGGTCTATTTCTCAAAAATTATTGGATAATAGAAACCATTAAATGATGATGTACACCTCTGTATAAAAGACTTAATAATGATTTGTTCCTTCCTTTTTCCATTTGGTATATCATCATAATTCATGTTACTTTTTACATATTGAGATATTTGGGTAGGTTTAATAACAATTTTTCTAATCCTTGAATCCATTTGATTTGTTTTCACATGATTATGGTGATTGTATTTCGCATCACATTCAAAATTAACATGAATCCTACTAGGTATATTAATTACCTAACTCCATAATTATATCTTGATCAACAATAATCTATGTGAGTAATCATGTAATTGTGAATAATAATTTATAGGATTTATAAATAATGAAAACTTTTTTTAAATATATGGCACCATAGTTTAGACATAGGTTAATCAGGGTAATATTCTATTCAAATAATTCATAATTTTTCTTAATGAAGATGTGAATTTTCTAAAGAATATCCACCAGGATTGTATAGGTAATGTTATACTATGAAACCCGTATGAATTGTTGATAATTTCATATAGTAATAATTCATTTTTTAGATAAATATTCAATTCATTTCACAATAATACACGATCTAGGACCATAACATTTTAATTTATTTGGTGACTAGATATATAATCATCTAATTTCTTGAATGGTATTCATGATATTCATCATACCCATAATATTATGATTTATAAAAATAAATGGTTATAGGTGTAATTAAAAAATTCGTAGGGACTCAGGCTCAGAAGAAATTCATTTTTGGATTTCAAAAAACATTTATTTGATGATCAGTAACTCTATAGGTTCTATATTCATAAATTCATTATGATTTTTGTTTCCAGAGTAGAGAAATAGGTTGTTCTCAAATTCCGACATAGAGAGTCATGTGGAGGTCATATTTCCACAAATAAAACCACTACAAAGGTCTTTATAAATGTTTTATTGTGTCCTAACCTCTATATGGAATCATAGAAACTCTATTAATGTTTTCTTAGAAGTAAAAAACTTAGGTACATCTGAAAAATAAGTTAAATGTCCCTTACAGACATTTTGGTTTTTGAAATATTTTATTTCTAGGGAATTGATTTCATGGGACCATTCCTAATCGAGATAGTATAAATCTACAAAATTTTAGTTGTTTATTATATCTCAAAATAAGTTGAGGTTATTCCCACCAAGTCTAATAAACATAAAGTGTAATGGCCTAAACTCCATTTACATGAAACCTATGTATTACATTATTACATTGTCATAATATACAAGTAATCACATCCCAAAGTATCAAATAGTTTAGTAGATTTGGTAAATTATAAACATACAAGATTTCCATATTAAATTTGAAAAAACAAATTACAATTTTTTTGGATAATAACATCATTCCCTCTAACATATCCTTACATATCAATAATAGTACACTTCATGGATTCCTTTTAATGGAAAAAATAAGGGTGATCTCAAATTATCAGTAAGGTTTAAGTACAGTGGAAGCTATCATGAATCAATAAGATTAATTAACATGGCATGATAAATAACTAAAAATAACTTCCATTTAAATAAAATGACTATCATAACCAACATGGAATGTTAAATAATTGAAAACACATTCCATTAAATTAATATCATGTCTATTATAACTAGATAAGGCCTAATGAATATGATGAGGTAAATAGATGAAAACACAATCTATTTAATCCGTAAAATGATAATGAAATGCATATAGATATAATATCATTACAAAAATATCATGGATAATAATAATTGAATTCTCAATTAAGGAAATTCTTAATTATTAGATTTCATGATCTCAAGAATTATTAAAACCTCTACTATCAAGGCCTTCCTCAAGATAGTTTAAAACTGATGGGTAGGTATACACCAGAATCCCATTTAATTAAGGCTAGCCAACTAATTCATCTCATGATCTTGTCCATACATTGTAGAGATATCTATAACCATGCCCCACCCATATATTTGTGTATAAATAATTCTTCAAATATATAATAATCTATTTAATTCATGAACATTATTCCTTACAATTAAAAATATATTTGAAGAAAGAATACGGATTATCAATATTTCCTCAGTCAATCAAATAACATTCAAATTAAAACACTATTTGTATAAATGAGATACATTTTAAGAAATAATAATATCCATGATAAATAATATGGATTTTTAGGAGAAATTTATTGTCTAATGATCATAGGAATGTGAATAAATCAAGGGAAGGTTGATGACTACAAAAATGAATCAAGGAAGTGAATGTCAATACAATATTTGGTCAAAATAATAATAAACCATCTAGATGATTAATAAGTATGGTATGAATACAATATATCCCCATTGGAGTATATTAAAAATAAATTGTTTTTCTCATTGATAAATAAAAATACCATGAAAATATTTTTAAAAACATTCTTGAGGAAAATATCCATTAAATTTTAAAAATCACCTTTTAAAAATAAAAGATCACCAAAATTTTGAAATTAGTTTTATTTTAAAATAACCTTTTAATATTATTAAATAATCTCTAAAATATTGATTTTTTATTATTGTAGTAAATTTTGAAAATTTCTTACACATTAAAAAATGATTTAATTCACATTTTTGATAAATTACAAATGGGCCTTTGACTGTAAAGCCACATGAATATTCCATTCAAAAAAATAAATAATTAAAAATTTTGTGAAAATTCCTATAATAAATAATTTTTTATAATGTTGACAACATTTTTGGAAACATTTTAATAAAAAAAATTTGGAAGAAGAATGATTTTCGACCGAAGGGAGAAATGAAGCTGTATTTTATTAAAAACATTTTCTCATTTATTTAAAGTAACAAAGAGTGTAAAAATGGTAATATTAACTAAAATAAGAATAAAAAAGGGATAATAAAATTAAATGGGTTAATTTCTAATGATCAAATAATTTCCTTCAATGTAAATTCAAGCATAAACAATCCCCATTAAAATGAGATTGTGAAATAAACTCTAACAATGTTCACAACATAGAAGTAAAAATTTATGAATTAATATTTTATGTTTATAAAATGTAAATAAAAATAAAATAAGTGGTAATAAAACATAAAATAGTGAAAAAAATTACACACATAATCTTATAATGCCAAATATAATGAATAAGTAACTTAACCCAACGAAAAGAAATTGAGTTATGAAATTAATTACAACATGGTAATTTTCAATCCAAATCCCCTTATCTAAAATAATTAAAATTAAAACATAAAATAAAATTAATTATGGTGTTCTCATTATATTACAAGAAAAATTGGAACTATATACACTATATAAAATAAATTAGGTGCATAACATTTCAATATCTCTCAATGAAGGGAAATTGAGACGAACTCCCTTACCTCACACTTCTATTTGGTTAAATTTGATTTGACATCCTATAAAAATGTTTTAAGAATGTTTTTAATTTATACCATAATCTATTCATATTTATAATATCATATATTATCCTATTATAACATCTTATCACCTGTTCATTATTAATCTTGCATTATTTCCATCGCCTCGGGGGTTAATTGCCTTGTTTTCTCATGATTGTTTTGTCATGAAAGTTCAGGTTCTTGGGTATAGGATATAGACCCATAATATACATAATTATATTAATGTTATAAATATAATTTTTTCATTATATATATTTTTATAATCATTATTGAAATTTTAACATGCATAATTGATCACATCACTTCATTGAGACGGTAGGTCGTATATACGCATGAGCGACAATATCATTCCCTTAATAGGTGAAAGAGTAATTAATTGGATGATATATTAATTATATATAATCAATATCATATCATATATATCACATATATTCATTAAATTTATCTTTAATAATTTCCATGTAAATTTTAAGTGAAAAACAAATCACAAAGCTATGAGAGGAAGTAGTCCTCCATATACACAATCAACATTATTGTATTTTAAATGGCATGGAGATTAAGTATGTATAAGTGATAATATAATTATAAATTCATATTAATATAATAAATATCATATAAATGTGTTAAATCCGTCAATATATCCATACTTGAAAGGTGGTGATGGAAAATTAATTACATTAGTTCACGATGTAGTAGTCTGCCGTACACACGATCGACAGGTTTGTTTCCCATTTGATGAAAGAGGATATGGATATAGGTTTTTAAATTAAAATAAAAATGTATAATTATATGGTTGATAATGGGGTTATTATTTTATCATTATTAAATAATATTTGAGGTATTTTTAAGAATAAATAAAATGAAATCACTCATTTAAGAATGTTACCTATTCTTCGGGGAACCTCTTTTGGTTTTCCCCAAAAGTATTACTTGGATGTATTTATAATAAAACCATGGGCTCTAGGATATTGGGAGTGTATAAATTAATTTATATGGTTAGGTATTTTTTAAACCAGATGTATTTTTATGTGTGAATAGGGAAGGATAGTGGTGGATTTTTATAATTGAGGGAGATAACACACATGAAATTTTTAAAAAGATTCAATTATACCCATGTTTTTATTATTCTAAAATCCTCCCAAATGGTTCATTATCAAACCTTGTAGGTGATAAGGTCAAAATATTTCTATAAAAATATTTTCAGAAAATTTTATTGTTCATTTTACCCCTTATATGTTTAGTTCAATCCTCCGGTAAATCAGTGTTTACCTTAACCACAGTAATTAATTTTTAATGTATTTATTATTCATAATGGTAAAAAAATAATTTTATAAAATTACATAATATAAATTATTATGATTCAAAATATGGAATCCATTTTTCCTAATCCATTTCACATAAGTGGTAAAATACAATTTATAATTATACCAACAAAGGTGAGGAAAAGGTGGGGTTTCAAAGAAAAATTATCATAAGTATATATTGTTTTATTATCAAAGTGCAATATGAAATTATTTAAAATGACCTAAAATAGTGATATTTTAATATAATTTAACTAATAATACTTTTAAATGAATTAAAAATAAAATATATCATGGTAAATTATTTAAACAAAAAGTCGGTTCTTAATAAAGAATTGGCACTTCTTACTATTCATCGAAAAATGAAATATTTCAGAAAGATAAAAAAAAATAAACAAAGATATTTTTGATATGACGATTTAAAAAATTAATTTAATTTTATAAAATATTTTTTCGGAAATTTTTACAATTAAATTTTAAATTATGTGTGTAAAGCGTGGTTAAACAGACTTTTAGAAGAAATACAGTTTTTCAAAAAACATTTCTTTTTCATTTAAATGATTCCTATTTTATTTATTATCAATATATAACCAATGAATTTATTTAAATTTGTAAACCATATACTTATCAAAAAATTATTACTATTCATACCCTCAAATTAGACGCCTATGTTATAATGGTAAACTATATTACAGGTCATTTAGACTCAGGATTTCATGTTCCACAAGCTATCCAAAATATTAAATTTAAAGAAATATATTATATCAGTTTTTTAAGATCAGTTTTTCATGTCACATACTCTATCAAATATAATTTTATTCATTCATAATTTTGGGTACTTATATTTTCCCCACCATAAATAAATTGTGACCTCACAATTTGATTTCATACTTACAAATTAAGGGATTGATATTTGATAATTCCATTGTTGAAACCCTACATCATAAAAAGGTTTAACAAAAAATCATCTTAATAAGATATAAAGGGAATTAAAAATTTCATTTACAATAACACATAACTAGGTTTCTAATTGGAATAAATTTTTTGGAAATTGAAGATATTTACAAGGAAGAAAAGCGTAAATAATTATAGATAATGATAAAGGACATTGATCATAAGAAAATATAGGATTAGTGGAATTTTATATACCTCAAAACCATAAATATGAATTGATTTAAAACACCATTTGATTCATTAGATATGAAGGTAATAAGATAAAAAATATTTATTATCTTTTTCCTAAAGTTGAGGAATTATTTTACTATCTAAGAATATAATGAACTATACTTACTTAAAAAATTTATATTTCATAAGCAAAATTTCATCCTTTGGTTGTGCTTCAATCAGTTTTCAATTCATCACTTACTCTAAGAAATGAATATCCAAAAATGAATTTTTTTCTGATGAAAAAAAATTCACTTTTAACAGATCGTAGGATCCATAAAAGGAGTGATAATTCATTTTGTTTGTCTCTAACTATTTTCTAAAACAAATTTGGTTAGCACAAGTTATCCAATATAATACATTAATCTCTAAACCTCAATAGTAAAACCATTGAATCATCATTTATATTTATTCTTTAAATAATTTAACTAAAATAATGACACATTAACCATGATATCGCATAGTCTAGTGGTAGAAACTAAACCCTTATCATCCTTAGGTTGTGGGTTTAAGCCCCATAGAATTGTCATATATGAGGGGTTGTGACCCAACATATGGGTTTTCCTTTTTCTAAAACTATATTATTATAATTCCTATAGCATTAAAAAAAATTTAATACCCATAATTACTACAAAATCAAATATATGATAAACCTTAATGATTATGAATACCTTTAATATTAAGTATAACAAAATTTAAAGGCATTATTCCTCAAATAAATGTTTCATATACTAAAAAAATAGGTTTTATTACCATAATTTTTTCCTAAAAATATCCTTAATATTGGTAAATTCCAATCACATAAAACCTAGAATGTGGTTTTTAATAAATTTAACATATTATATACCTTAAATTCATAACCCATGATGGTATTCATAACTCTTATATTAATGAATAAATATATGATTCTGAAATTTTACACATTTTTTATATGTTTCATGATCCTTCTAACCAAAATAACATTGTTTAAAAAACACCAACAATTTAATTCTTGGATCCCAATACATAAATAATACATTTGTTTTATTTCAACATATGTCCTTTCTTGGTCTAGGGTTTAGCCTTTATAAGAGGGAATTGACATGGATAATTCCCTGGTTCCCCACATTTAATACAATGAACTATAAATATATCCCTAAGAAGAGAATTATTTCCATTTATCAAACTCTTCATTTTCCATTGGAAATTATTTTCCTTGTGACCTTATTTTCCACACATAAATCATTTTTCAATTCCTTTAATACACATTAATGGGAGTATCTTTCCACATTTCCCACATTATGGAAATAGATCCTTCATTCCTTCATGGTCTCCACCACTTGATCTCTTAGAAAACATCATCCTTCTCTTGTTAGGTGATTTTTAGGGTTGGTTAAGGTATGGGTTGTTAAACATGTTTTGGGATAACTGGTTAGGAATAATCATGATATATTCCACTCATATCATCATCCCTTTGGTTTCACATAGTCACCACATTATACGTTATATTAAATTTTAACATTATTCATTTAGGTTTTAGCCATTGGATAAAACCAAAAAACATAGTGTGAGAAACAATAATAGTAGTGGGAAAACCATATAATAATTTATAGGATGTTTAAATCATGGAACATTATTTTCAATATAAGACACCTTAGTTTTAACGTAGTTCATTAATTTAATAATCTATTAAAATCCTAGATAATGGTTTGTAAATAAAATTTTAATTTTCTTAAGCATATCTCTTGGGAGTGTCAAACCAAGTGTGCAGTAAGGCCCATTGGTGTGCACCATGTGATGATAGGGTCAATCCAAATGCACTAGTTTCAAATTTATTACCCCAATATACATATTTTCCAAAACTAAGTCCACTTATAGTATCTATAGAAGGATATATTTTCAATAAAACCCACATAATATCTACCTTAGAAAAATATTGGTATGTTCTCCTATACTTATCATCAAAGTCTATCATAAGGTTATGTTCGATAATCAATGCTTTCCAAAATCTATTCCCAAATGTTTCTACTGAACTTCCTCTAATACCAACAATAAAAACCCCAACTCTAATAACCTAGAACCTATGTATTACTATAATACATTATCATAATATATAAGGAATCACATCTTGAAGGACTGAATGGTTTAGTAGTCCTAGTAATCTATATATATACATGATTCTCATATTAAATTAAACACAAATTACAATATTTTTTTCATGAATAAAAATATTCCATCTAGTATATACAGTCATATCAATCATAGTAGACTTCATGGATTCCTAGTAAATGAAAAAATAATAATAATCAGCTCAAATTCTTGGTAAGGGTTAAGTACAGTGAAATATATCATGAATTAGTAAGCATAATAAACAAGAAAATTTTAATAACTAAACTCACATTCCATTTAAAAAACATGTCTATCATAATCAATATAGAAAGTTAAATAACTAAAAACATGATCCATTTAATCAATATCATGACTACCATAACTGGATAAGGAATAATCAATATGGCAAGGTAAATGGCTAAAAATACATTCCATTTAATCCTTAAATTATGAATGTAATGCATAAAGAGATAAAATCATAATGAAAATATCATGGATAATAATAACTTGATTCTTAATTAAGGAAATACTTAATTATTAGATGTCATGGTATATAGAATCACGAAAACCTATACTATTAAGACCACCCTCATGATGGTTTAAAATTGATGAGTATATATGAACCATAAATCCATTTAACTAAGGTTGTACAACTGATTTGCCTTATGAGACTATCCATGCATTAAGGGGTTATCTATAACAAGGCCCCACTTGTATTTTTATGTACATATCATTACTTATATATTGAATAATTGATTTTTTTCATGAAAAATATGCCTTACCATTAACTATTTGTATTGATGAAAGAATATGGACTATCAATATTTTCCAAATAAATTAAATAACTTTAAAATTAAAACACCATATGTATAAATGATATAGGTTTTGAGGAATAAGTATATTGAGGATAAATCATAATAGTTTTTAAGTGAAATTTAATGTTTAATGATCATAGGAAAGTTGATCACTATATAAATTTATCAAGGAAGTGAATATCAATAATATACTTGGTCAAAATAATCATAAATAATCCAAAATAATAAAAAATATGGTATGAATATAACATATCCCTAGTGGAGTATATGTAAAATGAAGTTTTATTGTCACTGATGAATAGAAATATAACAAAAAATTTAAAAACTAAAAGTTCACAAAACATTTTGAAAATACTTTTATATGAAAATAACCTTTTAAACTTATAATGGAAGAATTAAAATATTGGTTGATCATGATGTCAAGAAATTTAAAACATATCATACATGTTAAAAAAAATATTCTTTTTACATTTTAAGTTAAACCCAAATATGCCTTATTTAGAAAATGACATGAAGATTCCTTTCAAAACATTTTCTAAAAAGTAAAAAATTTTTTAAATTTTATTTAATAATTTTTTTTAGAATGTTCGAGACATTTTTGAAATAATTTTTATAAAACACATTTATGGAAGAAGAATGATTTTTGACCGAAGAGAAAAATGAAGCTGTATATTATTAAAAACATTTTTCATTCATTTAAATTGAAAATTGATTATAAAAATGGTAATATTAATTGAAAATATCTTTAATAACTATATTATAATAAAATTAAAGTGTTTTATTACCAATTATTAGATATTTTATCAATGTAACTTCAATTATAAACAATCCAGACTAAAAAACTATTTTGAAATAAACTATGACTATGATCATAATGTGAAAATGAGAATTAATTAATAGATCAATTATGTTTATAAAATTTAAATCCACATAAAAAAAGTGGAAATAAAACATAATTAATCAAAATTATTTACCCGCAAATCTTGTTATGTCAAAAATAGTAAAGAAGTATTATAACCAAATAAATAATAATTGAGTTATGAAATTATTTACGACGTGGTAATTTTTATGTCAAATTCTCTTAGATGAAATAATTTAAATTAAAACATAAAATACCATGATTTTTAAATTTTTTAGGATATTTCAAGAGAAAGAATTACTATATACACCATATAAAAGAAATTAGGTGCATAACATTACAATATGCCTCAATGAAAGGAAATTGAGACGAAGTCACTTACCTCGTGCTTTCTTTTGGTTGAACTTGTTATAATGACCTTTATAATGGTTTTAAAAATGTTATTAATATATAAAATAACCATATTAATATTTATAAAATCATATATGATCCTTTAATAACATTTTATCATCCTTTTCTTATTAATATTTTATTATTTTCATTGTTTCAGGTATTAATTGCTATGTTTTGTCCTGTATTTTTTCATGAAAGTTCTAGTTATTATGTATAGGTATAGATACATCATCTCTAAAATTAAATTAATTATATATATATATATTTCACTGGATAAATTTTTAAAACCTTTATTGAAATTTGAACATGGAAAATGGATCATGTCACTTTGTGGAGATGATAGGTTTTACGTACGCACGGGCAACATTTTCATTCACTTAACAATTGAAATTGTAAGGAAGTGGGTGAAATATTAATATTTAAAAAAATATAATATATATATATATATAATAAATATTCATTAAATTTATCCTTATTACTTTCCATGTAATTTTTAATTGAAAAAAGAATCACATCACTTTGCAAGAAGGTTATGTGTCATACCCAAGAGAAATGTTATCATACTTGAAAAGGCCAAGTAATTAAGAAGGTATATATGATATTTTATTTCAATAAGTTTTATAATATCATAAATATCGTATACATGTGTTACATCCATTATTATATCTAGAATTTAACGTTTTTAGTGGAAAACGAATTACATCGGTGCGTGAGGCAGTAGTCCGTTGTACACATGATTGATGGTTTTGTTTTCCATTTGGTGGAAGAGGATACATATATATAGGTTATTCAATTAACATAATAACATCTCAATATATTTTGTATAATTTTTATAATATTATCATGATTTAATAAGTGTTTTGGGGGTGGAAAAAGAAATAAAATAAAAGTGCATGTTTAACAACATTACCTCTTCTTCGATGAACTTTATTATAATTGCACCAAAATCCTTCCTAGTCTCGAATTATGATATTAGAAAAGAACTAACACGTTTTTTGGGATTAAATAAATGATTTTTTAGGCCCTGGATGAAAAAAATAGCTTTGTAAGAGTGTAGAGGTGAGGAGAGGGAGTGGCCTTGTATACATGGGGGAGAGGACACACATGGAATTTTTGAAAATAAATAGTTACACCCATGTTGTTATCATGAAAAGGCCACTAAAATGGGTCATTCAAGACCCTTAGAGGTTGTAAAGAAGAAATATTTCCATTTAAATAGTTTTTTTTTAAAAAAATTAGGTCATTTAAATCATTATCTTTTTAGCTTAACCCCGGGTAAATCAATTTTTACCTTAACCGTAGTAATTAATTTTTACTTATTTTACTATTAATAATGGGAAAAAATTCAATTAAAATTATAATATAATATAAATTATTCTGATTCCAAATATGGAATTCATTTTTCTAAATTTTATTCACATTAGTGGTAGAATCCAATTTTAAATTATACTTGCATACGCTATGAAAAAGTGGGTTTTCAAAGAGAAAATTCTCAAAAGTATATAAGGTTTTAATATAAAAAATAAATATTAAATTTATTCAAATTAACTCAAATAATTTCATTTTAATAAAATTGAAATAATTTTACATTATAAAAAATTTAAAATGTAACTTATCCTTGTGAATTATTTAAACAAAATGGATGTTTTCAAGAAAAAAATCAGTATTTTTCACTATTCATCAAAAAATGAAACATTTCAGGAAAATACAAAAAATAACCATAAAATAAATTTGATATGAGGATTTAAAACATTAATTTAATTTTATAAAATAAATTTTATTAATTTTATAAAAAATAATTTTATATTATGTGCGCGAAGTGCAACAAAACCGTCTTTTAGAAAAAATACAATTTATAAAAAAAATATTTTAAATGTTTCTTATTTTATTTATAATAAAAATATAACAATAGAATTTATTTTTAAATGTTTAAACCATATAATTATCAAAATATAGATATTACTTTTCATACCATAAAATTTAATTGCATGTTTATAACAGTGTACTATATTACAGTTCATTTTGACTCGGGATTGCGTGTTCTCCAAGCAATCAAAGAGAATAAATTTAAATAAATATATTTCTTTAGTTGTTTTATCTTAGGGTTTCATGTCACATACATTATTGAATTAAATGTTATTACTTTATATTTTTAGGGTGGTACATCATGTTGGGAACTAATTCCATAAAGGGTAAATCTTTTATTGATTTGGAATTCATAAGGCTGTCATAGATATCATGGTACACATTTCAATAATTTTCCACTATTGGAACTCGTGTCTAAGTATGGGATCGTTCATAATTTTTCCTCTACCTACAACCCTCAACCCAGTGTTAATTTTGAGATATTGAATATGTAAATTAATAAAAATATTGAAAAAACCATCAGTCACTCTAGGAAAATTATTCATAAAAACACTTAGATGCCCTTTGGGAATATTAGTCTACGTTCAAAAAAATAATAGTAGTGACACCATATTGGTTGATTTATTGAAAATATTTCCATTTTAAATTTTAATTTGAGCATAAGTATTTTGGTTAATTAAGAAAATTAATTTTTACATCTCATTAGTGGAGACAAAGATGATGATGGAAATTAATAAATACTAGGATATTATGGTGGAGGCTAATAAAAATTATAGGATAGATAAAGGTGGAGTTCAAGAATACCAATATAGGTATCTTAATATCATGAACATTAGTAATATGAAATATTTACTCTTATATAGTTGTAAGCATCATTTATAACCAAGAAATATAAGTTCTAGACGGTTAGGTCCTTACTTAGTGAATCTTGTGTACCATTATGGGGTAGTCAACATTCAGGATCCCACTAATAGATCTATATTCAAAGTAAAAAATACAAATTTTAAAACAATTTATTAAATAATTCAATAAACAGGAAACAAAGAAAGATTTAATTGAGACAAACTTTGAACCAGAAAACAGTTGATAGATTTGGGGTATAATTCAAGATAAAGAAATAAAAAAAAGCCTTTTTGGGAGGAAACCTATCTTCTTCCATTAATTTGAATCATTTTTTTGTGTTCTAAAATAAATATGTATGGTTTTTCCATTTATTTTTACATGGTTTGTTTTTATTTAAGGGAACCTCAAGGGTTTTACATGGTGTTCTAATTATATTAGTTTGAAAGATTTAGGGGTTTTTGAGGTTCATGTATATTCATGGAAATCAGATTTCATCTAAAATATAAAACACTATATGATGTCATTGAGGAGGAATTTTCAAGTGACATGAAGATCAAGGGATTAATTTTCTTCAACATGGACTACTTCTTTGAGAAACCAGGTGATAATGTTATATATATATTTTTCAAATTTAATTTTTGGAATTCCTCTCATCCAATTCATCCCCTTTATGTATTTTATTTTCACAAAACACCATATAAAATTTTATTCATTGTTTTGGGGTTCATGGAAAGAAAACAATTGTGCACAATAATTAAAATTTTTTGTAGGTGCATCCATGGTGAAAATAAAAAGAAGATAATTTTGTACGTGTAAATGGGAAATAAATTTATATAACCTGTTATGAGGAAATATACTATGAAAATATTAAAAATAGTCATCATATAATTTTTCATCAATTGAATTTAATTTTAATTCATTTTTATGTTCATGGGAATAATTTTTTTAAATTTTACTTATCTGATGGGGTTTTTCACTAAAAAAATTATCATCCTTTTAATCAAAATTTAACAATTCCCATCCTTTGGATTGTGGGGTATTAGTTTTATTTACTTCATTCCTTAATAAATATAATATGATTGATTATATTTTAAGTTTTAACATATGTATTAAAAACCAAAAAAATCATAAAATTTTAATTAAAATGTCAATTAATTTTCACATAGAGCAATGGATTGACCTAATATGTGGCTTTTGACTCTTGGGGATAGTAACTCTATAGTTTTCTTTCCCATAGATGGGTATTTCATCTCTTTTTTTTGGTAATTTTAATTTTTTTATTGATTTCACTAAAAATTATGACCAAGTGTGTGATCATCCCATGGTTCTTGAAGGTCTTTGAGCCTATGAATAATTAGCAACATCTCACTACATTAGTTGACATAACTAGGTGAATTTTCAAGAACCATGGTAACCCTAAAAATTTATCAAATGATAAATACTCATCTTAATATTTAAATTTTATTCCACATAATACTACCATCATTTCCCCCCTTGAATATAAATGAACCCCCGTTCTATTATGATGAAAAATACATCATTATATTGACTCAAAATTGGATTAAATGTGATGATGAATTTTAACATAGAAATGGACTTGGTATTGGGATTTTATTTTAAACCTATATAGTTTTAAATTATTTTTATGGGTTTCATGATTATTTGGTATGAGGTATTTTGGTGAGAATTGTTCATTAAAATGTTCTTGGAATGAGACATCATTTTTTATCGTATTGATAAAAAAATTTCTCAGGACTAGAAAAAATCAATTTGGGGTTGTGATTATACACTAAAATAAGTTATTTTTTATTTTTTATATTATTATTTTTATCCTATTAATTTTTCAAAAATATTGTTTATGGTTTATTTTAAAAATTTAACATCTTTTCACCTAATGTTTTTAATTCTTACTCAGATTCACTAATTTTCAGTAAATTTTTTATCACCTTTTAAACTACCCAATTATATTTATGTGAATATAATATATCAATTTTGGGTCATAAAATTTTTGGTTAAGGTTTTACCATTATATAACACTAATAGATTCTATGTTTAAGGAAACCATTATGGAAATTCAATCCACAAATTTGTTTTGAACTAAATTGTGCAACACTCCACTAAAACACATGTACCATACCTGCTAAAATCCCAATGATGCTCAAATTTATTATTTAGATATATGATATCTTGGGGATTATTTTATCCAATTTTTTGTTGATATAATTCATTGTTTTCATTGGTGATATAGGTGGATAATGTGGAATATTAAATTTTAGGCCAAATTCATTGGCCTAGAATGACATCCCACAATTTTGTTGATTACTCTAAGAGTAAAACTCTAACTGTGTTGAAATTTTTATTATATAGTAGGATTAAAATTATTATTCTATGGAACACCCAAATTCATCCATCTATTACCTCATTGTTTCTCCTATTTTTGGAGTATTCATATTGGCACTGATTTTTTGTCAATGATGAAAAATTATAGTCTTCATTGACTTTCTACACAAGTATGCATACCCTCAATAATTTGGGTGAATTTTCAAGTTAGATCCTCAACCAAAGGATTTAAAAAAATTTATTTATGGTAATAATGGTGAAGTTATTGGGATGAATTTTTATTTGTGTTTTATTTCCATTTTATACTATCGTTTTTCCTTTGTATTGTTTGTTATTCTCAAATAAGTTATTTTAATTCACTTTAATCTCTTAACAAAATTTCTTAATCCTCTAAAATTATTTTATTTTTTATATAAAATTGATACCTCTTTCTAAATTTGTGGAATTATTCACACAAATAGTTTTGGAATTATTCACATAATGGAGCGGTGATTTTTTATTATTATTTTTACTTCTATAATTAAACCCTTATAAGTCTACATTTTTATTCCATTAAGAGATTCAATCAACGGAGGTAAATACCTCTTATGGTATGATCCTTTTATATTTCAAGGGGTTATATTGTATGTTATTTATCATTAAATTATTCATAATAAATTATTTTAATTGATATTTTTTCAATTATTTTCCTTCTCCATCGACTCCACTAAATTTTTTGTTTCACATTTTGAGTGATAAAATGTTCATATACCTTGGATTGCTCATGGAAATAATTATATTTGTGTATGGGTGATTGCCCATGGGCTATAGAAAATAATAAATAATTTCATTATTTGGGAATTAATATTTTTTTAAAGAAACACTCATGAATTAAATAAATTGAATACGTTTTATGAAATTTATCTAATTTACCGAAAGTAATAACCTAGAATCAAATATTTCTAATAAAATTAATTAACCTAGGTATATTAATTTTTATTCAATCCATCTTTAATCAACCCAATATTTTATACTTTATAGCCAAAATATCTATCTATATAATTTATTTGTATTAGGTTTCTTCTTAGGTACCTATGGATTCAATAATTTTAGTTATGTTACTA
Source organism: Viscum album (assembly GCA_963277665.1). NCBI lineage: Eukaryota > Viridiplantae > Streptophyta > Magnoliopsida > Santalales > Viscaceae > Viscum > Viscum album. The sequence continues at coordinate 422,344,303 of OY728122.1, forward strand.
CTGACTTCTTATCCCACTGTGTAACACCCCAAGCTTTCATGGTAATCTTATTTTTGAAAATTTAAAAGCTTGCACTGCACACAATACTGATTTTGAGCACACCACGACTAACCATTCGAGAAGCTGTTATGAATATTATTAACGAAATTTTAAACTTTATATATTATATATAATTTTAATATTCATATCATTTGTTTTTTAGACATTATATAATAACAAGTTCAATTTTTCCAGTAGAAAAAAAAAAGTATTATTCAAAAATGCGGTTTTACTGCCTTTTAATGGAGAAACCATTTTAAATAAAATATTTAAAACTTTTATATATTAAATTTGAAAAACTAATCTTATTATTTAGAATTGGGACATAAAAATTTAGTTTGGATAATTTTTTTATGATAACTTTCATGTTTTGATGAATATTGAAAATTACTAAATTTTAATTGAAAAAAACTTTTTTAATCAAAATAATTTATATTGTTAAATTATACATTTGAATGGTTTTGAATTATAGTTAGACTATATTTTTATTATTTAATATAATTTATGTCATTATAATTATTTTCACATTAAAATTATATATAAACACATGTCAATCTTTTGATGGTTTTTACTTTTGAAAACATGGTTTTCTCATTTTGACAATGGAGATTAATTTTAAATTAATTATAGAAACTTATATATTATAAAATTTGATATATGGATTCCATATTTGGAATCAGTGGGTTCAAATTATTTTAATAGGATATTTTTATTATTGGGCATTATGAATAATAACATTAGTAGGTTTTTTGATTATCGAGGTTAAAGGTAAATCGGGTAATTAAAGGTAAAAATAATATTATAAAATTACCTTAACACCTGACAAAATCTCATTGGATGACTAAATTATACCCTTATCATCTATGGTTCTAAATTTAATCACTCTGTTTTCCCATGAATATGACATTAATATAATTAAGATCAATTAATGTGACAAAATGTCACACTCTCATTTTATATAATTATATTAATTTTTATATAGGGAAAAATAGGATATAACATCGACTATAGGTAGTATATGGAAGTATAAAATAATTACCTACATCATATAAATTTATTTATAATTTTTGGAGATTAAATAATTACCATTAATGATGACACAATAGTGATGCGGAAATTATTTTATTAATGAAAATATTAAATAAATGGTTTTAAAAATATTAAAATAAATATAATATGAACTAATTAATTTGATTGAAAAATATTCTAGGTTAAAATTATATTTTAAGAGTGTATTAAATATTTTTTATTGAATTTATCATCGGTTTGGATTTTATTTAATGTCAAATAAATGAATAGTGTCTAGGTTGACATTATTGATGTTTTTATAAAAATCACATTTTATTAAATTATTTAAAAATAATAAAAGTATTTAAAACATTAAAAGTTGATATTATAAGGTATAAAATTTAATAAATTGTCTCATTATAGAAAATTAACACCACATGAGTAAATATTTATAACCATTTAATATTTAGAAAATTATTACCTCAATTAAAATTAAATAGATTAAATAAGCACAAATAAAAATGATAAGGTTTAAAATAAAATCAAAATAAGTATAAATTTTATAGGTTGAGATATTTTAGACCCATTATAATCTTATATTAGAAATAAATTACTTTTCAGCTATTTGAAACCAAAAATCACTTTATAATAAATTAATAGTTTTAGTGTTTCCAAGGATGCCCCTCCCCTCTCTTATAAAAGTGAACCTCTCCTTCTCTTTTAATCACGCCTCTAATGCCTTTTTTGTCCAAACTCGGCCCATTTACTCTCCCAAATTCTATCAATAAATCTCTGGGTCCATACATTTGGCATAAATACATCCAAAGGAGTCCTTTTTTACAAATCAAAAGGAGACACACGGAAAATAGGTAATTGTTTTATCACCTCTTTCAAAGTTATTTTCTTCTTCTACTTCCTATTTCTACATTGTTTACATATAAAAATAATAAGTGAAATATCTTACATATAATAATATGTTATTATAATTATGTTACAACTTTATACCTCCTTTTATCCATCCTACAAATAATAATATCACCATGTGTGCGTACATACGGCTTACGGTCTCCACGTCGTGGTGAAATTTTTATTCAACAATACTTTATTTGGATATGTATAATGATGATTATAATTGATGTAAATAATGAATATAAAATTATAATTACTCTTTATAATTAATATACTATCTAATTTCATACCATTTAACCATCAATTGAATGATATCATCACTCGTGCGTGTGTACGGTTTACCATCTCCACGACGCAGTGAGATTAATTCTCCACATTAACCATTCAAGAAGGATTATAAAGTTTATATTATGTTTAAAAATAATAATTATGAACTTAATATCATTATTTATATGAATAAAATACATCCTATTCATAAAAAACATGACTTACATGACAAAATAAGAATGGGAAAATGAAGCAGTTGACACCTGAAACAATGGTAACCCTGAAATATTATTAACAACATTATAAAAGAAAGTCATATATGATATCATAAATATATATGTGGTTATAGTATAATTTAATAACATACTTTAACCGTTATAAATGAGTTTAACACACCCTCGACTAATATAAAGTACAAGGTAAGGGTTAATTTCACAATCTCTTTATTATCTGAGATTGGTTATACGTATGTATCTACTCGAACATCCTTATAATCCATGTCAATGTTTATTAAAATGTAATTCAAAATATTAATGACAATAATTTAATGTCATTTTTTCTATTTTTTGACTTTTTACAAAACGTTTTGAAATAAATCTTTTCTTCGTTTTCCAAACGAGATACTTTATAACCTTTTTGAAAAATTAAGGAAAGAATTTTTTTAACTTATATGAAATAAGTGGATATTTTCTACCATTATTATTCCTTGAAATTTTGAATCTTTCCTTATAATATTATAACGTTATTTTCAAAATAATTGTTTTCTTTTATAATTGTGCGTCTTCTAAATGATTTCAATGTAAAAAAAAGGATATTTCCCATAAAGTGTTTTAATGAATTTATTAAATTATTTTCATCTATAAAAACATCCTTTATTGGATTTTTTGATTTTTTGAGGTTGAATTATTATGATACAATCTTACATATTGTATTTAAGGGTTTATGATTTTAATGTTATATGTTTATACCATTCATGGTTTATGGTTAAAGTATTAACATTTCGTATGCTAGTTTTAAGATGACTATTTATGTTATGTTTCAAGATTTTCATAAGAGGAATGCATTGCAATTAGTAAGTGACTGGAAAGGCCAATTATAGCCTCTTGATGTGTCTGTAGGTCTCATGAGACAAAATAGTGTCTTGGAACAAGGTCTTAATGGTATGGTAATTGTGTTGGCATGATGCCTTGATGGTATGGTTATGATGTTCGTCATTACGCATTTCCTCATTATGAGAGTAGTTATTGATATTTCATGTGATTATTCGACTAGTAGAATATCCATGTGAATGTTTAAATGGAATTATTTGATTTATTAATTCCATATTATGATTAATATAATGTTTAAAAGGCTTTGGTTTTAGTTTTATACATTTATTTATAATTTTATGCTTATTTTTGATAGCTTGAAATATATTGTTTATCCTTACTGAGCATCTAAGATCACCCCTCTCTTATGTTTCATTTTTCCCTAGGATGTGAAGAAGTAAATTATGATTGACCTGTATGGATAGTCTGATTGATATGATATTTTTTAAAGGGGATAATATGTTTTTTTTCATTTCAAAATGTAATGTAAAAATTATGTGTGTATTTAGTCTTTCTAAGGCTACTAAACTGGTCGGTCCTTTGGGATTTGATTTTCTTTTGATCATGAAAATGTAATAAAATAATGCACCGACTCTGGGAAACTGGGTTTGGGGAATTATAGTTGGTATTATAGTAAGTTTAGTACAAACCTTGGAAGCTAGATATAAAAAAATTTGATTAGGAAACATTACCCTAAGATAGACTTTGAGGAAAGGTATTGAACAACATCCTAGAATTTTGGTAATGTAGAGATTATGTGAGTATTCCATGAAATTACATCCATGTCTAGATACTAAAAGTGGGTGTGGTTCTATCACTGATGAACCTTGGAGTAATAACTCTAATAAGGTGTTTTTGTCAAGACTCAGGGTAACCTGATACATGACAATGGGTCTTACTGCACACCTTGTTTGACACTCCCTAGGGATATTCTTAAGATTATTCATATTTTATTTAAAAACCATTATGAATGATTTATGATTAACTATGACTTCAAACAAACCATGTTTATGATTATAGATTAATTATACACAAATTTTTTAATTTATGTTACGTATTTTATTAGTTTGGAATTATGTATTATGATTCACAACCTAATCTAGTGTATTCCATTGTTTAAAAATGGTGCCTAGTTGAATAAATAGAAATTGAATCAATTCACATAATCCATTTAGGTATTTACCCCATAAGAAAGATAAAACTAGTGGAGCTAGTGACACAACTGGTGCTGAATAGATTATAACCATACTAGGATAGCTGACATAGGTTATGAATAATAACCTTACCTGTATGAAGCAGCCTGATCAGCAATGCAGAGGATAAATGTTAGTTCACTTCATGAGAAAACAACCTCCAATATTAAATGGGACTACAAATCAATTTTTAGCTGAGTAATGGATAAGTTCCTTAGAGAAAATTTTTATTGCTTTGGGGAGTAATGAAAGGGAAAAGGCTTTCATGGGAGTTTATCATCTCTCTGGGGATACAGATCAATGGTGGTCATTAATTAAAAACATTAATGATGATGAAGAGTTATAAAATATGGTATGGATGGAGTTTGAAGAAATTTTCCTAGAAAAATAATTTCCTCGTGAACAACGAGATGATATGGAAAGGCAATTACTGAGTCTGAGGAAAAAACGAGGATGAGAATGTTGTAAAGTATGAGATTAACTTCACAAGGTTTGAAAGGCATGTTATAGACTAAATATGTAACCCAAGAAGTAAGATTGATCAATTCTTTGATGGGTTAAAATCATTCCTTCGATATGAACTAGTCTCTCAATATTTTTCATTGTACGAAGATAGAGTCTCATGTGTTATCAACATGGAAAAGGAATTCCATAAGTCTTATGATATCAAAGTAAAGAAATAAAATAAGTGAATGGTGGATCTAGATATGAAAAAAGGTAAAAAATGAAGAAGTAATTTCCATTATGTGATAATTGTGGGAAGAAACACCCTAGTACTTTCCTGAAAGGTATGGGAGTTTGTTATAAGTGTGGAGAAAAAAGTCACCAAACTTTTGATTGTAAAGGAAAGAAACAAGATGTAAATGTGAATTTCTATAATTCTAAAGATATGAGACATTATTCAAATTATTTTCCAATGAGTCAAGTTAATATGGCTAAGATGATTGAAATGAATCATAGTCAATCTTATATTGTTACTATATTCAATGTGTAATAATTAATGAATTTATGTTTTTTGACTCAAGAATTATATTATTATATTTTGGATTGTACTACATTACATATTATTTAAGGATTTGGAAGCATAAATTATTTCATTAAGGCTTTTGATATTATAAAGGTATTTTTCAATAATAGATACATTAAGTTGTTTGGGGAATCTAATGTTATGATTGATTTTGGAAATTTAGAGATCTTCTTAGACTGTTAATTTGGATATAAGTATTTTCGAAAAATGTTTAGGTTAGAATGGATTAATTTTTACATTTAATTTTATTTTTTGGGGTTAAAACATTTTTTATGGTTATTTTTGGAATGATATAATAATATAGTTTGAGAAAACAGACAACCCTCAGGTCAGGTAACAACTCATCGTATCCGAAAAGGCTGAAGGAATCGAACCCACAACCAAAGTGTGACAAGGATTTATCTCCTACCATTGGCCTAAAGGAATTCCTTATCTATTATAACTTGTTTTCTTTATTTAAATGGTATAATTTTATATTTTTAACTTTATATGATTAATATAAATTGAATATTTTTTAGTTTTATTATATTTTGAAGAGAGAGATGAGTTTGTGGTAGGAATTAGTTGTAGTATGAAACTCTATATGTCAACTAAGTATTCTTTATTGTGTTCTTAGTCTACGAAGTAAATTAATTCTACAAAAATAGGGAGAGGATCATAAAACCAAAAATGTTTTCTTAGTACTTTCTTTTACGATTAATCGAATAGTCCTTTGGATCATCATAGATTTATAGCTTTATAGTTGTTAACTTTATCTTAATAATTTTCTTTATCACTCTCTATCAGAACATGATAGTTACATTTTTATTTCATGTACATTTTTTCATACATCTAACCCTAGTATGTGTTATTTCGAATAACCTTCATACTTCCATTTCTTTATTCGAAAATAGATGTCTCATTAATCCATTTTTCGATGTGAGATTTCAAAAAAGATATTTTTAAATGTCATACCCCTAGTTTTAAATTCTGATTTTAAATAGTTAGGATTCAATTTATTAAAGTAGGGGATATTTTAACACATCAATCTTCCAAAATACACTTCTTTTTAATAATTCAATAGCTTATGCTACACGCAACACTGAGTTCGAGTACACCATGACTAGCCTCTTGAGAGGCGGTTATGAATAGTACTAACCAAATTTTGAATTTTAAAAATATTTCATATGATTTTAATATTCATCTCATTATTTTATTAGACATTATATAAGAACAATTTCTATTTTTTTAATAGAAAAAATGTATTATTCAAAAATGCAATTTTATCGCCTTTTAATGGAGAACCTATTTTAAATCCTAGATTTGAAACTTTTATATATTCAATTTTGAAAAAATAAACTTATTATTTAGAATAAAGAGATAAAAATTTAGTTTGGATAAATTTTTTCTGTTTTTCTAATAAATTTCATATTTCGATGAATAGTGAAAAATACTAAATTTTAATTGAAAACAAATTTTTTAATAGAAACAATTTAGGGTGTCAAATTATAAATTTGAATGGTTTTCAAGTATAAGTAGATTATATTTTTATCATTTAATATAATTTTGTTCATTGGAATTATTTTTTATTTAAAATTAGATATAAACACATGTCAATATTTTAATAATATTTACTTTTAAAAAACTTGTTTTATCACTTTGACAATGAGGTTAATTTTAAATTAATTACTAAAAATTCTATGTTATAAATTTTCAAAAATTGATTTCATATTTTTAATCAGTGGTTCAAAATTATTTTAGTTGGCTACTTTTATTTTTGGGCATAATGAATAGTAGCTTTAGTAATTGTTTTTATTACCATGGTTAAGGGTAAATTGTGTAATTAAAGGTAAAAATAATATTATAAAATTACATTAACACCTTTAAAAATACTATTAGATGACTAAATTATACCCTTATAATCTGTGGTTCAAAATGGAATCATTTAATAGCCAATTTTCCATGAATATGGAATTAATATTTTTAAAATCAATGAATGTGACAAAATGTCACGCTCTGATTTTATATAAGTATATTAACATTAAAATAGGGATAAACAGGATATAACAATGACTATAGGTAGTCTATGGAAAGATAAAATAATTAACTACATTAAATAAAATTATTTATAATTTTTAAAGATTAGATATTTACCATTAATGACGACATAGTAATGATATAGAAATTATTTTTATTAATAGGAATTTCAAATAAATGGTTATAAAACTATTAAAATAAATATAATATGAACTAATAATTGTGCTGCATGAATTTTTGAAGTTACTATTACATTTTATTATTGTATTAAAAAAAATTGAATTTATCTTCAGTCTGAAGCTTATTTAAACTCAAATAAATGAATAGTGTCAAAATTGACACTATTGATATTTTTATAAAAATTATATTTTATTAAATTAGTAAAAAATCATAAAAATATTTCAAAAATTGAGAATTATAAGGTCTAAAATATCATAAATTATCCAATTATGGAAAATTTACACCACATAAGGAAATATTTATAACCATTTAATATTTATAATATTATTAACATAATAAAATTAAATCGATTAAATAAGGATAAATAAAAATGATAAGATTAAAAATAAAATCAAAACATGTCTAAATTTTATTTTTTGAGAGGATTTAGAACCATTCTCATCTTATCTTTTAAATAACTCACTTTTGAGCTATTTGAAACCAAAAATCAATTTATAATAAATTAATTTTCATAGTGTTTCCAAGGATGCCCCTCCCCTCTCTTATAAAAGGTCACATCTCTTTCTCTTTTAATCACACCTCTAAAGCCTTTTGGTTAGGACAAAATCTTCCCATTTCCTCTCCAAAATTTCCTACATACAACCTATAGGCCATAAATCTTTCATAAATCTATCATAAGAAGTCCTTTTGTGCAAATCAAAAGGAGATACCCAAAAAAGATGTAATTGTTTTATCAACTATTTCAAATTATTTTCATCTTCTACTTCCAATTTCTTATTGTTTCCATATAAAAATAATAACTCCAGTATCATAAATATAATAAGATATTATTATAATTATTTTAAAACATTATACCTCCTTTTATCCATCCTACAAATAAGAATATCACCATGCCTTCATGCGTACAGCTTACCGTCTCCCGGCCATGGTGAAATTTTTTATTAAACAATACTTTATTTGGATGGGTATAAAAATGATTATAATGGATATAAATAAATAATATAACCTTATAATTATTTTTTATAATTAATATATCATCCAATTCTATACCATTTAACCATCAAGTAAATGATATCATCGCTCGTGCGTAAGTACGATCTACCGTCTCCACGACGCGGTGAGATTCATTCTCCACATTAACCATTAAAGAATGATTATAAAATCTATATAAAGAGTAAAAATAATAATTATTAACTTAATATAATTTTTTATATGACTTAAATACATTCTATTTATAATAAAAATGAGTTATACAACAAAACAAGAATGAGAAAATGAAGCAGTTAACATTCAAAACAATGGTAATATTGACAATTTATTAACAAAATGATAAAAGTGGGTCATATAAGATATCATAAATATATATATGGTTCTAGTATAATTTAATAACTTACTTTAACCATTATATAGGAGGTTAACACACCCTCTACTAACAGAAAATACAAATAAAGGGTTAATTTCAAAATCTCTTTATTATCTGAGATTACTTATACATAACTATATACTAGGACATCCTTGTCATCCAAGTACATGTTTATTAAAATTTAATTCCAAATATTGTTAATAACTATTTGAATTCATTTTTACCCATTTTTTTATTTTTAAAAAAAAAATTTAAAGGAATCTTTTCATCATTTTCCAAACTAGGTACTTCATAACCTTTTCGACAAATTAAAGAAATGATGTTTTTTTAACTTATATAGACCAAGAAGCTATTTTCTGTAGTTATGATGCCTTAAAATTTTGAAGATTTAATTAAAATATTATATGGTTATTTTCAATATAAATGTTCTCTTTATAATTGTGTGGATTCTAAATGATTACAAAGTAAAAAAATGGATATTTCTATCAAATAATTTTATTGATTTTATGAAATTATTTTTATCTATGTCAACATACTTTGTTAGATTTTATGATTATTTGAGGTTGAATTATTATGATATAATCTTCCATATTATAGTTAAGGGTTTATGATATATTTGACTGTGGATGTGCTATGTTTATAACATTCATCATTTATGGTTAAAGTATTACCATTTTGTGTGCAAGATTTAATAATAATGTTTATGTTATGTTTCACCCTTTTCATAAGAGGAATGAATTGAACTTAGTAAGTGACGGGTGGGGCCTGCTATAGCCCCTTGATGCATTGGTAGGTCTCATGAGACAAACTACTGTCTTGGTACAAGGTCTTGATGGTATAATAATGGTATTGGCACGAGGCCTTGAAGGTATGGTTATGATGTCCATCATTATGCATTTCCTCATTATGATATTAGTTATAGATATTTCATGTGATTATTCGACTATTAGAATATCTATGTGAAAGTTTAAATGGAATTATTTGATTTATTCTTTCCATATTATGTTGTATATTATGTTTAAAAGTCTTCTGCTTCAGTTTTATACCTTGACTTAAATGTTTATGCTTATTTATGATAGCATTCACTATATTGTTTATCCTTATAGAGCATCTGAGATCACCCCTTTCTTATGTTCTATTTTCCCTAGAATGTAAAGAAGTATATTATGATTTATTTGTAGGGATATTCTATGGGATATGAGAGTTTTTTAAGGGGACAAAATTTTGTTTTTCATTTCAAGATATAATGTAAAACTTATGTTTGTATCTTGTACTTACATGTCTACTAAACTGATCATTCCTTCAGGGTTTGATTTTCTTATGATCATGAAAATGTAATAAAATAATACACCGAATCTGGGAAAATAGGGTCGGGGCGTTACACACTGGGTATATTTTAGTGAGACCAACACTTACATTGTGGCTAGAAGAGATCCAAAATGTCTTATACATGTCATATATTATCCAGGGCCATCATAATAACTCCCATTTTATTGATTTGGGGTGTTAAATATTATGGATGATGCACCATTCATGAAACAACCTATAGATTTATTGTATTATCAAGAAAACTTTTGGGTGGATGAACCATAACCTTGGTCTGAGTGTTATGTAGGCATGGTGGATTATAGGAGAGTACATGGGAGCATGAGATGTATAAGTGTGCCCAATACCAAATTTTTTGCTCATTTTTTCCTTTTTCTATTTTTATTTGATGATTTAATGAATCAATTATGTTGATTTATGAGTAGTTCCTTATCATTTTCTAGTACATTTTATATGTATTAAAGCATAGGATATGTAAAAAAAGCCTCCCCCAATAAAGATGTGTTATACTTATAAAATGTTTTAAAACCATGAGGGTGATATTTTTTCACCCAAAACTAACAATATATTGGTACAAAGTGATAGTTTCATTGATGTTTGTACTTGAGTTAGTTTTGTTTGATGGTTCTGGTAATTTTTCACTCAATATTTTTTGAGGTCAAAATAGTGGTGTAAATAATTATGTGTAAAAGAGGTGCATTGTGGCTAGAGTGAGATGGTATGTTTTTTTCAATTTTAGATAATGGTGTGGTGGATCAGTGGGGTTTTTTTGGACATTTTTTCTAGGATTTTGGTGTTTAGATGGTGGTAATATTTTCAGTTTAATGATATTTGTGAGAGGCATCTTATAGGGAAACAATTCAGACCCTTGCATTTCCTTTTAGGTTTTGGTTTATATTCTTGATTATGAGAATCATTTTATAGGTATCTACAGTTTTGTTATCTTTATTCTCACCCATTTTCTTTTTTAATTTTTGAGTTTGAGGTTTTTTTAGGAACCTTGAGAAGCGTTTGATAGAGATAGGAGGTTTAATTCTACTATAGTGGTTGTTCTTGATCTCAATTCAAGTTCACAATGTGAATGTTTTTTCATAGAGTGGAGGCTTCTAATTCATGGGTTGATGTTTTGGAAGGGTGTTATCTGTTTGATTAACTCAATGGTTAAATGAATTATTCCCAACATGAATGAGTTTTAGACTAAAGTCCTAAATAATATGTTATATGACCATTGAGTTTTTATATAAATCCAATTAGAGCCTAAATCAGTTTCACATCTTGAATTGGTGGGCCTCACAAAAACTCATAGCATGAACTAGAGTTTCACATAATAAATATGTAGAGGTCCTACCTATTTATAAATTATTTTTATCTTCAGATTTATGGCATTCTTATAAATGTTTTGGTGAACCATAGTCAATTCTAGAGGATATTCTTTCCCCATTAATCTATCTTTGATCCTTATTTTTTTTATCTCAACTGATCCATGGGGAGTACATCCTTCCTCTCCTTTTATTTTTTACATTCATCCCTTATGGTATTCATAGTGGTGATGTTTTTTTATTTAGGGATTTTCGTAGATTTGTTTTTTTTTTGATCCCTTGTTGTGATTTATGATTATCTAGGGATTCCATTTGTGTTTGGAGGATTTATGTAGTTTTTGCATCACCCTGTTATGTGCGGTGATTCAGAAAGAATCTTTGAGGTATGTGGTCCCTGGTTTCTCTCTATTTATTTGAATTCGTGGGGATTGTATTCTTTTTATCCTTTTTTTTGGATGGTATAGGCCATCGTAAGAATATAATTAATTTGTTAAATAAAAAAGTTAACGGCAAAGGTGAGTATTTGCACGTTTTGAAAAAATATGGTATATGAGTAGTGAAATATTGCATACATATTATGTTCATTGAAAATTATAGATGTTATGATCCTTGATTGTACATTAGTTTATATGATTATGAACCCATTATTATGTTGATTATTTGATCCCACTATAAATAAAAGTTTAAGAAAATATATATTGATAATGAATTGGATGATCATGGAAATATAGAAATTATGATAGAATATTGATGATATATAATGATGTTATTTGAATAAATCCCCTTTTATAAAATCTAATTTGTGGTTTTGTGGAATCCAAGGTGTGTTTGTTTATGTGGATATGCTTCCTATATTTACTTGTGTGATACGGGTTGTTTTTTAGTGATGGTGGTGACTAACTTTAGTGTGGAATTTGTTGTGCAGTGAATCAATGGTTGGTTGGAATGGGATGATATGTGTGCTCATTTTGGTGATATGTCCTAGTATGTTGTGTTGTGGTGGTGGTGGATATGAGATGGGTGAGTCGGTATGTGGTTCAGTTGTGATAGTGTCCTAGTTATCCATGTAATGAATTGAATTGTTTAAAAATTAAATGATAGTGGTTGGTAAATTAATGAGAATCAAGATAAATTAAGGTGTGGTAATTGGAATAAATGAAATTAATGAAAAATGAATGGGATTTTTAATGAAAATGAAATGGATTAGAAAATGGGATATAGTAGTATCTTATTAATTTTGAAAATAGTGGGAAATTTAATTTAAATTGGAATTTTGTGGATATGTTTAAAGGGTATGTGGTGTGATTCATTTAGTAAGAAAGTGGTTTTGAAAAATGTTATAGGGTACAGTGATGGTGATGTTGAAAATTCTAGTGTAATTGATCTTAAACAATATTTTGGGTATTTAGTGATATCTATATATCAATTTATTTGTTGTATTTCATTATGACCCCCCCCCCCTCAAGTTAGATGAACTTAAAAAGGCACAAATATTTTGGGTTCTAATTGTCTTCCCCAACATCTAAATGGTGGTGAATTGGATACTTTTATACCCACTCTTCCCCACTCTTCCTTCAATAATAATGATTATATGGGTTGGTGTTGGACATTTCCCAATGATGATATAGGGTGGTGTTGGAGATCATACAATGATGATGGGTTAATTTTGGGGATCTCCAAATGATTTCTTATTGGTGTTAGAGATTAACCAATGGTGATCATTATATTATATATGGTGGGGATATTGCGTGGAAGGAGGAGGGCATAAAATTGATGTCCATCATGTTAATGATACTGAACTACCATGGATATGAGACATGGTTAAGTTGATAAGTTTTTATTTGATGATGTTTGATGTTATTAGAAGATGCTACACCATACGGGGGTGTTGGTATTGGTGGGGATGCATACCAAACTTCATCAAATATGTATGGATATATGATGAGGCATGAATGGAAGGGATGGGTTCACAAGCCAGCTAATATTGGGTCATGAGATCAAAAAATCAGTGGGAAGACTTTGTAGGGTTCCTTTACTTATATTCTATTCATACCATGTTACAATATCATATGTGTTAGTTTGTAATTGTGTCATGGTGAGGTTGATATTAGTTTTTTGACCTATTTAAGTGCATATTATATTTTCTATTTGTTCATTGGTGCATTAGTATTCCATTTTCACATATGAAAAAGATAAATTTGGTATAATCTTTATTATTGTACATTTTATGATCACCCTACAAAAATATAAAATGTTTTTCAGGTTTATAATAGGGCTTTTGTAAATTCTATTATCACATTGTATTTATGGACGATTTTGGTATGATTTTGTGTTATCTGATGGAGTTAATTGGTTGTTTCTGTATCCTGTTTCATGATCCTTATTATTATTGAGTGTAATACCTTCTATATGTGATATTTATATACCCTTAATGCTTCTCACTAACCCAAGACCTATTTAAGGTAGGACTTGGGGGTCATTATCACTATTCCATAATTTAAAACCTAGGATGTGTGCCTTATGAGAGAGGGAGTCACAGAACTGTTTCCAAGACTTCTTTTAGAAATAATCGGAGATAAGACCATATAAATAAATTAAAAATAATCTACACCTCTAAACACATCTTATGTATAAAAGATATATTCTTTAGTATTTTTGTAATTATTCTAGTCCCTAAAAAAACTTATTGAACTCAAGATGATTAAAAAACATTTTTTATTCTCAAATACATATAAATATTAATGAGGTTTTCAAAAACCATCTGTTTTCTTTGAAAATACTAAATCTTCATATTTAAATTTTTTTTCAAATATTACCCATATTGTGAAATTTAGAAACATTATCTTGCATTTTTCCTTAGTAATATTTTCAATAATAAAAAAACATTATGTAGAACAATTAATTCTTTCCATTATCACATTTCAAAACATTAAATCCTATTATGCATCATGTGAATGTACTTCCATGAATTTTTGACTCATTAGAATTTCATACACCTATCCAAAAACATTACACATGATAAAAAATATATTGTGTAAAACATATATGTCCTACCATTATGATTTCTCTATTTTCCAATTATCATATCCACTTTCGATCATAACACATATATCATGGAATATTTTAGTGTAGTGTAAATCACAATCCATTTATATCATATAGAATACTATCTTTTGAGAAGCCAACTTAAAACCATATAACTTCCTTTCATAAAGTTTCCAAAAATAAAACATTCCAATTATTATCCTTTAATTATAACTTATGGAACACTCCATATATTCAAAAAATGATGGCCTTCCAAACTGAAAACATCTGGCTAAAAATAAATCTATTTATTATATCGTATCAACATTATGGAATCTAAAAGGGATTTTTTGGAGATAAAAAATAAATTAGATATAATAATAAATGAGAACATCATAAAGTAAAATACTCATAAAAATATAGTTATAAAATATGGGACATTATTATCTATCCTATAATATTCTAATATAAAAAAAGGATATATTATATGATTCTCATAGTTCAAAATTCTCTATAGTGTTTGGATTTTTTAAACCATCCTTTTACTTTTCTAGAGTTTTAAAAGTGTCTCAATATATTTTCTAGATTTATTATTTCAATGATTGATAAATTTGTTTTTTTATTTAAAATGAGTTCCAAATTTGATTAAATGTAACTTTTTATTCATTAAATTTAAATATTATATGTAATGAAATTATTTTATGCTTCATTTCTATCTTATAAACACTACGTTTTTTCAAATATAAATAATCATTCTCACATAAAATATATTACATAGGATATATATATGTATGTATGTGTGTCTATGAATCTAACTATGTTACATAGTTTTATGTTACATATTGTGTATATATATATATATATAGTTTTTTAAATAATTGATAAATTTTTACATTAAGAAAAGTTTATATATATATATATAAGAATATGTTAATTTGATAAATATTATATTTTTATGTATTTATATATATAATTTGTTTATTATATATATATAAAATATACTGTAATGAATTTTAAAAAATAAAAAATATTTTTGTGACCAAAAAATGTTTTAATTATACTTATAGAATAAAAAACAGTTATATAATTAATTATAAGGAAATGTAGTGTGTAAAGAAATTAAAAAAATAATGTTTTTTAAAGAAACTTTTTTAATGTAAAAAAGTCAGAGTATTTTTAATATATATATAATAGATTTAAAAAAAATCTATTAATATTATTGGGAAAAATTAATGAATTGAAAATAGTAATAATAAAAAAAATATGAATAAGTAAAAAATTTATTTAAAAAATTTAAATTCTCTATTTAGGTTTGATAAAATTAAATAATTGATAAATAGATTAATAAAGAAATTAAAATTATTATAGGATTAATAGGACGAAAAAACACATCCCATACCATATATGATCCAATACATAATTAATGTAATGGTATTTCAATAATTAATAACATGGTAAATAAATGAAGTAAAGTGGGTTGCATGAACATCATACCTTGAGTGAATGTTGAACACTTTCTTGGGGATTCCACATAGAATTTCATATATAGATCCATATTTTAAATATTATAATAATCCATTACATTATTCCATATGTATTTCTCTCTCTACATGGATGATTATTGAAGCCCCTTAGAGTTTTTACTAGCATAGCCTTCAACAACAACAGTAGTTGATACTCAATTGCGAGGGTTTTCCTCCCGATTCATCGATATTGTGAACCTTTATCACTCCTAGAACATGTGTATTGTGTCCCAACAGACAAATCACCACGAAAAATAATATATTTACATCCATGTAGAAGATTTATAACCACTCCATATTTTTTTAATGTTTGAATTCATAATGCTGATATTTATTTGGTAGATAGATTGAATATTTTGTAATTAGATAATATGGAATTTATTGAAGATAAATAATAATGATTATAGCGTGATGTTATATTTTTAATATTTTACACTTGAAATTTAATAATGGATAAGGATTAAATGATATCACAAATACTAAAAAAGTATTATTATCTGGTTAAAGAATTGAGTAGGTAATCAATATTCAATAATTATAGAATTACTGAAATCAAAGAATAAAGCAAATAATATCACATGATATAGAAAATATTGTTTGATAAACAAGAAGTAAATAAAGTGGAATGGGATACTTATATCACATAGAATAGTTTTTTTAATTATTACTTAAAAATTAAAAATTAAAAATAAGAAATAAAATTTCATTATTTTATATTATAGAATGATTGAGAATTATTTCATAAATTTGGATTTTAAATAATGTTGTATGCCTAAGATTATTATTATATAATATTATGGAGTAAATTAAAATAAGAATTTTTGTAGGAATATTATTAAATTCATATTTATATTATTATTTCATGAAAATAAATAAATGTATTATTTTATAAATTAGAGAAATTGTTCTGAAGGTGTTAATCACATGTTTTAAATGATTAGTTTTTTATTAATGTGGAGATTAAATAATTGTTTTTAGAGAAATTTTCATCAGCAAATTTTATTGTTGTGGTTTTTATATTTTTTGAATAGTAGGGGAAAATATTTATTCTTTAATATATATAATATAATGCATATTGATAAAATATTCAATGTTGAAGTATTGATGTTTTTACTTATTTAACATCAGAAAATTATTTAAAATAACAATCATGATATGTTATTTATTATTCTTTATTGATGATAAATTGTGATTTTTTATTTCCTATTATTTATCCTTGTTATTATTAACTTTCATATATCCAATATATTATGTAGATATCCACTGAGTTGTTTATTTTCATAATAATAGACGGTTTTTTTTAAAATGGTTAAGCATTATAATATTAGATGATGTAACTATATAACGAATGAGGAAAGTGAAAATTATTATCCTTTTTATTTCATATATATCAAATATGAAACTATTTAAAGAATTATATTAATGTGTCATGATATATAATTATAGTATAATATATTATTTTTTATCTTCAAATAAAAACATATGTTCAATTAGTCGGCTTATTTATGTTGGTAATTAAAATGGTTGGTAGTTGATGATAAATGATTAGTGTAGAAAGATCCCATTGTTTATTATGGTAGGATTGATTGGATTACCTCCATTATAATACATTTTTATACTTTTGTATTGATAATGAGTATTTTTTCTATATAATTATGCTCTCGTATGATAAATCATTATTGTGATAGAGGTGAACCTAGTATATTCAGATTATTGGCAAGCAACAGTCAGAATTCCTTGAGACTAAATTGATGGATGATGTTGGTCTTAGAGGGATATATTTTATTGTGAGAAATTTTATTGGTGATGACACTAGGTAATTTAGGATGAGTTGGGATATGTTCTTGATTGTCATCATATATAGGGATATTTCTTTTCATGGTCAGTTGACTAGATATTATTAGGTCACGGTTTCCAACTTCTTAACACTATTTTTCATTATATACAGCATGTAAATCCATTATTTTGGTTTTAAAAAACCATTTAATTATCAAATTAATAATTTTCATATTTATTAATATTAATTATATCATCATAATAGTTATAAAAATATTATTTAATTTTTAAATCAAAATGGAAATAGTTTTATTTTAACTCTTTTCTAATAAGGTTTTAATTAAAATATTAATTTATAAAATTTATAATTATAATTTTAAATTATTAATATAATTTTTGAAATTATAATATAAAAATTTAATTATGGTGAAATATATGTATTTTTTGGAAAATTTTGATTTTTTGTCAATAGTGAAAAATACCGATTTTTGATAAAAAAAGTCTTTTCTTTTCAATAATCTAAGTATTTTAAAAGAAAAAATATTTTTTGAATATGATTTGAACTAACATAAGTTTTATTTATTTATATTTAACCCACTAAATTACTTTTTAATCAACTTTAAATTGGTTTTTAGTATAAGTCTATTTTTGGGTTTAAAATGGGTTTTTTTATAACTATTTTAAAATGAATAATGTTTCTCAATTATAATTAATTAATAAAATAACTAATTGGGAATTTCTTAAAGGAATTTTATAGATTATATATCTTTAAATATTAATTTAGTTTCATACAATTATTTTTATTGGTCATAGAGTTAATATAAAATCATCTTTTTCTCAAAAAATACTCCCCTTGAAAACCTACTTTATTGTCGTGTCTGCGGTTTTTTAAAATTAAAATATTCCAATTATGTGAATTTAATTTTAAAAACAGGATTACAAATTTTAATCATAATAATTTATATTTTATAATAAGGTTAACATAATTATTTACCTAAATGAATAGTGAAAATAGTACAAATAAATTATCGTGATTAATGTAAAAATGAATTTATTAAGGGGTTAAACAAAAACAATAAGGGTTAAAATTACATAAAAACATATCTAAAATATATTTTATAGTCACAATTCAAATTTATACATTATATTATTGATAATTTTCCATTTTTTAGCCTTTTTACACAAAAACAATTTGGTGGAATCAATTCTTTTCAAAAATTACAAGTGTGTTACTCACCTCACTGGTAAAAGGTCACACCCTAACCTCCTATCTTTACATCTACAAAACCCATTGGTATGAACAATAACTAAAAAATAACATCTATAATTATATCATATTATCCTATAAGCCTTATTTTAATTATAAATTCAACCAAATAAGGCATTTGGTCACTACTGGAAATATAGGTTTTCCCAACGGATATATACCAACGGTTTGCTTAAACCGTTAGTGTATATGATTATACCAAGCATATACGAACGGTTTTTCAAAAACTGTTGGTAAAGGTATGTAGAGGTGAAGTTATACCAACGGTTTTGCAAAACCGTTGGTAAAAGTTTTTTTTGATGAAGATATACCAACGGTTTTGTAAAACTGTTGGTAAAAGTGAGTTTTTGAAGGTTTACCAAAGGTTTTTTAAAATCATTGGTAAAAGTTTTCATTCCCAACAGTTTTTACAAACCGTTGGGAAAGATTTCCCAGAAATAGACAGAACCTGGGCTCCCCCAGGTTAATGTTATGTATCTTCTATTTTTATTTTATGTTTTCAATTGGGTGAAGAGGTGAATTGGGATTCTGTTTACCCTACTGCGAAAATCCTTCATTCCGACCCATCTTCAAAATTTCATAGTTCTACATTTCCTGTAAGTGATACTTTTATTTTAATTATCTATATCTACTGTTTTGGTTTTCTCTTTATATTTGGGTGTTTATGAATTTTTTTTCTATTTGATTTGGGTGCGTGTGTTGAGATTTGATAGTGGCACACATATAGTGATTATAGTATGAGTTTGGTCTATTGGGATAAGTAGTAAAGTGAATCAAATTTGAATCAAAATGAATTTTGTGTTAATATCATCCATAAATTTTCAGTTTTTAGAAGTCTTGGTATTTCTGGGAATTTTGTGTTAATATCATTCATATTACACATGATTCACATCATGGTAAGAATGTGTGATGATGTTGTTGAGATTAGAGAGAAAACTCATACACTCTAGGTTTAGTGGCATGGTTAGTCATGAGTGATAATTGGATTCCTAAGATGATTGTACTAATAAAGCATTTAGGGTCAATTAAATATGGTTCTCAATGTACATTGTATATTATGTCTCTTTATTGGACAATACTCACTTTTATGATGGTGGGGTTCTTTTCACTAGCCATGCAGGCATATGTAGTCATCCATAACAATTTTAGATTTGGTTTTATTGATGTGCAACTATGTTTTTTGTTTTTCTCTTTTTATTTGGTAGAAATGAGAGGTCTGTGGAAATTAATCATGGTTGTGGGGGGTAATTTAGGATGTAAGATAGTATGCCTTCATTTTCCTTGATATATCCAATAATATTATTGATTTATGTTCAGTATGATTATCTTTGACAAATTATGTAGTTTAATAATTGTTTATTAATGGTTGTAATAATGACTACATGGGGATGTACAGGTGTTGGGGGATGGGGTGTCCAGGTGGGGGTGGGGGGGTTTCCAGGTGGTTGTCCGAGGGGTGGGGGCTGTTCGGGGTGAGTGGGGGTTGTCCGAGGGATGGGGGGCTGTTCAGGGTGAGTGGGGAGCTATCCGAGGGGTGGTGGGTTGTCCAAGTGGTTGTACAAGTTAATCTCGCCTCAACATTTTAAGTGAAAACAACTACTGGCATACGGAAAATAGACCAAAAGCATTTGGATTGTGTTTATAATTTAGTAAAATGATTCATGGGTCATTTGTGTTGTGTACGAGTCAACCCCGCCTCATTATGAGGCACTGTGTGGCCGATAGCACTCTAAGTGTCTCACTTTTGTTTAAAATGAACACTGTTTTATGTAAAAATAACTGACATATGGAAAACCGACCAGACGTATTCATATTGTGTTGATACTTTAACACAACAATCCATGAGACATTTTTGACGTGTAAGAGTCAACCCCGCATCAATTCGAGCTGTGGTGTGGCCGGAACCACTCAAACCGTGTAAATTTTATTTGAAATGCACAACATTTTAAGTGAAAACAACTACTAGCATATGGAAAACCGACCAAACGCATTATAATTGTGTTGATACATTAGGAAAATGATCCATGGGAAATTTTTTGACATATATGAGTCAACCCCACCTCAATCTGAGGCACGGTGTGGCCTAAATCACTCAAAGAGTCTCTTTTTTTTAAAATGGAAACTATTTTAAGTAAAAATAACTGACATACGGAAAACCGACCAAACTTATTTTTATTGTGTTGATACTTTATAAAAACGATTCATGGGGCATTTGTGACGTGTAGGAGTCAAACCCACATCAATTCAAGGCGCGGTGTGGGTGGAACCACTCAAAGTGTCTAATTTTTATTTGAAATGAACAACATTTTAAGTGAAAGCAACTACTGGCATACAGAAAACTGACCAAACACATTGGGATTATGTTGATACATTAGTAAAATGATAAATGTGTCATTGTAGATGTTTAAGAGTCAAAAAACATCAATCTGAGGCGTAGTGTGTCCGGTACCACTCAAAGTGAGTCATTTCTATTTAAAATGGACTTAATTTTAAGTGAAAACAAAAACTGACATACGGAAAACTGACCAAATGCATTTGGATTCTATTGAAACTGTAGAAAAATGATTTATGGGTCATATGTGACATGTATGAGTTAACCCAGTCTCAATCCGAGTTGTGGTGTGGCTGGTACCACTCAAAGTGTCTCTCTTTTGTTTAAAATGGACTAAATTTTAAGTGAAAACAACAACTAACATACGGAAAACTGACCAAATGCGTTCAGATTCTATTGAAACATTAGAACAATGTTCTATTGGTCATATATGATGTGTACGAGTCAACCTTTCCTAAATCTGAGTCTCGGTGTGGCCGGCACCACTCAAAGTGTCTCTCTTTTGTTTAAAATTGACTTAATTTTAAGTGAAAACAATAACTGACATACGGAATACTGACCAAACGCATTCATAATCTATTGAAACTTTAGGAAAAGGATCCATGGGTCATATGTGACGTGTAAAACTCAACTGCGCCTCAATCTGAGTCACGGTGTGGCCGGAACCACCCAAAGTGTCTCTCTTATGTTTAAAACGGACAGCATTTTAAGTACATACGGAAAACTGACCAAATAGATTCTTATTGTGTTGATAATTTATCATAAGGATAAATGGATCATATGTGACATGTACGATTTGACCCCGCCTCAATATGAGGCGCGGTGTGGCTGGTACCACTCAAAGTGTCTCTCTTTTGTTTAAAATGGATTAATTTTAAGTAAAAACAACAACTGACATACGGAAAACTGACCAAATGCATTTGGATTCTGTTTAAAATTTAGCACAACCATTAATGGGTAATATATGACATGTACGAGTCAACCCCGCCTCAATCTGAGTCACGGTGTGGCCGTCACCACTCATAGTGTCTCTCTTTTGTTTAAAATAGATTTAATTTTAAGTGAAAACAACAACTGACATACGGAAAACTGACCAAACGCATTCATAATTTGTTCAAACTTTATGAAAAGGATCCATGGGTCATATGTGATGTGTAAAATTCAACTGCGCCTCAATCCGAGTCATTGTGTAGACGAAACCACCCAAAGTGTCTCTCTTATGTTTAAAATGGACAACATTTTAAGTACTTATGGAAAACTGACCAAATGGATTCTGATTGTGTTGATACTTTATCACAATGATCCATGGCTCGTATGTGATGTGTACGAGTTGACCCTGCCTCAATATGAGGCGCAGTGTGGCTGGTACCACTCAAGGTGTCTCTCTTTTGTTTAAAATGGATTTAATTTTAAGTAAAAACAACAACTGACATACGGAAAACTAACCAAATGCATTAAGATTCTGTTTAAAATTTAGCACAACGATCCATGGGTCATATATAACGTGTACGAGTCAACCCCACCTAAATCTGAGTCACGGTGTGGCCTTCATCACTCAAAGTGTCTCTCTTTTGTTTAAAATAGAATTAATTTTAAGTGAAAACAACAACTGACTTACGGAAAACTGACCAAACGCATTCATAATTTGTTGAAACTTTAGTAAAAGGATCAATGGGTCATATGTGACGTGTACAAGTTGACCCCACCTCAATCTGAGACGTGGTGTGGCCGGGTACCTCTCAAAGTGTCTCTCTTTTGTTTAAAATGGACTTAATTTTAAGTGAAAACAACAACTGACATACGGAAAACTGATCAAACGCATTCAGATTGTGTTGATACTTTAGAAAAAGGATAAATGGGTAATATGTAATGTGTATGAGTCAATCCCGCCACAATCCGGGGGGGCTGTCCTGGTGGTTGTACGAGTTAATCTCGCCTCAACATTTTAAGTGAAAACAACTACTGGCATACGGAAAATAGAACAAACGCATTTGGATTTTGTTGATAAATTAGAAAAACAATCCATGGGTCATTTTTGATGTGTAAGAGTCAACCCCGCCTCATTCCAAGGCACGGTGTGGCCGACACCACTCAAAGTGTCTCACTTTTGTTTAAAATAGACTTAATTTTAAGTGAAAATAACAACTGGCATACAAAAAACCTACCAAACGAATTCAGAATATGTTAAAACTTTAGGACAAGGATACATGAGTCATATGTGATGTGTAAGGGCCAACTGCGTCTCAATCTAAGTCATGGTGTGGCCGGAACCACCCAAAGTGTCTCTCTTATGTTTAAAATGAACAACATTTTAAGTACATATGGAAAACCAACCAAACAGATTCTTATTGTGTTGATACTTTATCACAAGGATCCATGGATAATATGTGATGTGTAAGATTTTACCCCACCTCAATCCGAGGCGTAGTATGGCTGGTACCACTCAAAGTGTCTCTCTTTTGTTTAAAATGGACTTAATTTTAAGTGAAAACAACAACTGACATACACAAAACTGACCAAATGCATTCGGATTCTGTTGAAAATTTAGCACAATGATATATGGGTCATATATGATGTGTACGAGTCAACCCTGCCTCAATATGATTCATAGTGTGGCCGGAAACACTCAAAGTGTCTCTCTTTTGTTTAAAATAGACTTAATTTTAAGTAAAAAAAATAACTGACATACGGAAAACTGACCAAACGCATTCATATTCTGTTGAAACTTTAGGAAAAGGATCCATGGGTCATATGTGACGTGTAAAACTCCACCGCGTCTCAATCCGAGTAACGGTGTGGCTGGAACCACCCAAAGTGTCTCTCTTATGTTTAAAATGGACAACATCTTAAGTACATATGGAAAACCAACCAAACATATTCTGATTGTGTTGATAATTTATCACAATGATCCATGTCTCATATGTCATGTGTATAAGTTGATCCCGCCTCAATCCGAGCCATGGTGTGGCCGATACCACTCAAAGTGTCCCTCTTTTGTTTAAAATGGACTTAATTTTAAATGAAAACAACAACTGACATACGGAAAACCGATCAAACGCATTCGGATTGTGTTTATACTTTAGAAAAAAGATACATGGGTCATATGTGATGTGTACGAGTCAACCCCACCTCAATCCGAGGTACGATGTGGTGGAATCCTACTTTGACCAATAGATCGCACCATACTTGTACCATTTAGTGTTCATAGCCTTAAAAACATTAATATTATTCTAACTAAGTTCAAAAAACTTACAATTCCATTCTTCTAGACCATCACAAGTTGAACTTGTGATCATTTCAGTTCTGCCTGAATTTTAAATCAAATAATGAGTTCTATACTTTACTTCTTTTGTAAGCACCAAGGAACCATGGGTAAGTTTCCCAACCCCATTTTCAAATTTAGTTTCATAACCACCATGGAACCATGGGTAAGTTTCCATACCCCATTTTGAGTTATTGAAACTGTTATTCAACTCCACTGGATTATTCTTTTCATATGAAGATTGAAATAGGGAATTGTAGTACACCACATGGTTGGAAGAGTTTGATGGTTTTATGTGTTATTTTTTGTGTTATTACAGGTGTTTTTATGCTGTTTTAATATTGTGCAATAGTTCTGGTGCTTTTTATGTAGGTGGGGGTGCGGGTTCAATGGTGGGGGTGTTGTGCAATGGTTCTGGAAATACACAATACCAACGGTTTGAAACCGTTGGTATAGTATTCCATCTTCAATATATACCAACGGTTCTCTTGAACCGTTGGTAAAAAACACTATACCAACGGTTGTAAACCATTGGTACACCCTAAAAGTGTATGTTCAAATTGTTTTAGAACCGTTGGAGTAGAGATTTACCAATGGTTTCAATGGAACTATTGGTATAGGTTTGGGATGGAGTTATATACCAATGGTTTTTAAAAACCGTTGGGAAAACTTTCCCCCAAATTGGCAGTAGCCGATCCTCTCCCCCATTCGCGATCCAGAGCCCTAAACCGGAGCGCTTGGGCGATTTTGGAGTTGTTTCGGGTTCTCTTCCTCTATTCCATCCAAGACTGAGGTATTTTCTTAGTTTTTAGTTTCGATTTTGATGTGGGATGAGACCAATTTCTATTCTCATATTCCAGACGAATTTCTGTTCCAGCCCAATTTAGTTTTCCGTTATTTATTTACATTCCATGCTTATTCTAGCCCATACAGATTGCATTAGACAGTTGTATAATTTTTTGATGTGCCTTTCATGTTTCATTACCAGGAAATTTTTATTATATGTTATAAAATTCAATCACATGTTTAGTTTTAACATTCATTGTTACTTTTTATCTTGTTTTAATAATTTATATTAATATTCTTTTCATATATTCCATCGTTGAGTGTTTTTACTTGTGCAATAGAATTCCAAGCTCATTTTACTTCATAGTGATTATTTAGATTTCAAAGTGGTTTATTTTTCATGTTAAATTTATTAAAAAAATTTGGGGACTAATTAAAGTTATTAGATTCCAATTTCCATGCTTCTATGCATGTTAAGAATTAAATGAAATATGATGGTTGTAATTAAATGAAAGTCAATGTTCAATTTTTATCATGTATGGGTGATTAATAAATTGGAATGTGATGAACCATATAATTGAACCATTGTTGATGCACATTATATACCAAAAGGTTATTGAATAAAAGTTATTCTTGTGAATTTCGTTACATCATAGATAAAAATGGTTGTGGTTATATGAGAGATACCTCTGATGGTTCTTTGATCATTGTTTTATGGAGAATGAATGGTTTAGGTCCGGTATTAATAGTAGCTTCTAGTGAGACCATTTTAGTATAAGGGGAAACGAGATTATGATCTACAAGGGGGTGATTGAGTTGGTAGAGACCAAACATTGTTTGTTCCTTGTGTTCAAGAACCATAAATAGAGTGTTCCAATTAGGTGGTCATCAGTAAAGACGTAGGTAAGATTTCCAAGTCTTGTTTCATGAAGTTGAATATGTGGTGCTATAGTGGTTTTGGATTGTTTGAGGTACTCTTAGTGTATTATAAACCCTCATTTGTTCCATATTCATTTAAATTGATTTAATATCATTTTTTTCACACACCATTATATCCTCTAAAACTATATTTAGAGTGTATTTTCATTCATATGGTTTTAAATATTTTAGTAAATGTCCATACTAGCTTCTTTTATGTGTTCTAGGGGTTTAGACTAATGACAGGGCTACAGGATTATTGTGGGGGTATTCTTTTCATATAAATATACCTATACACCCTGACCCCCTTGGACAACCTGACCACCCCCATGGACACCCCGCCCACCTGGACACCCCGACCCCCCTAGACAGCCCCCCACCCCCTGGACACCTCTGACCCCCCAGACGGCCCCACCACCCCCTAGACACCCCGCACCCCCCCTGGACACACCACACCCCCCTTGGACAGTCCCGCACACCCCCTGGACACCTCCCAGCATGACCCTTAAGGATTATGTATTCCTTGATCCACTTCCAATATCTTACTGGTCAATCCTTGAATATAGGCATTAGAAATTTTGTATATTATTTTCTTATATACACTGTATTTTGTTGTATTTCTTAATATGATTCTCATATAGAGTAATGTGTCAGTTATGCTTTTATATAGAGTAAACAATTTTCATTTATGTAAATATTTTTTTGATTAAATTTTAATATTATTGAATTGCTTTAAAATGACTTATTGCGATTTTTTTACAGAATGGATAGAAGTTGGATGTACGAAACTGATCGGATTTCAACCGATTTTCAAAATAATTTGAAAAGATTTCTAGATTTTTCATTTGACAAGGCTTCAGATAGTGGTCGCATACACTGTCCATGTTTTAATTGTGTTGGAAGACCTTGGTTGGGCCGTGAAGCAGTTAGCTATCATATAACCAAATATGGTTTCCAAACAAACTATTATGTGTGGTATCACAATGGAGAGAAAATGGAATCTCAAAATGTTGATGATCCAAATGATAGGACTGAATTGGAGAGTTTGATATATGATTGGTTTCCATTTATTCAACATCATGAGAAGGAAAGGATGACTAGCCAACAATATTTCGATACAAGCACACATGATGCGTCCAATGAAAATGTTGATGTTGATAGGGTGAAAAAATTGAATGATGCTGCGACGACTCCAGTATATCGGCAATGTGATAAAATGAAAAAGTTGGAATTTTTAATCCGATTGTTTCATGGGAAAACTATGTATGGGATTTCAAATAATGCAATTGATTACATTCTTACCTTCTTGAAGGACTTACTTCCAGATGATGCAGATATTCCCTCAAACCACTATATGGCATGGAAGTTGGTTGATGAACTTCGATTCTTAAAAAAAATTCATGCTTGCCTGAATGATTGCAGCTTATTTTGGGAGGAAACTGCTGAAAGAAATGATTGTATAAAATGCGGAACCTCCCGATGGAAGCCAAAAGATGATGGAACACCATCTCGTGTGCCACAAAAAGTAATGTGTCACTTTCCATTGATCCCCAGATTACAGAACCTTTTCATGTCTGATGAAATATCCATAAAAATGCGATGGCATGACACCGAGAGAAAAAAGAATAATGAAGATTTGGTTCACGCTGCAGATGGATTTTCATGGCAGAGATTTGATGCTTGATATCCAGAATTTACAGCTGACGTGCGTAATGTGAGACTGGGTCTTTCATGTGACGGTTTTAATCCATTTGGGCAGATGCTTACTTCGCACAGCACATGGCCGGTTTTCATACACATTATAACCTTCCCCCTTGGTTGTGTATGAAAAAGCCTTACACTTTCTTGAGTATACTGATATCTGGCCCTTCTGATCCCGGCAATGATATAGATGTATATATGCAACCTTTAATAAAAGAGTTGAAACTTCTTTGGGATGTGGGTGTTCCCACATACGATGCATGTTCGAAAGACATATTTCAGATGAGTGCTGCACTTATGTGGACTATTAATGATTTTCCTGCTTATGCAATGATGTCTGGATGGAGCACAAAAGGAAAATTGTCATGTCATGTTTGTATGAAGAATACTCGATCGAGAAGACTGAAATGTCGTCGTAGTTTTAGTTTTATGGGACATCGACGATTCTTGCCAATGAACCATCCATATAGAAACAATCTTCAAAGATTTGACAATACCATGGAGAATAACGATCCACCTCAGTGTATGTCTGGAACTGATGTGCTTAATGAATTGAAAGATTTCAGTTATTCATTTGGGAAGAGTGTAATGAAATCTAGAAAGAGGGAAAATGTTTCCAATGATACCAATTACAATTGGAAGAAGAAGAGTATATTCTTTGAGTTGTCATATTGGTCATCCAACTTGTTACGTCATTGCTTAGACGTAATGCACATTGAAAATATTATATGTGAAATGTTGCTTTCGATTCTTCTAAATGTCAAGGGGAAGACAAAAGATGATTTACGATCTCGGCGCGACTTGGTAGATTGGGGGATCAGACCATAATTGCATCATGTCTGTATCAGTGAAAATAAATGGCAAGTTCCATGTGCTTCTTATGTGATGACTCCTGCTGAAAAAAATCAATTTCTGTAAGTGCTAGAGACTATTAAAGTTCCTGATGGCTATTCAAGCAATATATCAAAACGGGTCAACAGAAAAGAGTTGAAGTTTAAATCTTTGAAGACTCATGATTATCACGTCCTTTTGCATGAGTTGATTCCAATAGCAATCCGTAATCTCTTGTCCAATAATGTTAGAGTCTCAATTATTCGGTTGTGCTATTTTTTTAGAGATCTTTGTGCTAAGAGGTTGTCCAAATCCCTCGTGCAAAAATTGTTGGCTGAGACACCATTAATTTTGTGTGAGTTAGAGAAAATATTCCCTCTATCATTTTTTACATGCATGTTGCATCTGACTTTCCATCTTCCGACCGAAATACTTCTTGGAGGACCCGTTGCTTTCCGTTGGATGTATCCAACTGAAAGAAACATGTGCACATTGAAATCATATGTTCGGAACAGGAATTATCCCGAAGGTTCTATTGTGAACGGTTACTTGGCTCAAGAATGTATGGATTTCTGCTCAATGTATTTGTCTAATCATACTACGAGAATAAACAGACCAATGAGAAATGAAGAAGAACAGTATGGGAAAATTGAACCTAGTTTTCCATCACTTCCTCAGACAGGAGGAATTCCAGGATCATATACATTGACAACATTAATCCTTGAAGTGCGAGAGATTGCACATTGCACAGTGTTGTTCAGTTGTGATTTGTTCGATGAGTATATCAAGTAAGTTAATTGTACATGTATCTGTTATCTTATCTCTTGTAATTTGAAATATTTGTTAAACTATTATTATTTTTATCTACAGGGAACATAAAGAATTGATATATATAAAGCATCGTTCTTTATCTTTGAGAAAGAAGGATAATTTGCATAGCAAAGGTTTTTATGCTTTGTTGAAATTGAAGGTAAAAATATTTCTGTAATAACTAAATAAAAATAATATTTAATTAAGTTTACTATTTTTTTATATTTCAGGTATTGAGTTTGCCTACAGACTCTGTTTCTGGGGAAATAAGAGCTTTGGCTTTTGGTCCTAATACCATGGTTCGTGCTTGTAAATCACTTGTGATCAATGGATACAAATTTATTATCATTGAACGAGAAAGAAGCATGAGAACACAGCATAATGGTGTTATGCTAACTGCCACAACAGACTGTTATGCCAATTCATCGGACACTAGACCTCATTCTGAAAATGTTGCTTATTATGGTGTCATGGAGAAAATAATAATTTTGGATTATTACTCGCATGGTCGAGTCACGATGATGAAATGTCAATGGTTTGATTCAATGACGATGCAAGGCACCTTTATTGATGATTGTGGATTTCGAGTTATTGACATGACTCGCACTCTTGCCATTGATGAACCATATGTATTGGCATCAATGGTGAAACAAGTTTTTTATGTCAAAGATCATCGTCATCCTAAATTCGATGTAATTATTGAAGTAAATCCCAGACATGTTTTTGATGATGGTGATGATGAAGTTGACACTATCCCCACTGCAATTGGAAGCAATCCGTTTATTACTTATGATGACCCCAACAGCTCAATTGTCAGAGTTGATTGTGAACCCGAAGTTGTGGGGGGAAATATATTGAATCATACAGTCGTGTTCTCACCTACATGTTTCACCTACATCATTCAGAGTGTGTATCCTAGTACTTACCTTCATAACACCATAAATCTTCTGTTTCATTATGTTCTTTTTATCATAATGGTTTTTCTATATTTTGTTTTTTGGGTTACACATTAGTTATATGTTTCTAATTACTTCCATATTTGTTTTCATTGCAGGAAATGACACCCATTGAAGAGAGGCGGCGGAAAAGGATAACAGATAATAATCGTCGTATGGTACAGATGGGTGGTCCTCCACTCATCCCTGTTGTGAGTATTTTATTTCAAATATAAATATTTCAATAACTTATAATATCATGTGATTAATTTTCTGTCAAACTTTTTTTCAAGATCCACCCCCTAGACGACAAATATCTGACGAGGAGCCTGATATTTCTCCCAGTAGAGAGGTTGGTGGTAGGAAGGAGGGTGGTGTCAGAGATGGACGATCATATAGTGGTCCCGGTACTGAGGCCGGTGGTACGAGGGCTCGTGGGGCGAGAGTTAGACGACCCACTACCACAGACGTATCTTCTATGCCCTATTTTGATCCTGGCGTGTCTTCAGGGACATATGAGATATTTAGACCTCTGATGTTTACACTACCAGCTAGCCAGAAGTCTATGCCATCATCTTTTTCTTCTGGTTCATTATCTCCGGGCTATTATATTCCACCTTCTTCGACTCTTGTTATGACATAGTATGTGGTTGAGGAGCATACACTGAGGGACACTCCACCTGTACAGGATACTTCTTCATCTTCTGCACCCATTGATCCGACTACCACAGGTATATTTATATAACTCTATCAAATTTTTATACCAATATTTATTTTTATTATAACTTGTATTGATATTATTTTTCTTTAATAACAGATTCATCTACAGATAGGAGGCGGGGGAGGGGGCGTACTCGCTTGCGTGCGGTATGGAACTGCTAGACACAGTTGATGGTTGAATACAATGTTGATGGACAAATGATTGAGAAATCTGGGCAGCAATGTCGGGGTTTTTTGGCAACGCTAGCCAAATACTCCGATATCATTCCGGTCAGCCCTCTCTCTTGGAGACATCTACCACCAGAAGTCAAGGATAACACGTGGGCACAAATATGGGTAAAAAATCTATTGGATTTAATGTATTATATTTTTGTATTTAAATGAACTAATCAATTTGGTTTCAGCTTCGGTTTAACTTCCCTGATGGCGAAGGTGCACGACCAGCGCGTTTAAAAGAGCTAGGAGAGCTTTGAAGAGCTTATAAGCATGAGTTGTATGTTGGCTGGTGTGATAGAGTGGGCACAGAGTTAGAGACATTACCTATCGTGGATGACTGCCTGATAGTGCAATATCTCCAAATGATTACCCATTGGGCGACTGCCAAATTTAAGGTATTAATCTCATTTGAGTTATTTAAATGAGAGTTTTCATATTTTACATTAATATAATGTTATTAATTATTAATCATTATTTAGGAATCTTCTGAAAAAAACAAAAAAAACATTGATTCAAAGCAATACCTCCACACTTTGGGGCGCACAACTATGGAAGATCATGAGAAGCAGCAGGTATGATATAGTTGTTTATAATTTTTCTTTAGGACTTTCCCTTTTTAGTGGATCCTACTTAAATTATGTGATTTATTGAATAATGAATATATGATTATACTTTCACTTTATATTGTTTCAATGTCATTATAGAATCACAAAATGAATATTGAAGGACGTATCCCTCGACCAAAATTGTTTTGCTCGAGTAGAAGAAAAAAAGATGGAACTGCGGTAAATGAACCGAACCAAGAGAAGATTGTAAGTTTTAATTTGTTTATTTAAAAGTTTAATATCTAATTTGAAATTTAATAATCTATTAATATTTTTTATAGGCTTCTTTAGAGGCTCTTGATGCCCAGGAGCCTGAAAATTTTGGGCCACACGATCATTTATATCAGGTTTTGGGAGATGATCACTCTGGTCGAGTACGCTGCCGACCTGGTAAGAGTATAGTCCCGACGAGGTATTGGTCATCTCCAGGTATCCATTCTAGTACCACCGAGTTGGAACAGGTCAAGGAGCATGCAAGACAGTCTGATAAAAGGGTCACAGAGTTGTAAGTACAAGTTCAAACAAGAGACAGAGAATTTATGAAACTGATGAAAGCATTATCTTCATCACTTCCACCAGAGGCTAGTGCGGCTTGTCAGACATTTATGTCGTCGATGGGTGCATCATCCAATGCACCAGGAGGCAGCTCTAGTGGCGATTGAGATGATGACGTTCCTGGTGATGAAGAGGATGCTGAAGAGGAAGAGGGTGAGGATGAGGATGTGGACGAGGGTGAGGATGGGGCCGAGGGTGAGGATGATGCCGAGGATGAGGATGAGGCTAATGATGAGCCTGGGGACGATGATGAGGATGATGATGATGACAGAGATGGCGGCGAGGATGAGGCTGATGATGATAGTGGTGATGGTGATGGTGATCAGAGGCAGATTGATCCATTACATTTATGAATTCTGTATAACTCTTTATTTTTTAACATGGTTTTCCACTTTGGGGTTTTCCTCTGCTTCATAGAGACGTTGCATTTGGATTCTGTTTTTTGCACTTGATTCTTATTGTATGATTAGTCTACTACCTAGACCTTTAGTATTCCTTGGTACTGTGATACTCATTTTTCTATTTTTTTTTACTTAGATTTCTTAGTTAGCCATGTATTTCATGTTTATGCATGTGGAAAATGATATGGAAAATGTTCTTTGAAGTAGTGGCCGACACCACTCAAAGTGTCTAACTTTTATTTGAAATGGACAGAATTTTAAGTGAAAAAAACAACTGGCATATGGAAAACAGACCAAACACATTCAGATTCTGTTTAAACTATAGGACAACTATCCATGGGTCATATGTGACATGCACGAGTGAACCCCGCCTCAATCCGAGGGCCGGTGTGGCCGGTACCACTCAAAGTATCTTTCTTTTGTTTAAAATGGATGCGCTTTTAAGTAAAAAAACCACATACGGAAAAGGACCAAACGAATTCGGATACTGTTGATACTTTAGGAAATGTATCCATGGGTCATATGTGATGTGTACGAGTCAACCCCGCCTCAATCCGAGGCGTGGTGTGGCCGGCACCACTCAAAGTGTCTAACTTTTATTTGAAATGGACAGGATTTTAAGTGAAAACAACAACTGGCATACGGAAAACAGACCAAACACATTCGGATTATGTTTAAACTATAGGAAAACGATCCATGGGTCATATGTGACGTGTATGAGTCAACCCCGCCTCAATCTGAGGGTTGGTGTGGCCGGTACCACTCAAAGTGTCTTTCTTTTGTTTAAAATGGATGCGCTTTTAACTAAAAAAACCACATACGGAAAATGGAACAAACACATTTGGATACTGTTGATACTTTAGTACATGTATCCATGGGTCATATGTGACGTGTAAAAGTAAACCCTGCCTCAATCCGAGGCGCGGTGTGGCCGGCACCACTCAAAGTGTCTAACTTTTATTTGAAATGGACAAGATTTTAAGTGAAAACAACAACTGGCATACGGAAAACAGACCAAACGCATTCGGATTCTCTTGAAACTATAGGAAAACGATACATGGGTCATATTTGACGTGTACGAGTCAACCCCGCCTCAATCCGAGGGCCGGTGTGGCTGGTACCACTCAAAGTGTCTTTCTTTTGTTTAAAATGGATGTGCTTTTAAGTAAAAAAACCACATACGGAAAACGGATCAAACGCATTCGGATATTGTTTATACTTTAGGAAATGTATCCATGGGTCATATGTGACGTGTAAGAGTCAACCCCGCCTCAATCTGAGGCGCGATGTGGCCGGCACCACTCAAAGTGTCTAACTTTTATTTGAAATGGACAAGATTTTAAGTGAAAACAACAACTGGCATACGGAAAACAGACCAAACGCATTCGGATTCTGTTGAAACTATAGGAAAACGATCCATGGGTCATATGTGACATGTACGAGTCAACCCCGCCTCAATCCGAGGTCCGGTGTGGCCGGTACCACTCAAAGTGTCTTTCTTTTATTTTAAATGGATGCGCTTTTAAGTAAAAAAACCACATACGGAAAACGGAACAAACGCATTCAGATATTGTTGATACTTTAGGACATGTATCCATGGGTCATTTGTGGCGTGTAGGAGTCAACCCCGACTCAATCCGAGGCGCGGTGTGGCCGGCACCACTCAAAGTGTCTAACTTTTGTTTGAAATGGACAGGATTTTAAGTGAAAACAACAACTGGCATACAGAAAACAGACCAAATGCATTAGGATTCTATTTAAACTATAGGAAAACGATCCATGGGTCATATGTGACATGTACGAGTCAATCCCGCCTCAATCTGAGGGCTGGTGTGGCCGGTACCACTCAAAGTTTCTTTCTTTTGTTTAAAATGGATGCGCTATTAAGTAAAAAAACCACATATGGAAAACGGACCAAACGCATTCAGATACTGTTGATACTTTAGGACATGTATCCATGGGTCATTTTTGGCGTGTAGGAGTCAACCCCGCCTCAATCCGAGGCACGGTGTGGCCGTCACCACTCAAAGTGTCTAACTTTTATTTGAAATGGACAGGATTTTAAGTGAAAACAACAACTGGCATACGGAAAACCGACCAAAGGCATTCGGATACTATTGATACTTTAGGAAATGTATCCATGGGTCATATGTGATGTGTAAAAGTAAACCTCGCCTCAATCCGAGGGCCGATGTGGCTGGAACCACTCAAAGTGTCTTTCTTTTGTTTAAAATGGATGCGCTTTTAAGTAAAAAAACCACATACGGAAAACTGACCAAACGCACTCAGATACTATTGATACTTTAGGAAATGTATCCATGGGTAATTTGTGACGTGTACGAGTCAACCCCGCCTCAATCCGAGGCATGGTGTGGCCGGCACCACTCAAAGTGTCTAACTTTTCTTTGAAATGGACAACAGTTTAAGTTAAAACAACAACTGACATACGGAAAACCGACCAAACGCATTCGGATTCTATTGAAACTGTAGGAAAACGATACATGGGTCATATGTGACGTGTACGAGTCAACCCCGCATCAATCCGAGGGCCGGTGTGGCCGGTACCACTCAAAGTGTCTTTCTTTTGTTTAAAATGGATGCGCTTTTAAGTAAAAAAACCACATATGGAAAACTGACCAAACGCACTCGGATACTGTTAATACTTTAGGAAAACGATCCATGGGTCATTTGTGATGTGCACGAGTCAACCCTGCCTCAATCCGAGACGCGGTGTGGCCGGCACCACTCAAAGTGTCTAACTTTTCTGTGAAATGAACAACAATTTAAGTTAAAATAACAACTGACATACAGAAAACTGACCAAACGCATTCGGATTCTGTTGAAACTCTAGGAAAAAGATCCATGGGTCATATGTGACGTGTACGAGTCAACCCCGCCTCAATCTGAGGCGTAGTGTGGCCGGTACCACTCAAAGTGTCTAACTTTTCTTTGAAATGGACAATAGTTTAAGTTAAAACAACAACTGACATACGGAAAACCAACCAAACGCATTCGGATTCAGTTGAAACTGTAGGAAAACGATCCATGGGTCATATGTGATGTGTACAAGTCAACCCCACCTCAATTCGAGGGCCTGTGTGTCCGGTACCACTCATAGTGTCTTTCTTTTGTTTAAAATGGATGCGCTTTTAAGTAAAAAAAATGACATACGGTAAATCGACCAAACACTTTCGGATTCTGTTGAAACTTTTGGAAAAGGATTTATGGGTCATTTTTGACGTGTACGATAAAACCCCACCTCAATCCGAGGTGCGGTGTGGCCGA
Source organism: Viscum album (assembly GCA_963277665.1). NCBI lineage: Eukaryota > Viridiplantae > Streptophyta > Magnoliopsida > Santalales > Viscaceae > Viscum > Viscum album. Next base: position 422,380,985 of record OY728122.1, read on the forward strand.
CACCACTCAAAGTGTCTAACTTTTATTTGAAATGGACTGGATTTTAAGTGAAAACAACAACTGGCATACAGAAAACCGACCAAACGCATTAGGATTCTGTTGAAACTTTAGGAAAATGATCTATGGGTCATATGTGACGCGTACGAGTCAACCCCGCCTCAATCTGAGGGCCGGTGAGGCCGAGACCACTCAAAGTTTGTCACTTTTCTTTGAAATGGACAACGGTTTAAGTTAAAACAACTGACATATAGAAAAGGGACCAAAGGTATTCAGATACCATTGATACTTTAGGACATGTATCCATGGGTCATATGTGACGTGTACGAGTCAACCCCGCCTCAATCCGAGGGCCGGTGTGGCCGGGACCACTCAAAGTGTCTTTCTTTTGTTTAAAATGGATGCACTTTTATGTAAAAAAAAACCACATACGGAAAACTGACCAAACGCAGTCGGATACTATTGATACTTCAGGACATGTATCCATTGGTCATTTTTCATGTGTACGAGTCAACCCTGCCTCAATCCGAGGCACGGTGTGGCCGACACCACTCAAAGTGTCTAACTTTTATTTTAAATGAACATGATTTTAAGTGAAAACAACAACTGGCATGCGGAAAACCGACCCAACGCATTCGGATTATGTTAAAACTTTAGGACAACGATCCATGGGTCATATGTGACGTGTACGAGTCAATTTTGCCTCAATCTGAGGGCTGGTGTGGCCCGGACCACTCAAAGTGTCATTCTTTTGTTTAAAATGGATGTGCTTTTAAATAAAAAAAACGACATACGGAAAACCGACCAAACGCTTTCGGATTCTATTGAAACTTTAGGACAATGATCCATGGGTCATTTGTGACATGTACGAGTCAACCCCACCTCAATATGAGGCACGTTGTGGCTGGCACCACTAAAAGTGTGTCACTTTTCTTTGAAATGGACAACAGTTTAAGTTAAAACAACAACTGACAAACAGAAAATAGACCAAAGGCATTCAGATACTGTTGATAATTTAGGACATGTATCCATGGGTCATTTGTGACGTGTACAAGTCAACTCCTCCTCAATCCGAGGTGCGGTGTGGACGACACCACTCAAAGTCTCTCTTTTATTTCAAAAGGAAATCATTTTAAGTGAATACAACTGAAATTTACACTCATCAACGATAGTCGCAAACTCTTTTTCATGAGTTGGGTAGTTTCACTCATGGGGTCATAAGTGACGAGACTCCTAAGAAAATATCTTTTCACCATATATTATAAACAATACAAGTTCAATGCAAAATTCATCACAAATCATTACATAACCAAACCTAGTATCACAAAAAAATGGGATTTGAGTCAATTTGAATGTCTTATTCAACTCTAATAGATATTTATCAAACTATTCTGCCTATTAGAATTTGATGGGTGAGGTGAATTACCACCGGATGATTGTTTTCATATGTGTTTTTTTGGTCTATTTTAGGTGTTTTTTATACTGTTTGAAGTCTGTATGTGGCTTTTGTGATATTTTTTATGCAGGTGTATAGTGGAGGGTATACTAGAGGGCTGTTGTGCACTATTTTTTTATGCAGGTGTATGGTAGGGCTTCTGGAGGGATTCTGGGGGTTGCTGTGCAGCAGCTCTGGGAAAAACTTTACCAACAGTTTTGAACCATTGGTAAAGCCTTTTCCTGAAATCTGGAAAAACTTATACCAACGGTTCTGAACTATTGGTAAAGCTTTTTCTAGAATTCTGGAAAAACTTATACCAACGGTTCTGAACCGTTGGTAAAGCTTTTTCCAGAATTCTGGAAAAACATATACCAATGGTTCAGAACTATTGGTAAAGCTTTTTCCAGACTTCTGGAAAAACTTATACCAACGGTTCAAAACCGTTGGAAAAAAGTTTCCCAGAATTCTCAAACTCCTATACCAACGGTTTAAATGAAACCGTTGGTATAGGGCTTTCCTCACGGCTAACTGGAAAACGGTTTGGAAAACCGTTGGTATACCCTATACCAATGGTTTTCTAGCCTATACCAATGGTTATAAACCGTTGGTATAGCCTACTTTTCCAGTAGTGGTTGCAAACCATAAGAAGTTACTAGAAAAAGAGGTAAAGTTCTTCAACGAGCATTTTTATTATATTTCTTACACCACCCCCTTAAATTATTATCAAAATTAGATTATATAATAACCTTACTATATTAAATATACTTATAAATTATTATTTTAATGTAAAAAATTAAATATTTCCCCTCTTCCATCAAATTTATTATGAAATCATCATTCGTGTTTACAGCGAACTACTGCCTCGTGAACTGATGTCATTCAATTTTCCATTAACACATATCATGGTTGGGTATGACGATGTATCTAAAGTATATATATGATATTTATAACATAATTATACATATTTATTCATTATATCATATATATAATTTTATATTATATTCCATATGGGATATAATAACATTGTTCGTGTATACAGCATAATATTGCCTCACAAAATGATGTGATTCGTTTTCATTGACACTTTAAATGTAAGGTAATAAGGGTAAATATAATTAATATATGTGATATAAATTTCATAATTATGATACTAATGAAATATTTATCATTCTAATATTATAATATATCATTTTCATTTTCACCTTTTCACTCACTGTGAAATGATAACTTCGTTCGTGGATGCGTGGACTACCACATTCACAAAGTGATGTGACTCTATTTTCATCATCACACAAAATTTATGATATATATAATTATATTTTAATATATAATATTTTATATAGGACATTATTATTATTGTAACACTCCTATATGCTTTCTAGGTACTCCCTTTCTCATGATTTGATTTTGGGTTCTTAGTTTTGAGTTTTCTATAGAAACTGAGTTGTTTACTATCTGTTGGAAGCTTACAAGTCATGTAAACTAGTTTCGGGATTTGTATTGGTCATTAGGCACAAGATATGAGTCTTTTTTAGGGAATAAAATATTTACATGAAAAGAACTAGGTTCACGATGTGTAATGGTAAAAGTTGGGATTTTTATCTGAGGTAGAATGTTTTTATATGTATTTTTAATTTATGGGATTACACGCCATGTAAAGGGATTTTACATCATATAATCACTGATTCTAATTATTTATAATGAAATGTTTTCCTAAAAATTCATTAATTTGATGCAAAACCCTTCTTCTCGAACCCTTAAGTGATTTTGGGAAATTTTTGTGATCTTCACCCCTTCTATATAATTTGTTTGGTGATTGATAATCATTGTGGTCGTGGTGGTCATTCCTGGTAAATGTTCCTTATGTTTCTTCTTTTAAACAATTAGATGTTTTGGAAACCATATTCTATTGGGTCCAACAGTGTTTGATTTAATAGATTTATGAATTCAAATTTTTATTCACTTCTTAGAATTTACTAAACATATAAAAATTTTAGAGTTTCGAGCGTTAAAATTAAACATTTTTTTATAAAAAAATATTGGTTATATAATAAATTTGAGGATATCTTAAGAAACAATAGTTTTCATAATGATCATTTATACCACAGCGAAAAAAAATAATATTATACATTTCTCTCTTTTTAAAACTTGTTACAAATAACCTTTTATAAAGATTAGGTTTTTATCAATTACATTATATTCTTTTTTCCTCTTTATTGTATTTTTGTTACAAATGATTTTTTTATGTAATCCCAAATTTAGTAAAGATAATTGTATCATTATTTATATATTTAACATAAAAATGAATTGAATTTTTTTCTTATAATTGATAACGTCACTTGAAAATATTTTTTTAAATTTGATATAAATTATGAAATTTGTATGATAGATCACACTGTTCAATTAACATGAAATTTTATTTTTTCATTACATACATGGTATTCTTATTAATAGGTTTATTCTCATCATATATAATAAAAAAAGTACACATATAATTTATCCAATGAACAATTTAAACAATTTATGTTTAAAATAAGATTAATTAATATGACGGACCTCTTCTATTTGATCCCTAAAATAGAAATTAATATTATAATTAGAATTCACAGTCTCCAATTATGAATGAGGGTAAAAAAATGAGTCTTTAGATACCCTACATGTGGAGTTTTTTCTTTATTTTCTATCTTCATCCAATCTAATATTCTTTTGAAAATAATTCTATATTAAATTTTTTAACTGAGGGTAATAAATATTGATACGTCGATATTCATGCATTCATATAATATTACTTTTTTTGTGTTTTTATCAATATTTTAAGTGTTTATTTTTAGATTCCCTAAACCATCATATCTTATTATAATTTTTTTTATTTTTAATGGTAAATTATCTTATTTTCTATCATAATTTCAATAACATGTTTCATCCTCATTAGATTTTTTTTGATAATTTTTCATTGAGATTATATTAATACTTTCAATTAGATAATTTTAGGGTAGTATAATCATTTTTCATTAACCTGGTATCTTAGACCTCATCTTTCATCTCTGACTCACACATTATAAGAGAACCAGTCATATACATTATTTTTAGATCCATTACATGTTTTTATTTTCATATAAATGTTATAATTCCACTCCATTTAGAGGCTAGTATTGTATAAAAAATTAAATCCCAATATTGTTAAAGTACTACAATAACCAAAGTATCTACAAAATTCATTATTTAAGTTAATCTTCCATTTAACTATATGATTAATTCACTATCCTTTATTCATAATGTATCAAAAATTATATTTCCCGTATTATACTTATTTATATAAAATTATTTGTTCCCATTGAGATAATGAAGTTTTCTTAAGTCTCCCATAGGACACTCATCAGAAGTTCAATCTTTGGTAATTCATGTCATCATTTTCATAACATTGAATTCAAAAATGATCAAAATACGAGTCAAATTATTGGTATTTTGAAAACATCAAATGAAATATATGCAAGATAGACATAGGAAATTATGAAAAATGTTTTGGTATGGTCAGTTGTGTCAAAGGGAGGCTCAACTAAATATAAAATTTTACCGAAATATAGGTGAAAATTTTAGAGGATGGATTTACTTGTTTAAATGATAATAAAACTGTATATAAGGAGGTGGGATCAGCTAGTGTCTATAATAAATAATGAAAATAATAACAGTATGTTACTAAAAAATGGTGTTTATAAAACATGTAATTCTTGTAATTTAAATAGTTTATAGTGTTCTCCCATAGATATAGTATAAAATTATGTACCATGAAAAACTAGTCTTCAATCGTCACTTTCTCATTCATTTAATGATTATTTGTATCCTTTAATGTGTTTGTGTGTGTGATTTTTATTTTGAGCATTGAATAGGGTATAACATTACATCTATATTTTGATACTCTATTATATAGATTAATATCTAGTAGTTTAAATTCCATTATTTTGAACTACTAGTGGATATGAAAATGTGATGAATGTAATGTTCATCAATATAGCGTTTATATATGATTTTCAAAAATATTCTTCCCCACAAGATGTACTATAGTTAACTTTGGTTTGGGACACACTCAGAAACTCAGGTAACATTCTGACATGCCTCAGAGTCGTATTGAATTTAAAATTTTCATATAATCATTATATTTTATGGAAAAATAAGAAGTAAAGGTTCATATTAGTTTGTTTAAATTAATTGTCTTAGGATTTTAAATGATACAGATAGAGTATTATCCCATCCTAAATAATCCTGGACATCTGTTGGATAATAATATAGTCAAGATGGAAAAAGTAAAATGGAAAAAAGTAGATAGAAAAGAATTAGTATTGGTTGGTATGGTGTTGGTATGGAAAGTTTCCTTCATCATCTTAGAGAAGATTATGATTGTTTCACTTATGGTATACCTTAAAGAGATGTATAAAAACATTCTTAAATCATGTGTTTTTGATGAGATGTTTGTTTAACCTGAATCTATTAGAAGGAAGATATGTGGGTGATCGTGTGAATAATTTTAACAAGACATAATAACATCTTGAATCATTGATAGTTTCCTTTATATATTATTTGGGGGTAATATTACAAATTTCATATTTTATATAATAATGGGATGAAACAGTTAATATAGAAAGATGTGATAATGGAAAATTTGATCATTTTTTGTGTAAATATAGAATTTGATACCCAATGTGGATCTTAGGGGAATACCAGTTTAGGAACCATTGGAAAGAGCGTCGAATTCTAACAGAAGGAGATTCTCACCTCCTCAGATGAATAATCTAAAATGGTAAGAAAAGGCCACATAAATGAGTTATTGAATTTCAATAGGTCTAGGGATTACTATACTTTATTTCTATAATAGAGTCCATAAACATAGTAACAACAATAATACCTAGGAATATATTGGAATGTTACCTTCCATATATGAACAATTCCTTAATAAAAATATAAATGGTAGAGAACTACTGCTCACAATTCATAATACCTTAGAATCATTGGATATTGACTTTAGTATATCATTAGACTCATTATCTAATCACAGATGAATGTAATTATATCTATATAGAATCATTAGGTCAGTTTTTCTGGAATATTATGAGTCTTTGGATGGGGTATGAATGGGGGATGTTAATATCTGAATGTAGAATGGGAGTATTATTTAATTGAATGGAGTGAGGTATATATCACATCTTAAGAGGAATATAATTTCACTAGGGAATATATATAATGAATGCTTCAGTAATACTATCAACAATGGTGTCTAGAAAGTGACTAGAGGATCCATGGATGTGGTAAGAGGAGTAAGATATAAAAAAACCTTTTATTTGAAGGGATGTTCCGATTGGAAGAAAATGGACATAATTTTACCCACTAAAAATATGGAGGTTTGGCATAGTAGAATAGGTAACCTTAGTTACAGGAATGTAAATGTTCTATTAGTGAATATAATTCTAAATATTAATTTTATAACTATCATATATTATGAGAGTTTTGTTCTTTGAAATTAAAAGAGGGTCTCATTCATTATAAATGTTCAAATTCCAAAATCATGGAAGATAGAGCTGGTTTACATGGATTTTTATAGAACTTATTTAGTTCAATATCATGGAGGATCATGATACTTTTCACATTCATTTATGATTCCATGGGTAAGTTACGGTTTTAATGTCAAAATTAAAAATCAAGTGTGTTTTATTACCTTTTATAGTGTAATTTATTGTTGGATTTGGAAAGAGTCCAAAAATTGAAGTGTTTAAGATTCAACAATGGTGGGGAATAAATTTTTAGTAACATTCATATATTTTTTCTAAAAACATGGATCAATTTTGGAAGAATAGTTCCTAGGATAGCACAATTGAATGGATTGGAATGAAAGTGGATTTTGAAATTAACTAATAATTCTATATTCAAGTGTGTCCACTTTAGTATGCCTAAGGCCATATGGGAAGAATCAATTAACACAACAGAATATATGTCCAATATATTTTCATCCTTCATACATGTAAAAATCCCACCTAAAGAACATTTGTCTAATAAGATACTAGAATTTTCACACATCAAAATATTTGGTTTCATTTATCATTCCATTGATGATACTAAGGACATAGATAAGATAGAGGAAACGTCTACAGAAAATTTTCATGTAGGCAATGAAAATTAATATTATGACTACCAGAATTATAGTATTGATCAGTGAATGGTCATCATCAGTTAAGATATAATCATAAATGATAAGATTAAAAAGAAACACCTGAACGTGGATGAATCATATATTGAGGGAAAGTGGTAAGCTACTAAACTAAAAGTTATCTTTGATGAAAATACCAAAAACTAACAAATATCGAGTATACTATATGTTAGAATGAATTTATCCAAATTCCATCCAATGAAAGGATTTATAGAATGTTTGAGAAATAAAAAAGTAAATTGAAAATATCTCATATCCATGAAATCAGATACAGGAGTATAGGAAGATCAATTACCATAAATCAAAGTTCTGTAGAATAATAAAACATCTCTAATATATTCATCAAGAGTTTTATGGATAATCTATAAGTATGATGTTTATATGAGAATCAAAAATCTAACATATGCTAGGGAACCTGAGTTTGTAAGAGTGGAAAGTGGTGGACTTCTAGTCTATATGTAATCATATGGGCCACCATCAATATTATTGTATATTTCAACCATTGGGTCATCAATCTAGTCTCATATCTCTATCTTGCGGATATCATAACTCATTCATGGAACTATGGGAAAAAATATATATCTAAGGTAGGTTTTCAGAATATTGAATTAGTGGAGTCTGGGATAGAGGTTTGTGTTGATAGATCCATTTCATCATGGTTTTTGAATTAAAGGATTATCATCATATTATGCCTTTATCGAGCCCATATTTTCAACAGAACATGTCATACACAAATGATTTAGCTTCCACCTAGGGGATTCTTAATTATTGTGTCTTCAATGGGGTTCAAAATTAGGACTCATATGGGATGAATCTAGGATTTATTTTGATCCAAATGATTAATGTGGGGGATATAATGGAGGATTTGGGTCTACCCAAGGTGTTGGACACCCACCAACCACTAGCATCCAATTTACCTAGAATGGGTTATCCATAAATTATAAGGTAGGTATTTTCCTCCCATAATTACTCTAGTTTCTCTAAGTGAGTTATTTTTCATGAACTATTCTCATATTTAGGTGTTGGGTTAATAGATTCTGATGATTTTGGGTATGGAAAAGGGTTGGTGATAATAATGCTTGCAAGGAAGGGTATTCTAAAAAGATTAAATCTTCACAATTTTAGGCAGGAGTAGTTAAACCTTTGTAGACTTATCATACCTCATCATAGTTTGAAGATAATGAGAAGCCTATAATTTTATACTATAATGGAATTAATATTGGGAAGAAAATGGCCATCAGATTTTTGTGATCACCATGTTACTAAGGAGAAGTTAATTAATGTTTACAAAGACAATTCATTTCTTCCAAAAACTATGGTAAATAGATTATTAATTATGGTTATTTGTGTTAAAACACCTATCCATATTTCTAAAAAAGGTATTACATATGTTATAAAACAATATCAGAACCCCACTAATCCAGATAGGCCCCCTCCATATCAAGATTCCATGGAAAACTTATTGGTGCAAGCAATGAATGGTCTGAACCAGGAAGGATCTATAATGGAGAAAGGAAACATATGTGACAATATAGAGAGTAGAGAGTCTCTTGGAACATTATATGAGATAGTGGATACCAAAACTCTCTATATGATCATCCTCATGCACTAAATTGAAAAAAAAATTGAAGGTGATTTCATAATCAATGCTTCCAAGGAAGAACAAATGCGGATGAAGGAAAGGCTTTTGAAAGATATCTCTAAGAATAAATTACATGTGTTGATACTGAAGAAAACCTTTTACTTTGTTGATTTAATAAATTAAATATTGGTTTAGAGTAGTTCATTAAGAGTTGGTATATGATATATTTATTACTTGAGGAGATATTATATGAGAATCCTATAAGGGATAAATATCCAATAATTTGGATTCTTCTCTAGTTACAATATTCTAACACCATAATATTATATTGAGGTGGAAACAAATTTCTATATTTTGGATAATACCACAAAAAAATGGTTCATTACTTCACCTTATTTGGGTGTGAATTATATCCCATCATGGAATTGTGTAGGTTTTTTAGCCTAATGGTGTCTTGGTGTGACCTTGATGGTGGAAACAGTGGTTTTGATGACTTTTGGGAAGTAGATAAAATTTTGATGGAGGTATCAGTGAGTAGTTACATTGTTATTTGATTTTACGAGGTTATAGATTGAGTTTCAACCCACTAGGAGTTTGTGTGGTCTTCTTTAGTTTATGTTTCATTTTTTTCATGGTTTATAGGGCTCTGATAAGGATTGTTTTGGTTATAACTTATCCTTTAAAAGTGATTTTATGATAATAAAAAATAATATTGCTGGTGTTCTAGCCATTGAATAAATAAGTTGACCTAAAAAGAGTATATTAAGCACAATTGGTGGTGAATGGATTAAAATATATGGAAGGACTCTGTTGAAACATCTGTATTGATAGGATAAATCATTTTCATATTTATTAGTATTCAACAATTATGTAGTTATATTCATTGTTGAAATATTAAGTAACTTCAAAATCATAAAAATAAATAGTATTATTAAAATATTTTCCTATAAAATTTTATTTAAATGATTAATTTTGAAATTATGTAATTGTTAATTGAAATTTTTAATTTCATTTTTTAATTCATGGTGTCAGAATTATCATATGATGAATTTTGGAGAATTTTCTGGAAAGATTTATTTTCCAATAAATAGTGAAAAATACTAATATTTATAGAAAATTGAGATTTTTTTGTCAATTATTTACAAAGTGAAAATATATTTTTGATTAGTTTTAAAATTTTAATAGTTTATATTGATTTAAAATAATTTAGTTATAGTTTTTAAAATTAATTTTATGTAACGACCAAAACTGTTATAAATAAAATTTCCCTTATGATTTAATTAAATGTTTTATTAAGTAATTTGGTTATAGAAAACACATGTACTTATTTGTTTTTATTATATCCTATAATTTTTAAAATATCATTAAGAATCATTACTATTGTTAATATAACCATTGAATAGTGATCACAAGATTAGTATAAATATAGTATTTAAACAAATCCAATTGACATGGACAAAGGAAGTGGTGTCCTTTACCAGTATAATCATACCCTATGAAGCCCATTTGTTGAAGATTCCAAGGGAAGTAACATCACTATTATTTTCCATTGACCAAGCCCAAGATAAATCCTAAAACATAATCATGAGTGAAACCATTCACAGGATAAGTTCAACCTCATCAAGATCACATCCCAAACCATGATTGTCAAACCACCCCATGAAAGTCTCATAGTTGTGTACTTTACTATTAGAGTGTATGATGGTGTATTGAAGGTATTTGTATCAATACCCTAGAAATATTATTATGTAGATTATATTTTATAAAATAATGGATATATTTTCATCTTATTATTATTATTTATAAATAATTTTTATTTAGATACAGTAAAACACTAAAAGTATTTTTGTGTAATATTAAAATTAAATTAAGGAATTTATTTTGATGAATTAATGGATTTTTCAAACAATTAATATTTTACTGAAATATTATTTTTAAATAATTTTTATCAAATATAAATGATCATTTAATTTTTAGGAATTCAAATGTAATTTTTTGATAACTATTATTGTAAAAAAAATTGTATCTCTCAATAAATATTGATTATTATTTTAAAAGTGAAATGCACATATTTATAAAATTAATTTGATAGAATTAATTTTATTTTTGGAATCAGAATTTTGAAATTATTCAGTGGTGAATTTTTCAAATTTTTCTAAGATAGTCAAATTTTCAAGTAAAAATTAAATAATTTATTTATATATGGTGTGTATTATGACATCATAATGACCCAAAAGTGATTTAATAGATACTATAAAGGGTATCCATTACCAAATGTATGTTTTCCATTTAAAATAATGTGATTTTCTGTTTATTTGACTAATTTTATAAATCCATTATGAATCATCCAAAACCATTAATATATTTTAAGGTTTTAAAATCATTTCTTTAAGAGTTTGACTCACCTCCACATAAGAAAGGATATTATTTTATTAATTTAGGACCTTTGACTTATTAAATAATTAAAATAAATTCCATTTGGTAGAAAACATGGGAAAAACCATGGTAATTTTTTTGTTTTCTATATTTTATTATATACATTCCAAAACCTATGTTTGGGAAATGATAAATAATTTTCCACTCATCTCCACTATAAACCCACCCTATCTCCCACATAGCTTCACGAAAAATTATTCAATAATTCCCTTACTATGACTTCCCCTATCTAGAGTCCTCCCAAGGTTCCCCCAAGCTCTCAAGAAGCCCCTACCAAGCATTTGGAGTCACACACTCAAGTAAGGGATCTTTTCTTCCCCCTCTTTGTTAAAGTTTCTTTATTATCTTATGCCTTATATTTCCAATTCCTAATGTTGGGATATGTATATACATATACCTATTACTAACCATTTTATTTCCAAATGATTAAATAACCCTTTCTCTTTCATTAGACCATTTTATGAATTTTTAAGTGACATCGTTATGCTACCAAATTTTCACCGCAGTTCTCCATGCCAAAATAATTGTGTAGTGAATATCATACTCATCTCCTATAAAGGATGTTTACCTTTATAAAATTATAATTCATTGAATTGGGAATTAAATATATGTATTCCATACTCCTTGATCATCGAATAATATATGATGATGAATGGATCCATATTCTATGATCTATGTGGTACACTTAAGCATGAGAATGAAATGAATGTGATGGGTGCATCCGAATTATATAATGCTCTAATGCATTGGGTAATGTTTAGTCTCATGAGATGTCATGTTTGGATAGGGAGTGAACATTAATCCTTATATGACTTTTTCCATCATGATGTCTTAGAATTTAGCCTTGACTTGATTTTATGATGCAGTGTTTTATGATGTTTCCACATTTACCATGTTATTATTATCTGGTTATATCATTCCATATTATTCAAGTTTATGAATATCACACCTTTTATTCTCTATTTATATGCATATTTTCTAACATGTATTATATTATTTATTTTATTCCATGTTTATTCTCTTACTAGGATTTATATCTCACCCCCTTTATTATATATGTCCTCAGGTTATCCCATGTTGTTTTAAGTTCAATCATATTAAATATGTTTTCAATAAAGATGATGTTTTCATATTTTAAGTTGTTATATAATGTACCTAATTCCCAAAGACCGTAGACTTATTGATCTTTTGGATTTTATTGTGTGTAATTTTATATAATAAATCATTAATTAATGTGTAATAAAGATAAGTGTTGTTATAGTTGTTATCAAAGGAAAAGTTTAGTTCTTTGTGGGATTAGGATTAGAAAACTATAGAGAAATACTTATGGATATAACTATGTATCAGAAAACATCCCTAAATTTTGTTAATTATAGACTAAGTGGTTTATAAATAAAATAAATCCATGTCTGGATAATTCATGTTGACGTGGTTCTAACACAGATGTGTCTAGGGGTAACATCTTTGACAAGGTGCATCGGGCTAGAATCAGCATTACCTGGTACACGACAATGGGCCTTACTGCAAACCTAGTTTGATATTCCTGGGGGATATGATTTAGTAAATTCATAATCTCATTATGAACAATTTTTAAGAGGAAAAAAATCACATAAGAATATATGTTAGGAAATATATTTTGGATAACATAGATTAAATCCTAGAAATTAATAAGTTGAGGAAATATATGTAATTCATGTGTTATCCCTTTAAGGTCATCAGAATCTCATTCATGTGTTTAATAGTTTAAAAATAATCATCCATAATTTAATTTTGGATAAAGTAAAGTTTACAACCATAATAAAAAAATTTAAGTTAGGGATATCAACCATAGTTCTACATATTCCTTTATTTCATGAAAGTTTAGTAGAACTATTCAAACCCCACCATAAAGCATGGAAGTAGAGTTTTTGGTGAAAATAGAAAATGGGGTAATTATTGCATCTAGAGTATATAACTCCTCCCCTATCACAATTTTTGGGATGAACATCCATTATAACCATGTCATACTCCCTTTGGTTAAATTTTATGCACTTCTAGGTATGGATTGGCTTTCCCTATATTGATCAAACATAAATTTACACGATAATGAAACCACTCTTCATATCGAGAACTTACCCCAGATTCTATACAATTGAAAGTAGGAGGATGAATCTTATTTAGTACCAAAATATCAAGCATGGATATTATTTCCCTATGATAAATTGTATCTAGCTAAAATTATTGAGTCTAAGTAAATAATCATCATTGGAGACATTCCCATTGTTAGTGAATATGTTGATGTGTGTCCTGAGTGATTTCCTAGTCTTCCTCCTAGCCTAGAGGTAGAATTTTTAATCAAGATTATACCTAGGGAAATACCATTATCCAAGACTCCATATATATTTGTTGTTGTGGAACATGAGGAGCTTAAGAAACAATTGTAGGTGAATCAAGATAAATGGTCCATGCACCCAAATGTTTCACCATGGGGTACACCAGTCCTCTTTGTCAAGAAGAAGGATGGTTTAATGCGCCTCTGCATTGATTATTGTGAGCTCAGTAAAATAATGATAAATAACAAGTATGATATACCATGGATTGATGGCTTTTTTTATTAGCTATGTGGAGCATAATACTTCTCCAAGGTGGATCTGCTTTCAGGATATTACCAAGTTAGGGTGAAGAATGAGTATATCCTCAAGACTGATTTCTGTACATGGTATCGGAACTATGACTTCATAGTAACACCATTAGGACCCAGTAATTCTCCATCAATCTTCATGAACTTGATGAATAGAGTCTTTAGATATAACCTAAAAAAATTATGGTAGTCTTTATAGATGATATTCTAATATACTACAAAAGAAAGGAGGAGGATGAGGAGTATCTGAGCACTTGCTAAAACCCTTATGAAAGGAGAATATCTATTCCAGGTATAGAAAATGTGAATTCATGTTGAAGAAAGTATCATTATTGGGGAATATAATTATAAGTAATGGTATATCTAAGGACCCTTCAATGATAGGAGAAATTAAAGGATGGTCGAGGCCAACATCTATTACAGATATTTATAGATTCCTTTGTTTAACTAGGTATTATTGTTGATTAGTGATAAATTTATCATGATTACCAAACCCTCAAACTAATCTAACTCGAAAGGTTTTCATGTTTTCATAGAACGATGAATGTGAAGAGAGCTTCAAGGGGTTGAAAATGAGGCTTATCACTGCACATATGCTCACACTAGCCACAAGTGGAGATCTTTTCATAGTATTTAATGATTCTTTAATGGAGTGATTGGGTTATGTGTTAATGAAAAATGAAAAATTAATAGTGTATGATTCAAGTAAGTTTAAATTTAATGAACTAAACTACCCAATGCATTATATAGAGTTGGATATAGTGATCTTTTCTTTGAAAATATAGTGGCATTATCTATTTGGTGAGAATTGTGCAATATTTACGGATAAAAAAACATAAATTATATATTCACACAGAAATATCTGAATATGATCCAATGAATATGGTTAGATATGATCAAGGACTATGACTACTCAATCCACTACCATCTTGGTAATGTTAATGTTGGAACTGTAAAATGCATCAATGTAATTCACTGAATTCTACAAGACATGATCTCAAAGAAAATATCATTCTGCAGGCTTCAATTTGATTGGTCATGGAGCCCAAATAGAGTTATGGATTAGAAGTTCTGACCGTTTAAAGGAAAACTGCTAGGAATGGCCATCCAAGACGATTTTGGTGAAAAGTATGGATTTGTGTGAAAAAATGGAATCTTGCGTGTAAAAATGGAATGTTGCACGGAAAATGGCTTTGTGTGGAAAATTGGAATAGAATTTTACATGCACTGGCATTCAAGATTTCTCCTATAAATACAAGTGCACCCCCTTCTTCCCAAAGGGCCCCCTGAGGTCGGTTTCCACTCTAATGTGTGTAATTCTGCATTTTCCATGTGTGCGTGCAAAACCCTCCATATTGCATGCAAAACATCACTTTTTCATGAAAATTCACCAAAATTTCCAATTTTTCACACAAAACATCATTTTTGCATGAAATAGTGTGATTGTGCCCAATTTTGTGTGCACCAGTGTTGTACTAAACCAATTGCATGCACACCTTCCCTATTGTGCGTAAATCTCCACTATGGTGCACAAATCCTTCCCAATTGCATGTATAGGACCCCTATTGTGTGCACATCTCCTATATTGTGTGCATGCCTACCCTGTTGCACTCAGACCTTCCCTATTTTGTGCAATCCTTAATTCTTTCTTGTATCCTATCCTACGCATGGTGCATCTTACGTGAAACAGTATCCAGGCATATGCCCATTGGTCCATACCATAGGGGTTGCACCCCTGCACCCCCGCTCGAGATCAGTGTTGGGCTGGGGTCCTGGCCCTCCATGCTAGTCCCTTCACTTCTGTCATTGACCCCCATTAAAAACAGAGAGTCGCACCACGAACTTTTCAGGTTGGGACATCAACATTCTTCATTGCGCACCCACATTCCACCTATGAAATACCATGATTTGAGATACTCCTCCGCACACTAGGAAAAACCTTGAGTCAACATATTACTCTTGGTTTGTTTCCCATGTCATGAGTTGAGATTCTCATAATCAATTTCCCAAGTACCTTGAGTCAAACCATTCCTCAAGAAACTCATCCAAACCCTATCACCTGACTCCTATGTCAGGATCCACTAGAAAGGTCCATTCTTGCGTAAGTCCCAACACAAGCCATTGTTTGGAACCTTATGCCTAATATTCCTCTCAACATGACTTTAAAATGTAGTACACCCTATGTTCCAAACATAGTATTCCTCTTTCTCCAAACAAGATACGCCTTATGCACCAAGCGTAAAAAGCCAACAGTCTTATCTATATGACTTTAAACTGTAGTACACCCTATATACCAAATATAGGATTCCTTTTACTCGAAAAAATAGATGCCTTATGTTCCAAGTATAAGATTCCAATAGTCCTATCTATATGACTTTAAACTGTAATATTCTTTATCAATCAAAAATAGGATACCTCTTGTTCCAAATAAGATATGCCTTATGTGAAAATCATAAGATGTTGCATTCCATGGTTATAGTGGCATAATTTTAAGAGCGCTGGAATCTGTTAAAACATTTCATCACTCTAACTCATGATTTTTGTGTCCTTTATTTAAATCACCATCCTCTTTCATGTCTAAAAGAACACCCCTAATGGCATGTTCCTATGCCGTATCAGCTCACCTACAGTTCTGGGACATCACCCCTGATGACTTTGGACAACACTTTGAGTCAGGTCCTGTGTTTCGAACACGGTCAATAGTTGACCCTCATTTTTTTGTCCCCATTTCATGATAATGCGATATGGATGATGTGTTTTGAACACGATCAATAGTTATCCTCCATCTTCATGCCACCCTCACCGCGTTCTGAATGTCGGGCATGTGATTCACACTTTTCATCTCCCTTTTTTTGGACTAATTCCAATTCCCTTGGCATTATCACGCTTGTGCTCTTGTGCATAGGTGTTGGCCCCAATTATATGCCTCAACCCACTAATGAGTTGGGATTCCCTCATGGAAAGACATGAGGAATACATTATGGAAGCTTCCTTTCATAATCCCCACCCTCCATTGTCGCTCCATTGCGGCACCCGGACAGCTTCCATGCATAAGCCCCATCCATCATTTCCACTCCTTAGTGGCACCCAGGCATCATAATTGATATTTCTTCTTCACATAGCCATGCTAATGTGGGCCCCTAAATGGATCACTCCACAACACCACAACCACATTGCATTGATGATGCATTCCCTTCCCCAAGGGCAGGAGGGTATCAATTATTTAAGTCCTAGGGGTGCTGGGTGATCCCACCTTGTCTGAGCTGCAGGATGTTAAATTTCCAAGCACCATCATCCCCATCACATGACGATAATTGTGGTCTCACCCCGTGCATTGCATGTGGGGTGCCCCCACCTAAGACATTCTCCACGTCTGCTATTCTCCATGGGAGTGAGATATTTCTCACATGGAATGGGATCCACTTTGCTGGAGCGGTGTCTGTCCATGGGAAAAAGGAAACCACCTTGGTGTAAGCCCCTAGCCTTTCTTGCAGGAGGAAGCATCCCTACTCCTCCTATCTTCTTCTTGGAAAAATACCATAGGGGGATAGGCACTGGAACCCTCCTTTATTCCATTCCAAATCCCTCTCTCGTTGGGCTTTGTCGCCACTTGGGCCTCCATCCTGGAGTAAGTCCCAAACTTCATCTCCCTGGGCTGTTAACCACGCATAAGCCCCTATTTTATTTTTGGGTCACTAACCACGTGTAAGCCCCATTCCACTTCCCACATACACA
The DNA here is from genome assembly GCA_963277665.1 of Viscum album. NCBI lineage: Eukaryota > Viridiplantae > Streptophyta > Magnoliopsida > Santalales > Viscaceae > Viscum > Viscum album. Next base: position 422,398,989 of record OY728122.1, read on the forward strand.
CCTTTCGCAACGTGGTCTCCAGGTCTTTGCTACCTCTTATTTCTCACACCGATCATGACTCACGTGGGCTTAGAGTAAGCATCAACCATGACATCCACTATGAGCCGCCTTAGAGTGTAAGACCCAACCCCATCTCGAACTACATGGACTTTGATCCTTGGAAAGGCAAGGTTTGTAGGAATCCTCCCTGAGGTTCAAGACCAAAAACTCAACAACCATCGGTCACAACCCCCCTTCACGTCAATTCACCAACACCATTCTGAACTACGTGGACTTTGATCATTGTCGTCTAGGCAAGGTACATAGGAAACCTCCCTGAGGTTTAAGCCCAACTCTCTTTAGTCCTGACTACGTCATGTTGGTCCACCCCCATCCTACATGAGGTTAAACTTTATTCCCCTTTTGGTCCTCCATGACACTAAATTGTCCCCCAATCAGTGGTTAGTCATTGTCAACCCCAATCAGTGGTAAGCTATTGTCAACCCAAATCCAGTAGTAAGTTGTTGTCATACCCTTCATTGGGAAACACATCTCTAGTCTACCCCAGTGGTGTTATACCATCCCTAGATTATAATTATGCATGAGCCCCAATATATCCTCAGGTCATTGACCTTTGCGTACAACCCAATTTTATGCCCCCATCCTGAACTACATGGACTTTGATCCTTTCCAAGGTACGGTACGTAGGAAGCCTCCTTGAGGTTCAATCCCATCACCCATGTCTCATCCTGGTCTTTTCCCCAACCTATGTGTTTCGAGAAGGTCATTTCCCAACCCAGAGGTTCCACTTCCTCCAGGTCCCCTTCATATGGGTCGCCTCCTTAGGTGTCCCATCGCCCCACCGAACTACGCAGACTTTCATTTCCTACCACGGGGATACGTAGGAAGTCTCTTTGAGGCTCAAGCCCAATACTATTGTCACCTTCATGATGGTTCTATCTCATTCCCCCACCACTTCATTCAACCCTCAATCATCCATCATGATTCATACCCGGGCTGCCACATCCCAGTGAGATCATGTCAATTCACCTCTTCACTGCTCTTAGAAGTAATCGGGTAACTGACCACGCTCTAGCCCCAATATTAGTACTCTCTCATGAGGTTTCACCCATCTGATCCACTCTGGCCAGTGTTCTGATCAGTCTGATCCATCTCCTCCAGACGTTAAACTCACGAAATACCCAATGTTAGACATGGGAAGTTGAGGAAAATCTCATAGACATGCCTATGGCATACAATTCCTCACATTCAACATGGGATGCCTCAGGATTTCGCGCCCTAGAGAAACCCTATCATAAGGGGAAGAAACCTAGACGCACCAATGTTCTAGTTTCAAGACACGCCAGTGATATCCAATGTGACTACCCCCCGACCAGAGGTTGCTGCCTGACCGGACCCCCTGGAATGTCCTGAAAAAAACAACCTAATTAATCGGCGTCCATGGAGACATCGCACTGGGAATATTTTCACGAACAATGACTTAAGTCAATGAGGGATACCCAGACTAGGCAAAAAGTTCCGAGAAGGAATCCATGGAAGGAAGATCTGACATCCCATCATCCCATTTTGATCAAGGATCAAACATCCCTGAATAAGCAACGGATGTTGCCTGCCTTTGGGAAGCAGGAATGTGGGGCAATAGTCAGCGCAGCCACGTCCCCCAAATACAAATGTGCGCATGGGCCCCAGTGAAAGTGTCAAAAATAGTGAATAAAGTGGCAGATGCTCTAAGTATAAAGGATCCATAAATTCTATCATTGATGAGAATTGAGAGGGATCTGATCTTATATTTGAAAAGGATGGACATGGGAACCATAAAGGAAGGAACATCATCAATCCTTTTAAAAATGATTTATCAACTATCCATTCTGAAGAGATTAAAGGATTATCAAAGAGATGATATAGGAATTAAAAATAAAATAGGAACTATAAAAAAAGGGAATCCCTTGATGTTCAATGTTAATGAAGAATGGGTTGTAAGATTTAGGTCACTACTATTTGTACCATCAAATCCTGAGTTAAAAAAGGATTTAATGTATGATGCACATAGTTTGACCTTCTCTATCTATCTCAAAACCATAAAGATGTATCAATATCTCTATGAGAAATATTGGTGGGAAAATATGAATAAAGTGATCACTAAATATATTTTAAAGTTCTTAGTGTGTCCGTAAGTGAAGGCTGAAAGACAAAAGTCTAAAGGGATGATGCAACCATTTCCCATACCAATATAGAAATGGGAAACCATCACCATAGAATTTTTCACTGGATATCCAAATACATCCAAAGGAAACACTTATATATAGGTTGTTGTGGATCATCTTAAAAAGATAGATGACTTTATTGTAATTATAGAGGACTTCTCACCAGATCGACTTGCACGAATATAAATTAAAGAAGTGGAAAGACTTCGTGGAGTACCACTATCAATTTTCCCTGATCATGATCAGAGATTCACCTATAAGTTCTATAAAAGTATCCACATTTCTATAAACACTAAGCTGGACTTCAGCATGGCTTATCACCCTTAAAATGATGGCCAATCTGAGTGGACTATCAAAACACATGATTATGTATTGATAGCATGCTCAATTGAATTCAAAGTAGGATGGGATCAACATCTTCCTCTGGTCGATTTCCCTTACAAAAACATGTTCCACTCAAACATCTAAATGGATCCCTATGAAGCCCTTTATGGTAAATGTAACACCCCAAGAATCTAAAAATAGATTTATTATAGAATACATGGATCATAGAGTCTCTACAAACACCACTTTGTTATAACCAATCCCAGTAAACATATTTTTGTCACTTCTGTGATGTGAATTTCGAAAATCTAACATACACAGTTGCGATGAGTAAGTTATTGGGAGTCCGATAAGAAAAACTTAATTTTTTGTGAATATTATCCTTCCCTTATGAATAGTAACATAACCTTGTGAATATTTATATACCCTAATTAATATTAACCTATCCTATGATAGTATGTAAATAATATTCAAGTTGGAGTATGATATACCTATGTTTTGGAATAAGTAAATAAATGTTTTAAAACTGTTTTTTAGAATAAATTATGATTTTAATTAAATATTAAATTATTCATATTTAGAAAATTATTTTTGAAAAATGGAATTCATTTTTTGGATTCTACACGTTGAAAAATGGTTGGGGTGAATTTTTGGGATTTTTTTAAATACTAGAATTTTTATGAATAGTGAAATACTATATTTTACAAAATAAGCTAAATACACTAATTATATAGTCATGTATGATGTTATGCTGATGTAAGCCCAATTTATTTGGATTCACATGATAACATTACTATTCTTCATCATGGAAGACTCGTTATTCCTTGTCTTGTGGAGAAATAATAAATTGAGAAATATAAAATTGAGAAATCCCCTCTCCCCTCCACAATAAAAACCCCCCATCATTCCCTCTTCTCTTCACTCCTCTCAAGCCTTATGCCTTCTCCAAATTCTGTCCAACTATCCTCCAAACCTCCTATCCCACGCCCATCAAGCCTTGGTCTCATAAAAATACCAAAACCTCTCCCTTAAAGAGGCTCTCAAGGAATTTTAGTTCAAGAGGTAAATTCTTCTTTTCAATTCTTTGTCTTTCCTTTCAAGTTCATTTGTTTTCCTTTTCTATTATTACCTCTCTGTATCAAAATGTTGTGATGAATCAAGTACCTTAAATGTACTAGAATTTTTCTCATTATAGTGGAATAAGTTATCATCATCTCTTCCTTTTACCTTCTTTTATACTAGTAGCAAGAACACCATCTGAGATGTGTCAATTTACCACATTCAAGGATGATGGGATTTCGATTTCTTTTATCATTATCAATTATGGTCATGAAACCATTATTGTTATGGGTGAACCATATTATAATTTATTTAATATACCCTATGTATGGTTCTGTAATCCCTTTATACAAATGGTATTAAGTTATTAAGAAAAATGAGTTCGTTGTAATCAAAACCCACAAATTAACTGAAATAATTATCATTGAAGTTATATATAACAATTCATCATCATGCCGTGTAACCAAATTATATAAATGACCAATAACACCTATATATTATCATAAATAATATTCTAATTCAATTATGGAGATTTACATCCATTCCACATGAACTCCATTACTTAAGAACAAGTGAACTGATTGTGAAAATTAAGAAAATGACCACTACGGAAAAATGAAATTCAATATAATAACTTATAAAGAAGGTCCTAAATGAACTAATAATAATTATGATAGACTAAATACATCTCTAATAGGTTTTGAATTAATTTATTAATAAGTCTAATTTCATATTCCAGGACATTAAGTTCAAGAGCAGAACACATTCAGACTTAAGGTAAGGGGTTTCTTTATCTCACTTCCATTTTTGTGAGGTTTCCCATATTCAAAACAAATACTTGTGTATGGTGTATATATAATTACCATTGATGTAACATATCATTAACATATTTATTTTTATGGTATTAAATATATCATTTTAATATTATTAATTTTGGGTAATACAAATCAATTGATTACAAAGTGGTAAGGGGTTTTCCACCTGAACCTCTATTTTCATTCGGGTTACTTTTATTGCATAATTACCTCGATTAAACTCTTGTGTATTATTATGTACTCCTCATAAATATTTTTTGAGTGTTATATATATGTTCATAAACCAGAATAATTCCTTATTTTATGGATAGTTACATGTTTTGAAAGGAACTTTCAAGATTGTTTCCGAAATACAAACTTGATTCACGGGATATTTTCAAATTCTTACCCATTTTCATGTGTACTCAAAAATCTGTTTTAAGACACCATTAGTTTTATAAAATAACTCCTTTTATCATGAAAAATGATCTGGGATAATTTCTGTAATTAAGAGAACAAATATTCCTTTCCTCTTTAAAATTATCTTTAATACTTTCCTTAAAATGCTCTAAAATATTTTATTTATAAAGAATATTAATAACTCTTTTTACATGATTTCACTTCAGTGGTACATCATTTATGCCTAAAATATAATTTCAATGTCCTAGTATTTTATTTTATGGGATATTAATGTTTAAAATATTATTTCATGGAAAATATAAATGATTTTCCAAAAGTAATCTTCTTTCAAAAGTTAACAGGATTTTTCTCATCTCTCATTAACTTTTCTGAGATATATGCCTTGTTCACCACTTATTTATTTCCTGTGGTGTATGTACTTCCCTTTGGTATATCATATCAAGAGTCTTATTTTTCTCAATATATTCTAAGGTATTATGATATGAGTGTTTCAAGGTTGTATGGGACACTTTGTAATGTCTAAGGATTATTTCTTCAAGAATTTGTCAACGGTCTCATTTATAAATATATTCATCTATGTCAACATCCTTTGTTTAATGTTGTACTTAATTGAGGTTTATCTATTATGATATCATAGAAAATATGTTGTTGAAGGGTTTTAGGTTATTATAACTATAGATATTCTATTTTGATATCATTCATCATATTATTCTGAATTTTTAGTGTTTATGTACAATGATTGGGTAATGTTATTTATATTTCATATTTTAGTTTCAATATGAATTTATATGTTGATTATGTTCACCCTTTTCATATGAGAAATGCATTATACATAGTAAGTGTCAGGTTGGGCCCGCTATAGCCCCTCAGTGCATCATAATGTCTCATGAGACAAACTACAGTCTTGGCACAAGGCCTTGACAAAATGATATTTTATGGTCTTGGCATGAGGCCTTGATGGTATGGTTATTTTGTCCCGTATTATGCATTCCCTCATTATGAAAATAGAATTTATGGTTCATGTGGTTATTCAACTAGTAGAATACCCATGATTATGTTTATTTATGGAATTACTTACTCATCTCTTATTCCTTCCAAAATGTGTTCATGTTTTTGTTAAAGGCACATGTTTTTATGTATTAAACATGCCTAATGTTTATGTTATGATATCTTCCACTGTATTGATTAACCTTACTGAGAATTTGATCTCACCCCTTTAAATTTTTTTTCCTTCCCCATGCTATGAAGAAGAGATCATTTATTGAGTTTTCAAGGATGAGGTTTATTATCTTTTGTTATGTATCATATTTTTTTTAATTTCAAAATGTAAAATGGGTTCCATGTATGTATCTAGTTTCTTAAAGGCTACTAAATTGATCTGTCCTTATGGATTCTTATTCCTTGTTTATATACCAATGTAATCAAATAAGACACAGGCTTCTGGAAACTGGGATCGGGTCCTTACAGTTGGTATCAATGGAAGATTAGTAGAAACCTAGGGAACTAGATTTTGAAAACGTAGGTTAGGGAACAAAGCCCTAAGATGGTCTTTGAGAATAAACAAACAAGAAAATCCTAGAATTTTGGTAAGTAATATATTATGTGGATCTTTCTATAAATACATCCTTGTATAGATACAAACAAGTATATGTGGCTCTGGCATAGATGTACCTAGGAGTTAAAACTCCGACAAGGTGTTTCAGGCTTGACCTGAGGTATCCTGGTAAACGACGATGGGTCTTACTGCACTCTTGGTTTGACACTCCTGAGAGATATTATTAGGATAATTTACATTTTATTTACTCACCATTGTGAGGGATTTATGTCCCCAAATTAACCCAAGTATATAGCTCTAGGATTTACGATGCATAAATTTATGCTATCTGTTATACCATGTTTAGAGTTATAGAGAGCTCGTAATTTTATGAGCAAATATATAATATAGAATAGATTATATATGGCATCTAGCATAAGGAATGATAACTTCACCAATGCATGGGATGTGAAGAGTGAGAAGGATCATATCTCTAATGGTATTAATCCATATTTTCAAAAAAATATTGTCTCCCATGTATCCTCATCATATGATGAAATAATATCATGTGTTAACAAGGTATGTAAAAACTTCTCTGAGTCCTATGGATTTTAAGGGAAGAAAAATAATAAGAGTGTGGTAGAGAGATATGGGGATAATGGAAAGAAGGGAAAGAATTTTTTTCCCACATGTGATAACTATGGAAAGAATCACCCTAGTAAATTATTGAATGGAATGGGTGTTTGCTACAAGTGTGGAGAAATGGGACACCAGGTTCATGATTTCAAGGGAAAGAAAATGGATTCCAATGTACAATGCTTCAATTTCAAGGAGATGGGACATTATGTGAATCAATGTCCTAATCATCAAAGGAATATACCCTAAATGATGATTTTGGATAATGAGAAAGTTATGATGCTACCGCAGATGAAGTAGCATGATTAATATTCCAAGTCATGAATCATTCCATTTGTATATATTTTCAGTAAAGTACTAGTTATATGAATTATAAGATATATAAGGATTGTACTACAGTACTCTTTCATTAAGTATTTGAGGTCATATGATGAATGGTACAAAGGAAAATTGATTTAGTGGAAATTTAACCTTTTTAAAAAAAACATGATTGAGGGAAAGAAACCCATTAATATATATCTGATGTTGAGATAATGATGAAGAATTGATTGATTATGATAAGTATTTAATATCTTGGAACTGGTTTTTTACTTGTCGAAAAGTTGTCTATGATATCGTCAATAAAGTTTAAATCACTATTGGATTTAAGGATTATATCCAATAACATGTATCTTACTTAAGGAATATAGAAGAATACATGTTTACAATATGGTTTTTATGGTAATTCAAGTTATTACGATATTTCAATAGGATACATGATGAAGTTATTAACTTGTTTGGAATGTAGATTTTAGAGCTAATTCTAGTTGATTAATGTTTAATGATAAGTTATTCTTGGAAATTTAGAGGACTTAATTATAATTTGTTGAATCATTATATTTTGGAATTTTTTTAACAATTTATGAAATGGTTTAAGTTGATCATTGTGTGATCTTTTATAGGTTAATGTATTGCTTCACTAAATGGCATAACCCATGATATGTGATGAGGTATATATAGTCAAACTAAAATAAAAGGATGAGTTTATAAGTATAAATGTATATTTATACTCTTATAGAGTGGAATAATTCCTTGACTCAAGGAAAATAGTCTTAAATAAAATGTTTTCATTTTATCATTATCATTGATAATATAGATGAATTTTTTTTTATAGTTTTGTAGTAATCAACATTCATCTGAACATGTCCTCTATCATGTTTCATCAGAACTTCATAGTTAGATTTTTCTTCCATGTCCAGTTTTTTTTCTTCCAACTAATGTCACCTCATTCAAAAGCATACTTTTTGGGGTGACCACCTCATATCTATTAACTTTTTTTAGGAGGATATTTTATTAACCCTATTTCCGATGTGGGTTTCCATAAGGAAATTTTCAAGTATCAACCATTAACTTTTGAAGTTCAATTTCAAATTTCAAGGATGAAATTTTTGTAAGTAGTGGATAATGTAACACACCATGAATTTACAAATGGTTTTTTATAGAATGCATGGATAACAGAGTCTCTAAAAACACCACTTTGTCATAAACTATCCAAGTAAACATAATTTTGTCACTTCTGTGATGTGAATTTCGAAAATATGGCATACACTATTGTGATGAGTAAGTTATTTGGAGTCCGATAAGAAAAACATATTTTTTTGTGAATAATCACCTACCCTTATGAATAGTAACATACCCTTATGAATAGTGATATACACTAATTAATATTATTCTTAAATATGATAGTATATAAATAATATTCAGGTTTGAGTATGATATACCTTTGTTTTGGAATAAGTAAATAAATTTTTTAAAATTGCTGATTTTAATTAAATATTAAATTAATAATATTTAGAAAATTATTTTTGAAAAATGGACTTCATTTTTGGACTATAAATATCAAAAAATGGTTGGGGTGAATTTTATGTATTTTTTTATAATACTTGAATTTTTTATGAATAGTCAAATACCATAATTTACAAAATAAGCTAAATACACTAATTATATAGTCATGTATGTTGTTCTACTAATGTAAGCCCAATTTATTTGGATTCAAATGATATAATTTCTATTCATGGTCATTGAAGACTCACTATTCCTTGTCTTGTGGAGAAAAAATAAATTAATGAATATAAAATTGAGAAATCCCCTCTCCCCTCCACTATAAAACCCTCCATCACTCCCTCTTCTCATCACTCCTCTCATGCTTTGTGCATTCTCAAAATTATGTCCAAATATCCTCCCAAACTTCTATCCCATGTCCATCAATCCTTGATCTCATAAAAAGACCAAACCCTCTCCCTTAAAGAGGCTCTCAAGGAAGTTTGGTTCAAGAGGTAAATTCCTCTTTTCTATTCTTTGTCTTTCCTTTCAAGTTCATTTGTTTTCATTTTCTATTATTACTTATCCTTATCAAAATGTTGGGATGACACTGGTACCTTTAATTTACTATAATGTTTTAAAGATAGTGTAATAAGTTACCATCATCTCTTCCTTTTACCTTCTTTTATACTAGTAGCAAGAACACCATCTGAGATATGTCAATTTACCATATTCAAGGACGATGGGCTTTCGATTTCTATTATAATTCTCAATTATGGTCATGAAACCATTAGTTTTATGGTTGAACCAGATTATTATATATTTAATATACCTTATTTATGGTTATTTAATCCCTTTGAGAAAATGGTATTAAGTTATAAAGAAAAATGAGTTCGTTGTTATCAAAACCCACAAATTAACTGAAACAGTTATCATTAAAGTTATATATAATAATTCATCCTCATGCCCTGTAACCAAATTATATAAATGAAAAATAACACCTATATATGATCATAAATAATATGAGAATTCAATTTGAGGGATTTACATCCATTCCACATGAACTCCATTACTTAAGAACAAGTGAACCGATTATGAAAATAAAGAAAACAAACACCGTGGAACAACAAAATTCAATAAAATAACTTATCAAGAAGGGAATAAATGAACTAAATTGAATTATGATAAACTAAATACATGTATAATAGGTTATTAATTAAGTTATTAATAAGTCTAATTTCATATTCTAGGACTTTAAGTTCAAGAGCGGAACACATCCGGACTTAAGGTAAGGGGTTTCTTTATCTCACTTCCATTTTTGTGTGGTTTCCCATATTCACTACTAATACTTATCTATTTTGTATATATAATTACCATTGATGTAACATATAATTAATATATCTATTTTCATGGTATTAAATGTATCATTTTAATATTACTAATTTTGGGGCATACGAATCGATTGATTACAAAGTGGTAAGGGTTTTTCCACTCGAACCTCCATTTTCATTCGGGTTACTTTTATTTTCTAATTACCTCAATGAAACTCTTTTTTATTATTATGTAATCCTCATAAATTCTTTTTTAGTTTTATATATATGTTCACCAACCAGAATAATTCCTTAATTTAGGGATAGTTAGATTTTTGGAAAGGAACTTCCAAAATTGTTTCCGAAATACAAACCTGATTCAAGGGATATTTTCAAATTCTTACCCATTTTCAAGTATACTCAAGAATCTATTTTAAGCCACCATTAGTTTTATAAAAACACTCATTTTATCATGAAAAATTATCTTGTTTCATTTCTTTATTTAATAGAACAAATGTTCCTTTCCACTTTAAAATTATCTTTGATACTTTCCTTAAAATGCTCTAAAATGTTTTATTTATGAAGAATCTTAAGAACTATTTTTACATGATTTCACTATAGTGGGACATAATTCATTCCTAAAATATAATTTCAATGTCCTAGTATTTTATTTTATGGTATATTAATGTTTAAAATATGATTTCATTGCAAATATAAATGATTTTCCCAAAGGAATCTTCCTTCAAAAGTAAAATGGATTTTTCACTTCTCTCATTAACTTTTATGAGATATATGCCTTGTTCACCAATTATTTTTTTCTTGTGGTATATGTACTGAACTTTGGTATATTATATCAAGAGTTTCCTTTTTCTCATCATATTCTAATGGATTATTATTTTAATGTTTTAAGGTGTTATGAGACACTTTGGAATTTTGAAAGATTATTTCCTCAAGAATTTTCCAATGGTCTCATTTATAGATATATTCTTCTATGTTAACATCATTTGTTTAATTTTGTACTTAATTGAGGTTTATATATTAAGATATCATCTAAAATATGTTTTTGAAGGGTTTATGGTTATTCTGACTATGGATGTTCTATTTTTATATCATTCGCCATATTATTTCGAATGGTTCGTGTTAATGTTCAATGATTGGGGAATGTTATTTACATTTCATATCTTAGTTTCAACATAAATGTATATGTATATTATGTTCAACCCTTTAATATAAGGAATTCATTGGAAATAGTAAGTATCGGGTGGGGCCTGCTATAACCCCTCAGTGCATCGGTAGGTCTCATGAGAAAAACTACAGTCTTGGCCCAAGGCATTTACAAAATGATTATTTATGGTCTTGGAATGATGCCTTGACAGTATAGTTATGTTGTCCAGCATTATGCATTCCCTCATTATGAAAATATAATTTATGGTTCATGTGGTTATTCGAATAGTATAATAACCATGATTATGATTATTTATGGCATTACTTACTCATCTCTTATTCCTACCATAATGTGTTCATTTTTTTGTTAAATGCACATGTTTTTATGTATTCAACGTGCCTAATGTTTATGTTATGATATCTTCTGCTGTATTTTTTACCCTTACTCAGTGTTTGATCTCACCCCTTTCATTTGTTTTTCCTTCCCTAGGTTAAGAAGAATAGATCATTTCTTTAGTTTTCAAGGATGCAGTTTATTAGCTTTTGTTGTGTATCATATTTTGTTTCATTTCAAAATGTAAAATGGGTTCCATGTATATATGTAGTTTCTCCAAGACTACTAAACTAATCAGTCCTTTAGGATGATTATTCCTTGTTTATTTAAAAATGTAATCAAATAAGGCACTGGCTTCGGGAAACTGGAGTTGGGTCCTTACTATAAAATATGAAAAACACCTGCATTTTTGGATGAAGTTGTGGAATGAAAACTGTATGGGCCTAAAATGGATGAGGAAATGGAGGAAAATGTTATGACCAATCAGCATCACATCAATACTACTCAGAGTTGAAATAATATTTATTCTATAAATTTTGTAAGAAACATAGATTTTGATATTGGATACATTTTATTCTTCTGTATATCTCTATGTAAGAAAGTGATGACATTTGGGAAGAAGGGAAATCTTAGTCCAAGATACATCATTCCCATTAATATCCTTGATTGCATCGGAGTGATGGCCTACCGACTATCACTCCCACCTAAACTATCTCAAGTACCTCATGTATTACATGTATCCCTCTTAAGAAACTACATACCATACCCCTCACATGTACTTAATCCAAAGGTGGTGCCATTGGATAATGACTTTTCCTATGAGGAGAATCCGATAAAGATCTTAGATCATAGAGATATAGTTCTATAGAATACGACAATGCAATTGGTCAATATATTTTGGAGAAGCCACAAGTTTAAATAAGTAATTTGGGAGCTAGAGGAGGTGATTAAATAGAGTTACACTTGTCTATTTTAGTGTGGAAAAAGAAAATTTTGAGGGGGGAAATTTATAATGACCTGAACTGTTATAAATAAAATATCCCTTGTGATTTAATTAAATGTATTATTATGTAATATGGTTACAGAAAGCACAAGAACTTATGTGGTTTTATTATATCCTATCAGTTTTAAAATAACATTAATAATTATTACCATTGGTAATATAGTTGTTGAATATTGATCACATGATTAGTATAAATATAGGGTTTTAACAAATCCAATTAACACAGACAGAGGAAGTGATGGTCTCAACAAGTAGGATCATACCATATAAAGCCCATTTTTTGGAGCTTTCGAGAGAAATATCATCATTGGGTTTTCCCCTTGACCAATCCCAAGATGAGTTCTAAAAACTTAAGCTTGAGAGAAACTATTTACAGGAGAAGATCATGCTCATTGAGATCATATCCCAAACCATATTTTCCAAACAACCCCATGAAAGTCTCACAATTACACACCTTACTCTTAGGGATTTTTCTGATGTATTAAAGTGATATGTATCAATACCCTAACAATATGATTTTTTAAATTATTTCATATAAAATAATGGATATATTTTCATCCTTTTATTATTTCTTTATAAATTATTTTTATTTTGATACAATAAAACACAAATAGTATTTTTGTGTAATATTAAAATTTTATTAAGGAATTTATTTTGCTAAATTAATATGTTTTTGAAATAAGTAATATTTAAGTAAAATATTATTATTAAATATTTTTTATCAAATATAAATCATCATGTAATTTTTATAAAGTAAAATGTAAGTTTTCAAAATATATTATTGTCAAAAAAACCCAACATTTTTCAATAAATATCGATTATTATTTTAAAAGATAAAATAAAAAAATTATAAAATGAGTTTTATAAAATTAATATTATTTTTTTAATCATAATGTTGAAATTACCCAATGGTGAGTTTTTCATAATAATCTGAGAAAATAAAATTTTTTGGTAAAAAATAAATACCATATAAATATACAGTGTGTATTATGACATCATAATGACCCAAAATGATGTAATAAATAGTATAAAGGGTATCCATGACCAAATATATGTTTTAACTCTAAAATAATTTTATTTTATTTCTATTTTATTATTTTTATAAATCCATTATGAATCCTCGAAAACCATTAATATGTTTTAAGTTTTTAACATCATTTATTTAAGAATGTGACTCACCTCCACATAAGAAAGGGTATTATTTTTATAAGTTTGGACCTTGGAATTATAAAACAATGAAAAACACTTCCATTTGGAATAAACCATGGGAAAAACTATGGGAAGGTTTTTGGTTTTTGTTATTTTATTCTATAGAGTCCAAAACCTATGTTTGAGAAATGATAAATAATTCCCCACTCAATTCTTATATAAACCCACCTAAGATCCCACTTATCTTCAATTAAGATTCATATAGAATTTACTTAATTTGTCCTAACCTATCTTGATTCCTACCAATATTCCCCCATGCTCTCAATAATCCCCTTCCAAAAATTTGGAGTCACACACTCGAGTAAGGGATCTTTTCTTCCTCCTCTTTATTAAAATTGTATTATTATCTTATGCCTTCTATTTCTAATTCTTAATGTTGTGATATTTCCTTCTATGTACCTATTAGTGCCCATTTTATTTTCAGATTATGAGATACCCCTTTCACTCTAATCATCCCATTTTATGAATTTTTAAGTGACGTCGTTATGCCATCGAAATTTCACTACGATTTTCTATGCCAAAACAATTGTGTAGTGAATACCAGACCCATTTCCTATAAAGGGTTTTTTTTCTTTGTACACTTATAATTATTTTACTTGGGACTTAAATGTATTTATTACACACTCTTATATCATGGAATAAAATATTATGATTAATAAAACCATTTTTTATGATCTATGTGGAACACTTAAGAATGAGAGTGAAAAGAATGTGATGGGTGCACCTGAAATTATATAGCACTCTAATGCATTGGATAATGTTTAGTCTCATGAGACATCAGTTTGGTACCGGGAGTGAACCTGATTCCTTTATTTTATATTCTTCATTATTATTTCTTGGCATTTATCCTTGACCTATTTTTATGAACTAGTGTTTCAAGATGTTTCTACATTTCCCATGTTATGATTATCATGCTATATCATGCCGTATTAGTCATGTTTATGATTCTCACACATTTTATGCCCCATTTATATGAATATTTTCTAACATGTATTATCTTATTCGTGTTATTACATGTTTATTCCCTTACTAGGATTTATTGCTTATCCCATTTCTTATGTATTTCCCCAGGTTATCTCATACAATTTTAAGTGTAAGAATGTTAAAGGAGTTTTCAATAAAGATGATGTTTTCTAATTTTAACTTGTCATGTAATATACCTAATTCCCAAAGACACTAGACATATTGATCTTCTAGGTTGTATTATGTTTAATTTTATGTAATAAATCATGAATTAATGTGTAATAAGAGAAGTTTTTTTATATTTTATACATGAATTTAGTATAAAATCATTTTACACCTAAAAATGCATTTTTATAAAGAAACTGTTTTTCAAATCATTTTATCTGTTTAATTTTAATTTAGAAACAAACAATTATTTATATATAATTCTTGAAAAATGAATGATATAATTGGAATCAGTGTGTCCAAATTTGGAAAAATGGACCCTTTTATTTTTTGGACATTATGAATGGTAACATTAGTAATTTTATTACCATATTAAAGAGTTTATCAGAAAGTTAAGGGTAAAAATAAAATTATAATGACTAGAAAATTACTCTAAAACTTTCTATAAATTTATTTTATGATTATATCTCATCCATAATCATCCAAAATTCTAATATATTCCATTTTCCTTCAATTTTTCCATTATGTTCACTATTATAATATTTAAGTGAATATAAAGCCAAAAATATCACACACTTGATTTTAATAAATATAATATTTTCAACATAGGGATAGAGGGAGGATATGTTAAGTTATAAAAATTTATTTTAATTGTAAATAATTTTTTCTCATCATGCAAATTTATTTTTAATTTTTATTGTATAAATAATTTCCTTAAATTCTTAGTCAACACTTACAAAGTGCTTCTGCAAGTAGTAAAAAATCAATAAACTGATTATAAAAACTCTAAAAATAGTATTATTTTGAGTGGTTTCTTTTGTTTACCTAACTTTTTAGATAAAATAATATATAAAAGAGGTTTTTAGGCTTTTTATTAGAATTAAATTATTTTATTTTATTTTTAAAAGTCAAATTAAATTAATACTTCTAAAATTTTCAATAATGTTGTTTTATAATAAAAAATATTTTATTAAATAATGTAAAATTACTTAAAAAATTATAGTTGACCAAGTGATATTTATATGGTTTATTAAACCAAACATGGTCCATTTATGAGAATGTTTTCCTTTTATAGTGGTTATATTAACCCTATAAGAGTAAAAAACATCGATATCACCGTAATTGTCAAAATGGTTAATGAAGGGTTAAAACAAAAAGATAACGGTAAAAATAAGATCTAAAATTGTATATATTTTATTTTATGAAATTATATAAATTAAAACACATAATATATTATAATATTATTGATTTCGATCCATTTTTACATTAAAATTAATTTATCTTAATTAAATATTTTAAGAAATTCCAAGAGTTCCCTCCCCTTCTTTTATAAAATGATTCCTCTACTTCTCATTTATTCACACTTAAAAAGATTTGTTTCTTGGAAAATAACATACCAAATACCTTAAATACATCTCTCTCTATGCCATAGTGTCCTTGGTTTGATTATAAAACTATCCTAGGAAAGTTTTTAGTGTAAACCATAAGAGGTTGTCTGAAGTAGAGGTATAATTCTTAAATGAATGTTTTTGTTTTATATCTTCTTATACCTCCTTGGAAAATCCATTAAACATGATGATATAAAAAAATCATTATATCCCATATTATAAGATTTTATTATGTTTATTTAATAACCTATATCCATCTCTAACCTCTATCTAAAGGGAAATGAATCCATCGTTCCTTCGTACGGTGGACTACCACCTCACAAATTGATGTAATTCGTTTTCCATCACCACCTCACACTGAAAGTTATAATGATGGATTTAATGTTTATATATATTATATTCATTTAATATTTATCATCATTAAATGATAAAATATTATATAATTTTTTAAGTCCAAAAATGGGTCAAGATACCCTTAGAGGGGGTGAATTAGTGTATGTATATTCTTTTCAAAACTATTTCTACCCCACTAGATCTTGAACTCTTTATTATAAGGGTCACTTTGTTTGCCCTTAATTTTTAATGATGATCTTATTATTTTATTCTTTATCATATGATGATTCTTTAAATGTAATTCAGGAAAGCAAGAAGACATACACATATATTTTTACTTGGCTCACCCTCACTAGGCTACGTCCAAGGAGCATACAATAGCAACGTGCCAGTGTACCAAATCCAATAAAGCTCACAACTGCTCACAAGGTTCTGGATATATCTTCTATGACCAGGCTTAATACCTTTACAATGTTTAGGTTCTTTTAATTGTATTCCCAAGAACCACTCCCTATGTATATTCCTCTAACTCACTACCAGTGGGAAGGATCACCGTCTTCCTCTTACTTCTCTCACTACTCTTGGAAGAGATCGACTCACAGTTTATGGACTTGCAAGTCCCTTAATTATCTCAAATGAATGTATCCTATGATATATTTATATGATCTATCAAATTCTAAATTCCATCCCCTGATTAATATCACTTTACCATAGATTCACTAGGGAAACCCTTTAAAATACTATTCGGGATGCACACTACCTTTAAAAAAGTCTCCCTTTTGCACAACTCCTTTACGGAGCCCTTCGTGAATCCCCTTCATGAAGATCAAATAGTATTTGTAAAACTCATTTACTTTTACAAAACTCAGATAAATTGGTTGTCTTTTATAACCTTCGCGAATCTCTTTCCTTTTCATGAATATCACTTAGTTTTCATGAAGAAAATTTCTTTCAAAAGCATAGAACATTTAGTTGGATTTTAAAGCCTTTGCTAACTTCTTCACATACCACCTTAATGAACACCTTCAAAAACTCATTTACATACCACCTTTGAAAACTTCCTTCAAGAATATGGAGCCTTAATAATTTTTTTAAGTCTCGCTACTCTTATAAATGGGGTAGAGGCCTATTTATAGGCATTTCCACCGATTCTAGAACCTTTCAGCCTCGTCATCACCATTTTGGTAGGCTTCCTAATTTACTTCATGGTTCTCCCTATTTTTTCAATTTCTATGAAAATTTTCCATTTTTTATGATCATTGTAACCTTTGAGAGTTCCATAAAAAACCTTCATGGTGTTCGTGAAGCCTGTTCGTAACCAGAGAGACCACCATCAGAAACCTTCATGTCTTTATGAACCACCATTCATGAAAAGTTTTTCTTCATGAAACTTATTCATTTTCCATATTTTTATTTGTCCTTCATATAAATCCACTTTTTGCGATGATTTTTTTAATCACAGAGATCATCATCAAAAACTTTCATGCCTTCACGAACCACCCTTCACAAAAATCTAGTCTTCCTGAAATTCATGCCTTTTCCATATTTTTACTATGCCTTTAGGTAAATCCACTTTTTGCGATGATTTCCATAATCACAAAGATCACCATTGTAATTATTTTATCCTTCATAAAACACAACTTGTGAAGCCCATCTTTGTGAAATACAATCCTTTACCATATTTTTATGAGATATTCAAGAAAATTAACTTTTTTATGCTTGGAAAAACTCCAAATTTTGGTCCCCAAATATTTGGAAAGCACTGGAAAACGGTGCCACCTTGTATCTGTTCATTTTTTACCACCTCTAGATATTACATTCATTTTTCATGGTTCTTATTAAATATGTATTGTCAAAAATATCTCTATAACTCGTCACTTCACAATAGAAACCCACTTTGTCAATAAACACAACCAACCAACCCAAAAATGCTTCAATGTTTCCTTAAGGGATTTTTACCCAACATAATTTCTTACCTTTTCATTCATTGAAAAATGATAACACTATTTATGTGTACATGTGGACTACCACCTCCATGAAACAATGTGAATTTTTTTCATCACCACATAACATGGATGATATAAATTAGTACAAATAAAAAATATATATATTTATGATATTATTATAATTATGTAATGATAAAATTATAATTAACTTCATTCCATAATGATGGTTAAAAAATTAAAATGTTGACCATGCATACATAAATGATTCTGTAATTGAATATAATATGGTAACAAATAATAGCAATAATAAACTTTAAAAAGTTTCATAAGAAATTAAATAACTATCATAAGTTTATTATTCTCTAAGATAAAAAAATTTGCAAGTCAGACTCAAGGTGAGGAATACTTTAACTCAAAATCACGTTTTAAATTTTGAAAATATTTACCTTAAAATTTATTTTTATTCCATGTCAATATTTTTTTAAATTTTTTATTGATTTATTTATATGGATATACAATAATTATAAATGAAATTTTATTTCACTTTTGATTTTCATTCAAAGGTTTTAAAAATTAATATTTTACCAAATGATTTTCCTTTCTTTACAAGAGAAAAAATGAATGATCTATTTTAACATATACGGGGAAAACTTTTCCCATATCCATAACCATTATGTGATGTTTGGATTACATTATAAGAATCCATGTTTGATTCCAAGAAAAACCCTCCTTCCCTTTTTTTGGTTTTTTTATTGAAAATGAATGGATATTTCGATATACAAATGTTATTTTCTTATGGTTTCAAAATATTTTTTCATGTGAGTTAAGATAAAATGTTGGATGATTAAAAATATTTATTCATTGTATATTCCTTGTAAAATTTTTATGATAATGGGTGATCCAAAATCATTTTAAATTATGGTTTTAGCCCTATTATAGCTAATGATATGATGGGTTAATCCCCATTATATCTCGTGATATGATAGGTTGAGCCCCATTATAGCTCTACAATACATTGGGAAATTATATTGAAAGTTTTCCATATAGTTATTCCAATTTTTAATGGTTTTATTAGGGTTTTATCAACATGATTTTCCCAAGGTACATACATGATTTTTCTTTGATTTATTGTGATTTTTAATTTAAATTTTTTGTTTTAAAATAATAAGAAATTATTATGGCCCTTTTATGGTAAAAATGAATTATTTTAAGAACATTTTTACATGAGTAATCAGGATTAAGAGTTCTCTATTAGGTTTTATTCTAAATATTATTATGAAAGAAAATTGGGTTGTAAATCTAATTTCATAAATGATTATTTGATCATAATGTTATTATGTTAAAAGGTCAAACACTCTTTATGAACTAATGGTTTTAAAGTGGGTTAATGATTTCTTAATTTTATTTATCATACTTGTATTTTTATACACATCATGTATTTTTATACAAATCTCATATTTATTTTCCCTTTTCTATTTCCTTGTGTCCAAAAAATCTCAAATCCAAACTTCATTCTGCTCAAATAGAATATATCAAACATTACCCTAACATAAACTCAATATTAAATAAAATAGGAAATAAATATTGGGATGAAACTCATATAGGAAGTTTCATTGATCAACCTTGGAATGATTACACCACATCGGATGATATGTTTAATAAATTAGATGATTATTGTTTCAAAGATCAATTTCCAGCCCTCTTAAGGATGATTAATGAGATTAATCTTGGGGATGTACATGATTTCCAAACTCCTATCCATCCAAATACCCAAAAAAGTATTGAAAAAATGTGTGAAAAAATGGTTAAAATGAATTCATAAGTTTAATCATTGAGATTTTAAATAAAAATCATTGATACTTATGAGGAACCCATTCCCACTCAGGATATTCTTTCCTCGTCACTAATAGAAGAATATTTTATCCCAAAAAAACTTATGAATTTACAAAAGAACTAACCTTTGTATATGGGATAACTGAATAATATCAAGTAAATGTTGAAGGGTATTTAAATCAAGATGAATTTAATTTTTTGGATTCTCAAGGGGAAAATTTTTCTTCGTGGATTGAATGTCTTGAATACTAATCCAATGATGATTTTTTTAGAAACACATATCACTGAAATATTTGAAGAAATATAAAGATTCAATTCCATACCCATTCTTGAAACTCATCTAGAAAATTTAGGGTATGAAATTTCTATTCAAAGGGAACCAATTCCACTAATCAATTTTGAAAATAAAACTTAGTTCCATTTAAATTCCCCACCTGTTTCTAAATGTGTTATCCAACCTGAACTCAAATTCAAGGTCTATAAAACCTATCTCAACACTTATATCATAGGGGATAACCAAAAAAATCATTATTTCATCCTCTCTTAAAACCAACAAATCATAAATGGTCATTGATGTATTTAGAAATTCTACAAAAGCAACCAGATCAACCATTTTTGATATTTATTGGAATTTCCCACTCATTATAGAATAAATAATTTTACGTGAAAAAAATTAAAACCAATAATAAATCTCAAT
Organism: Viscum album; assembly: GCA_963277665.1. Classification (NCBI taxonomy): domain Eukaryota; kingdom Viridiplantae; phylum Streptophyta; class Magnoliopsida; order Santalales; family Viscaceae; genus Viscum; species Viscum album. Next base: position 422,420,105 of record OY728122.1, read on the forward strand.
CAAGTTGAAGTGTATAAATATGGGGTATTTAAAATTTTTAAAGTTGGTATTGGATGCATTGGGGGGTCCAGGTCGAGCTAAAGACTTTAAATTAAGCGCTTTCTACGAGGAAACTTGGCTTCTGCATTTTTTATTTCATTTTGTGTGTTTTTGTTTTTTTTAAGGGAACTCCTTGGGGTTTCCAATGTGATCTAATTTTTTTGGGAGATTTAAAAGTTTAATAAGTTTTATAGTTTCAAATAAAACCCATGCCATCCAGAGTTCAAACCCAACCTTCAATCACCCCCAAGGATTCTATATGTGATATGAAGACAAAAGTGATCAATTTATTATTGATGGGTCAAAAAATTCCAACTAGGTGATTTTATTCCATGGTTTAGTTTCAAATCGCATCTCCCCTCTTTCTTCCCAATTCTAATCTGTCTCTTATCATTTCATTCAAAATATAGGGTTGTTTTATTCTAAGTTGGGGGGAGTGAAAATCTGGGATTTCAAAAACAAATTGGAATTTTATGATACAAATTTCAATTAAAAAAAATAAATTCATTATCTATGAATGCATTAATGTACATTTTGAAACATAAAAACTAATTTTCAAATGATTTTGAATGCCTTGATTATTATTTGAATGGTTTTTTATGTTCATGAGCATGGTTTTTTTTTTGAAATTGTGGTTGTCTGATGTGATTTTTCAAAGTTTAAATTTTCATCCTCTTAATCAAAATAACATAATGCACAACTATTGGATCTTGGGTGTAAAGTTTAATTCATGGGTCCCTTTCATCAAGCAGAGGGTTTGGGGAAACTTTCATTTTTATTTGAGTATCAAAAAAATGAAAAAAAACCACATAGAGTAACGATTTGTCAAACTGTGTGGTGTTTGTCACTTTGGGATTGTGACTCCATAGTTCTCTTCCCCATAGTTAGGCTTTATATCTATATTGTAGATCATGAAATTGAAAAAATGTGTGTCATATGGTACTTGGGGATAGTGTCTCCATAGTTTTCTTTCCCAGAGTTAGTCCTTTAAAAGCTATTTTGGTTCAAAAAAATTAAAAAAAATAAACAATAAATAAAAAATAAAAAAAGGATACTCATATTAAGTTTTTATGTGATTCCCACCTAGAACTTTCATTTTTCCCCCTTGAATAAAAAAATGGGTTCCATGCCTTTTGTGATGCACAACACATCATCATGTTTAATTTAAATTGGATGAAATGTGACGATTCATTTTAACCAAGGAATGGGCTTAGGATTGGGATATTCATGTGGACCTATCTTTTGTGAAATAATTTTGAAAGGTTTCTTGATTTTTTGGAATTATGTTTTTATTAGAAATGTTTGTTAAAAATAATTTGAAAAAGGGAATTCAATTTCATATTTTTGAGATACTTTTTCCTCCGGACTAGAAAAACTCAAGTTGGGGGTGTGATTATCCACTGAAATAGGATAATATTTATTGATTATATCTTAATATTCATGTGTTTTGGGTCTATAAATATCAATTTTCATGAATTATAGAAATTGAACTTCATTTCTAATCTCAAATTCAATTCATGTATAAAATGAAAATTTGGGCCCAATAATTCATCTATTTGTGGAGAACATTTTATTAATTTTTTTAATTTGATATTTTGTAATATAATTTATCACTTTTTGGGAGCATTTTATTTTTCTGTATCGATGGATAAATCCCAAGGGAAGATGGATATGTTTTGGCATGAATGCAGAAATTTTTTGGACAAAGAATAATGGGCATAAGGCCCATCAAACAAACATGGGGCCCACAATACAGCCCAATTAAACTCAAATTTTAACTGTATAAATATAAAATTTTTGGGACCATTTTATTAAACTATTTCAGGAGATAATTATGACTTTTTCATGGAGATAAATGGACACCATGTTGAAATTTAAATGATGAGAGAGATTTGAATGCACATAAAGTCATCCCGCTAGATCGAGTATAACATCCCAATGACTAGGAAAATTTTCCAGAAAGTTTTAAATATGTTATTAGACATATGTAAGAAGATATTTTCTTTCTAAAACCCTTTCTGATTTGACTATATTTAGGTATAAATTCACAGATCAATAAGGGGTGAATCTTGTTCTATTCATTTGGTCAACATTGTAACATCCAATTTCATTTATTTTCACCCAACTTTTGACTCTTCTAAATAATGAGGAGGGGAATTAATTTTTGGGGGTTGACCTAAGACTCCTAATATGACTATATAAGGAGCTTATGGTGAATGTATTTGAGGGTGCATGTTTTTATTTCAATTGTAATTTCCCGCTTTCATTTTGTAATCACAACGTCAATTTTTTCATGTAAATTTTTCATTCATGTTCATTTATTAATAAATGTTCTTCTTTTTATTATATTATTATATTATTTTTAATATCCCATTGATATTGTTTCCTTATGGAGTGATTTTATTCACATCATATTTTGTTAAATTCCTCACAAAATAGTGGAGCAATCATTATTTCAATGTTTTTCTTCTTCAATTACACTTCTTAAAGTTGATTTCTTGATTCCGTTGATAGAATAGAATCAATAGAGGGATAACCATTATGGGTTAAACCTAGTGAGTTTAATGGGTTTGGATTTAGTTTTATTTCATGTGCTTTAAATTCAATTAATTATTTTAATATTTACATTCGATGATTTATTTTATTCTTCATCTTCACCAACATTAATGATGGCACATTTTGAGTGATAGTATAATCCAATTATTTGGAGTGATCATTTAAGTAATCCTCTAGGTGAATTGGTGATTATACTTATAATTTTATAGGGATTAAATTGGTGAATTGTTTTTTTGAATTATGTTATTTTGTAGATACATCTTGAATTAGAGAACTAAAACTTTTTAAAAAAATAAATACATCCAATCTTACCCAAGTGAAAACTTATGATCGAATCATATTAGTTAATTATTTTAGACCAATTAACTATGTGTGTGTTTTTTTGTTCTTTAAATCAATTTACCATTTATTCAAATCAAATAAATCCAAATAGTTATACACTCCATAACCAAAACCTCCAAAACATGAGTGTCTCTAAGTTTCCTCTTTAGTCCCTACAGATTCGATAGCCCAAACTATAATAAAAGCGACTACTCTTACCATAAAACTTGGGTAAATTTGGGCCCTTCCAAAAGGTAAATATTAATTTATAGTTTACTAAATGTTAATAATATAACTTTTAAATATTCTACAATATGTTTAAGATTAAATGACATAGAATTTGAATATTACTATGTTTTTTCATCTAAAATATGTTTGTTCAGAATGTTTTTTTAAAGAGAAAATGGGGAAGATATAGTAGAAATGTGTTAAGGCTAAAATCTCCTTCCAAATAAATATCCCATAATGATTGTATTTGGAACTGAGTATTTTATTAAATTATTTTCTCAGTTTATTCATACTATAAATGGTTTTTGTATCCATGTAATAGAGTCTATAGATATTCCACATGGGAATATGTTGAAAGTTGAGTGTTTTATGAGACAACATCCTCCAATATTTAGTGGATCATCCGACCTAGTGATATCTGAAGGATGGATCAATTCTCTAGAAAAAAATATTCAAATTCAGGGGGTGTTTGTAACGTCAAAAGGTAAACCTTTTGATTTTTTATTTTAAAGGTGAAGTTGATCGATAATAGTATTTGTTTAAGAATACCATAGATAAAGACAATATTGATTTCATGCAATGAGATGCATTTTAGAATCGTTTCAATGAGAAACATTTCCCTAGGGTTGTTCAGTTTAGGATGGAGAAAGAAAATGTGTAATTAAAACAAAATTATTAATATTCAGTAGCCGTATAATAATAAAATTTTATAATATTAACCAAGTATGTACCATGTTTTATCTAGGATATATATAGTAAGATTAATCAATTTTAGTCAGGGTTAAAATTATAACAACCAAGGTAATTATTTAATAATTTATTTTTATTCTACAATTAAATAATTAAATTCATTATAAATTTATAACGAAAAAAGTTGTATTTATAGAAATTAAGGAATCTATACTAATGGAAAAGTAACCTGACTGTCCAAATAGAAATGTCACTGTTATAAATAGTGACATGGCCATTAGAATAATAACCTCAACTATTAATTTATAAAAAAAATTAGGTATCTTATAAGTGAAAATATGATATATTTATATCATTTAATAAGTAAATAATTTTTTTAGAAAGGATAAATTAAATGTAAGTATTTTTGTGAAATGTAAATGTTCGTTTACAATTTTATAATGATTAAAAATAAAATATATTTTTCAAAAAATAGATTCATAAATTATTATTTTTTTAATATTTTAATTATAAGATAATTTTATGGGACCTTGGTTAATTTTTCAAAGTGTCATAAAATTGGTTATAATATAAAAATCAGTATTTTTCAAATAAATGATTATTTTAATTAAAAATTAAATTTCTTATATTTATAAAATTAATTCCATAAAATGGAATCTATTTTTTGAAATATAAAATTCAAAAAATGTTTAGGGTAAATTTTTTGGATTTTTATAAAATAGTGGAATTTTTTTTGAATAGTGAAATATAGTAATTTGTTGTATTTAACATTATAATAAAATAAATGAATTATTGAGTCATGTATAATGTATGGATTAGGTAATCATCCATTATTTAGAACTCACATTCTCTAGTTACTATATTTTTTCAAAGAAATCAACACTATTGATAGTATTTATCCAAAATAATAAACAAATGAATAAAATAATCAAAAACACCCCTCTCCTCTTCCAATAAATACCACCCCTCACCACCATTTCTCCTTACACCTCCAAAACCTCATATATTTTTTAAATTCTTCCCAATTACCTTACCAATCCTCTTCCCCATGTCCAAGAACTTTTTCTCTCACCAAAATACCAAAACTGAGTTCCTTAAAAAGGTTCTCAAGGAGACAATATTCAGGAGGTAAAATCATTCTTTCTTTCTCTTTTAAATTCTTTCTTTCTTTGTTTCTACCTTATTATCTCCCCCACTATCAAAAGTGACATGATAACTACAGTATAATATATATATATATACTTTAATTTTATTTTTTAATGTAATATCCATCATCAAACCTCTTCTCTTCACCTCTTATTATAAAAAATAAAAACATTGTCTGTGACGTGTCGATTAACAACCTTCATGGATGACAAGTATTCATTTTCTATTAATGCCTTCATGGCTGGTCATAAAACAATTATTATAAACAAAAACATATTTTTATATGTATATTATAACTTTTTTAATGTTCTATAAATAATTTATAGAAATTATATTAAGTAAAATGAAACCATTTTGTGATGGTTAGAAAAACTACCAAAAATAAACTAAACATTTATCATTAATGTTTTATCTAATGAATCATCCACATATTAGAGAAAAAAGATATATGGGAAATTTTAAATATATAAGTATATTAATACCATTTTTCCCTTTTGGGTTTTTGATTCCATTTGAAAATAACTCCCATAATTATACTCAAGGTAACTAACCATAAATCCCTAAAACGAATGCTCCTAGAATGGCGATTCTGATATTTATAACTCATCAAAATGGACATAAATTAACTTAATAAAATGTTTATGAATAAAATATATATTGAAAATTGTTTCAATTAATTCATTATTGAATGTAATTTCTTTATCATGGAAATTAAGTACAAGTGAGGAACGCTTTCCGACATAAGGTAAGAGACTTTCTTTTTAAAAATTATCTTTTCATGTTAGAACTCTTTTTATTAAAAAATGTTTTTTAATTATACATCATAAGTGTATTTTATATTTTTCATAGATATTTATTGATTTTATTTTTCCTTTAAAAGTTTAAATTTTATTTACAAATAAAAAAACTTCATTTATAAGTATGCGACTTCTTAAAAATGAAAATTCATTTTAAAATGATAATTTTATATTCCTCAAGAATGTCTATTTTAGGAAATATTTATGTGTTATGATCATGTTGTGGTTCTTGGGGATTGTTATGATGATGATTGGTTCTATGATAAACCAAGGGTGGGTGAACTCGTTATATCTCTCTAATGCATTGGGAAAAGGGATGGAGTTAACTGATTAGGTTTCTCCTAAGAGATTATGAGAATATATTGCAATTTTTATTCCAAGTGTAACCATGATGGTTACTCCATGTGTATCAATGAGAGATACATTATATGTATGATTGATATTAAAATTATTTCATAAGTCACCTATTATTATTTATATATGTTTTTTATGGTTTTATAGGAAACTTATGATTTCATAAGGTATGATAAAGTGCTTATATTTTATGTGAAAAAGTTATAACTTTTTAAAAATGTTTTCATTCATGGACTAATGTTTTATTTATTACTTTTTATGTACCTTTATGATATTTTTATGCTATTATAATGTTTTAAAAAGTTTTTCACAAGGTTTTTGGATGGTTAAATCTTGAGAAAAATTTTAGCTTAAATTTGGGAAGTTTTGTTATTGAAATAAATCACGTTTTGTTCTAAAAGTTTCATAATGTAAAAAAAATGGATATTGAGTAGAAGTTTCTACTTTATAATATATGAGTTTATATGTATGAGGTTATTGCCTAATTTTATAAAATACAAAACCAAAAATTTATTTTGGAAAGAATGAAAGGTAATTCTAGATGAATTAACTAAATTATTTAATGTTTTAGGTCAGGTCTTTATAGTTGTTATCAGAGAAAGGTTTTGATAAATTTATGGGTTAGGATAATTTTAATAGAATACCCATAAATTATTTTTACATTATTTTTAAGTTTAAATGATATTTCATTTAAATATTCCCAGGTTTCGTTGTTTAATATATGTCTATTTATAATTGTTTTTCGTAAAAGAAACAAAGAAGTTGAAGTAAGGAGGCACCAAGAGGACGATGTTCTTTCGAATCTGCAACCCAGAATGGTGGGAATTGGAACTATGTTGTTAGTGATTTTAATGGCTTAGTTGAAATAGGATATAAATGGAGATGACACCAATTCTTGAGATCATATAAATCGACCTTAGAGTAATATGTCGGTGGTGGAACATTTTATGGGGCAACACCCTCCTATATTTAGTGGATCATCTGACCCAGTGGAATATGGTGGGTGAATTAAAGCTCTAGAAAAGATTTTTGATGTCATGGGATATTCATACCATAAAAAGGTTATTATTTATATTTACCATTCTGAAAGTGAATCTAAAAAGTGGTGGTATATGTTCAAGAATATCCGGGATATCGAGGATATTGATTCTTTGGAATGGAATGAATTCAAAAATATTTTTCTTTAGAAATATTTTCTTAAGTAAACTTGACTTAGGATAGAAAAAAAATTCATATAATTGAGATAGGAGGAGGATTCAGTAGATCCATATGAATAAAAATTCACCCGATTGGCAAGGTAAGCTCAAAATTTTATCTAAGATCTTAATAGTTAAATCAATCATTTTTACTCATGATTGAAGCCAAAATATCAAAGGGAATTTTCTGATGATCATGTGTACATTGAAAACTATAAAAAAATATGTTGATGTGTTAATAAAAAGGAAATAATAAATCAAAGAAGTTTGATGGTAAGAAAATTAAGTTTTCAGATTATGAGTATTGTGATAAAAACACTAGGAAATTACTTTGTAAGTCTAGTATGTTTTTCTGATGTGGTATGTTTTTGTATATGGCTCATAATTTCAATGAAAAATATCATCGTAGTGGTAATAAAAATTATGATATATAGATAGTAAATTTTTTTAAATGAAATAAGGTGGTTCATTATGAAAATGAGTGTCTCAAGAGGAACCCAGGTGATGGGAAGCAATCAGAATATAGGCCGAAAGGTATGGTGGGATCCCTTGAAACTACTTTTGTATATTTTGGTCCATCCAATGAAGTGGTATCAGGTATATTTTTTCTTTAATCATATTTTTCTAATGTATTTTTTGATTCTGGGTCTACACATTCTTTTATATCTGATAAATTTTATGGTAAATTAGAAATTTCACATTAAGAAATAAATCCAGAACTTATGGTAAAAACACCTAGGGGAAATATTAAGGAAAAAAAATTATAATAATATTCCTATATATGTATATAGAAATAATATATCTTCAAACATTTTTTTATTTCCCCTGGTATAATTTGATGTTATTATAGGTATGGATTGGACTTTTATTAACCTTTCTAAGATTAATTGTAGAGCTAATGAATTTGTTTTTCAGAAAGAGTCTAAATTTTTATACAAGATTGAACCCATACCACTGATATCATATCAGGAATCCAATAAAATGTTAAAATATAGAAGTGAATTTTATTTTTCACATATTATTAAAAATAAAGAAACTATTATGTTTAATGATTTTTACCATGGAAAATGAGTATCTGGATGTTTTCCCTAATGTGTTTCCCAGTATTATACCTGATTGGGAGGTTGAGTTTACTATTTATTTATTCCTTGATGCTGAACCAATTTCAAAACCCCTTTATCGAATGGCTCAAGTATAACTTCTATAATTGAAAAAGTAGTTGTAAGATTTTATAGATAAAGGTTTCATTCATCCGATTAGTTCACCTTGGGGTTATCCTATTTTATTTTTCAAAAAGAAATAAGTTTCTATGAGGATTTTTATTTATTATAGATAACTAAATAACATCACTTTTAAGAATAGGTATATTTTTCCTCATATCTATTACATGTTTTATCAATGCCAGAGTAATCAATATTTTTTCAAGCTTGAATTGAGATTTAGGTACTATCAGCTGAAGGTGAAGGTGGATGACATTCTGAAAACAACATTTTATACTAGATAAGGGAATTATGAGTTTTTTTATTCCCTTGGGTTTGAAAATTTCCCTTTTTGTAATTATGTATCTTATGAATAGAATATTCCATCAATAATTGGATCATTATATTGTTGTTTTTATTGATGATATTTTGGATTATTCAAAATTTTAGGATGATCATGAAAAACATATAAGGATTTTTCTATAAAACAAAAAAGAAAATAAGTTATATGGTAAATTCAAAAAAATGTGATTTTTGGTTAAAATAGATTTATTTTATTGGGAACATTGAAAATAAGGATGGGAAAACACTTGATCCCACCCAAATAAAAGTGGTTGATGAATGGACAAGATCTAAAAATGATACTGAGATTCTTAGTATTCATGGATTAGTAGGCTATTAATGATGGTTTTTTAAAATCATTGCATAGTTATCTAGCCCAATAAATATATTAACAATAAAAGTGGATAAATTTATTTGGACATAAGATTTTGTTGTTTTTTTATGAACTGAAAATAAGATTGGTGAATACTCCAGTTTTGGCACTTCCTTCTAGAAATTGAGTGTTTCTCATCTATAGTGGCACTACTTTAAAGGGACTTGGTTGCATTTTGATACATAATAATTAGGTGATTTCTTATGATTTACAACAACTCAAACCTCATGAGTTAAATTATCCCACATATGATTTTGAATTAGAAACTGTGGTTTTCACTTTAAACATTTAGAGACATAATCTATATGGATAAAGTGTGAAATATATACCCGATCATATAATTTTGAAGTATATATTCACTCATAATGAATTGAACATGATGTAGAGAAGATGGTTGTGATTGATAATGAATTATTATTTCATGATAAATTACCATCTAGGAAAATAAAATAACTTTTAAGAAGTCTTGGGTCAAAAAAACATGCTTTATTAACCATGTTACATTTGGAACATGACACCTTGGTTAATGATTTGATGTATTTTGGCCAAAAATTTTGGGATGTAAGAACGTAAACTTTTTTTTATCAGTGCAATTGACTTAGTTATGTTAGGACCAATAGGGGCCTATATACCCTGAGAGGGGGGGTGAATCAGGGTATGGATATTCTTTTTCAAAATTATTTATACCCCACTGGATCTTGACCTCTTTATTACAATGGTCACTTTGTTTACACTTGTGTGTTTATTATGACCACTTCTTTTCTTCTTTATCTGATGATGATTCTTTAAATGCAACGAAGGGAAGTAAGAAAATAGACACAGAGATTTTTACTTGGTTCACCCTCACTAGGCTATGTCCAAGGAGCATACAACGGCGATGTGCTGCTGTACCAAATTTACTAGAGCACACTGTTGTTTACAAGGTTCGGGCTAGATCACTTCTATGCCCAGTCTCACTACCTTTACAAGGTTTAGGCTCATCTCACTGCTTTCCCAAGGGTCACTCCCTTAGTCTCTCTCTCTGGATCACTGCCGGTGGAGAGGATCACCTTCTTCCTCTTCCTTTTCTCACTGCTCTAGAAAGGATCCACTCACAGTTTATAGACATGTAGGTCTCTTCATTTGCATGAAATAATGCATCCTCAACTATTTTTAGATGCTCTGTTGAAGTCCAACTTTCACCCGTAGATGAATCTCACTTTGCACCGAAGGTATCGGGAAATCTTCCAGATTTCACACAGCCCTGATTCACTATCGTGATTCAACCATACCTGGCGCGCATCTCCAAGATGGCATGCAAGTATCAGCATGCAATTTACAACTGGCGTGCAAGTCCACCTCAACCACTTGCACGACACAATCTTCTGCAACCCCAAATTTGCACGACTCACACACTTTTACGCCCAAACCAATATTGGCGCGCAACCACCAACTATTACGCTTCTTCAAAACATGGCATGCAAGTGTCACCAAACCACTTATGCGACGCCTCATTCTTAAACTCAAAACTTGGTTGACTCCCTTCCTTTCTCGCCCAAACCACTCTATATGCACAACAATCAGTTGCCGACCACACCACTAGTTGCGCGACCACCACAACTGTGAGACGGGAGCTCTGATTTTATCTAAGTGTTGAAATAGTACCGAATGAGGAGGGGTCGACATCTATTTATAGGCATTTGGACACCCTATGCAACAGTGTTCATGTCTCCTCTCAGCGCACAAGTTTCAGCGTGCAAGTCTCTGTCGTGCAAGTCACTCGCATGACTAACCCTAAAACTTAGGCGACCCTTTTCCCTTTTCCATATTTTTATGTTATGATCTTGAAAAACATAGGTCGTGCAAGTTTCCTCTCCTTCAATACCACAGCGCGCAATTCCCTTTTCCAAAACCACTTTTCTCCATTTGTTGATTTTCAGGCCCAAGAATTTGGAAAACACTGGAAAACGACACCAACTTGTATATTCTCTTTTTGTACCGCCTCCAGATCATCCATTCCTTTTTCGACGTTCTTGAATCAAACATGGATCTTTAACCACAACCCTTGAACTCGACATTCCACCATTAAATCCCTTTTGTAAACAAATTTTTACATCATGGTTTTCTTTGTCAACAATCACAACATAGATTTCCACTTTGTCAACAAACACAATCACCTCAAAAATGATTCAATGATACCTTGAGGTATTTTTTCCCAATAATATCCCCCTCTGGGTTTGTTGAAAACTCTTCCATAACAAGATACATCATTAATTCTTCATCCACCATTAACCTATTGTGATTCCGATAGCGATCAAGGATTTACTCAACACATACTTTAAGCCCACATGAGCAATGCTCGGCATGAGAAACAAGAGTAAATGAAAAGTTCATAAATGAATCACTTCAACTCTGACACCCACTATTGACACCAAACTGAAACCAATTATTGGAAGTATTCTCATAGTATTCCAACACCATTCTTCTGCTTTTATCACGATCCTCAGCTGTCGTGATATCTATTCTTTGATTGATAACTTCTATCATTGTCAGATTTAATATTCTCCCCCTGTCGCATTACTCTCCCCCTATCTCGCTGCTCCACCTGTCGTCTTCTCCCAATATTATTCATGATTTGGAAAATATCCACACTATCACGTTGTCTCCCCCTTGAACAATCATTTTTTTCTCCCCCTTTTTCAACGAACCCAAAGGGAACTCCTTTGCAGTCTGTAATAGGGTAAAAACACATATCATCACATTAGGGAAAAAACACATCATACCTCGGGGAGAGAGGGTGGGCCCCACATCCACACTATTTCAAGTACGGGAAGTCAAATGAACTCCCAGATCCAATTGATGCCTCTCAAAATCTTCCTTGGGTAAGGCTTTTGTCAGAATGTCTGCAACATGTTGCTCTGTAGGCACATACTCTAACTTTACGATTCCATGTTCAACTTTCTCCTTGATAAAATGATACTTTATCTCAATGTGATTTGTCCCTGAATGATGGACGGTATTTTTGCTAAGATTTATATCACTTGAGTTATCACACTATATTTTGATCGAAGACTTCACTTCAACTCCCATATCTTCAAGCTGCTGGTACATCCACAATAACTGTGTGCATGCTTGAGTGGACGCAATATACTCAGCCTCTACGGTGCTTAATGAAATGTAATATTGCTTCTTTATTAGCCAAGAAATACACAATCCACCAAGATAGAAAGCACCACCTGACGTTTATTTACTATCATCTGCTGAACCGGCCCAGTCTGCATCAGTATATCCCAATAACTCTGTCTGAGATTTTTCATTATATTTCAAGCCAAAGTCCATTGTGCCCTTGATATACCGAATTATTCTTTTCACTACAAGCATGTGGATTTCCTTAGGATTACATTGATATCTCGTTTCTTGGCACGTGGCGAATACAATGGCAGGCCTTGTTATAGTCAAGTACATCAAACTTCTAATAATTTGCATGTATTCTGTGATATTAACTGTCTTGCGATCCTCATCTTTGGACAGTTTCGTCTGGGTAGAAATTGGAGTCTTAATTTCCTTTGAATTTTCCATTCCAAACCTTTTAAAAACCTCAATGGAATATTTGGATTGAGAAATGAATGTTCCATTCCTGCCTTGTGTCACCAGTAGACCAAGGAAAAATGTTAGTTCTCCAATCATTGTCATTTTAAACTCATTTATCATGAATTCAGAAAACTGTCTGCACTGAGCTTCATCTGTTCCACCAAATAATATGTCATTGACATAAACCAACACCATCATCCTTTTATTACTTTCATTGCTGAAATAGAGATTGTAATCAACTCCCCCACGCATAAAACCAAGCTTATTCAAGTACTGATCAAGCCTTGAGTACCATGCTCTTGGTGCTTGTTTCAGCCCATACAATTCCTTCTTCAGTCTGTAAACCTTATTCTCATCTTCATGAATGAGAAAACCATCTGGCTACTCAATATACACTTCCTCCTCCATAACCCCATTCAAGAATGTAGATTTGAAATCCATCTGGACACTTTGAACTTCCGTTGCACTGCAATGGCTAGGAATAATCTGATTGTCTCCAGCCTTGCAACCGGTGAAAATGTCTCATCAATATTTATTCCCTATATCTGGGAGTATCCTTTGCACACTAGTCATGCTTTTTTTTGAACCACTACACCATATTCATTCATCTTGTTGTGATAGACCCATTTAGTTTCGATGAAATTCTTATCTGTTGGTCTCGAAACAATCTCCCACATCTGATTATTTTCTGAATTAGCATCAGTCACTTCTGCTCCCCTGTGTTTCTTTCTTCCTCAACACTTTCATCAGGAAATTTCACATTGTTTCATTGTTCAGTGGATTCACTTCTTTCAGCTAATTTTCTGAGCCTCTTGTTGAGACAGGGTTGATACTCTCTTGCAGCTTCTCAGTATCCTGATTTGAGGCAATTGAAACCCTGGAGCACATCACTTCTCTACTTTGCATCTTTAGATGTCACTTCCCCTTGGATCGTATCTCCCTAAAACCTGAAACAATTGAATCATCAGTTAACAAAATTTATATAAATAGGGAGAGGGGCTACTTCCGGACTCCTCAAGATGTGGATTGTGGTTGATCCTGATGGGTCAACTCCTAGATTTTTTCTTGTAGAGCATCACACTCCTTCCTCGCTTCTTCTAATTGCCTAGCCAGCTTCAACTATTCTGGACATATGACTAAGAATTCATTACCCACATGCTGAGTCTTTCTCTGATATATAGATTCTATAGGCCTGGTCTTTTCACAAGTTGGGACTAAGTCCCACTGGTACACACTTCCATCTTTAATGTACCACCAATATGCCACTTCCCTGGATTCCGTCTCTGGGTAGGAATCTCTCTTTTTGGAATATTCCATTTCTTCTTCCACCATTGTAGGGATCTTCCTCTTTCCTCCACTTCTCATTGTGGCACACAACATGCAATTTTTTCAATACATTCACTGTTCATCTTTATTTTATCAGATACATTAGTCACCAAACTATTTTTCGCTGGTGGTGATTCCTCCACTGAATGTGCATTCTTCTTACTCATAGCTATAATTGATCTCTCCTTGATCTTCCAGGTTTGTTCACATTCTCTCCATGAAAGTTGTTCACTTTTTCTTCCAGTGCATGATTTCTTATAATGCACCACTGGAATTGAGAATCTCATTTCAAGTTCCTTTTCCTTCTTTGATTTCTTCTTGTAGCAATGTCTTTCCAATTTCCCACAATCAGAACATATAAAACATTTTCCATTAAAGTCATACCTCATTTCATCATTTCTCAACCGAGATATTGATGCATATTGAGCTCCTCTTCTGACATTGAGCTTCTGAGCTTCCTAACACATACTCATTGTGTGTCCCTTTCTACCACAGTAATAGCATCTGATAAATGTTTTCCTCTGAGAGACTCTTCTCTCTGATTTCTCATGACGCTTCTTCTTATTCTCATATTTAGTAAATTTTCTATTTTCATAGCCTAAGATGTATTCATGAGCCTTTGAAAAGATGCTTGATGTATGACCATGAATCCCACAAAAATAGAACATGCTATCATTACTTCCTGTAGAAGTCTTTTTAGGTCTTTCTCTAGCACCTACATGGTTTTTACCATTTATGGAACTATTCACATCTCTCTTTCTATAATGCATGGGAGGGGATTCATAAAATCCAATACCAGTTTTCCCTAAACTGTATGGTCTTTGATCTGAGAAAATATTTTGTTGTTTCTCCTTAGAAATCTCATACTTTCTTTTCATTTTATCATCACCTTCCAAAGGACAATTGAATAATAAGTGCAGTGCATCCTTCAACTTAGGTTTTCCTTTGTCTTTTGATATCTCCATTTATTTCATGGATTTTTTTATCTCTTAATCCAATTGTTGAATCTTCTTATATCTTGATTCAAGTTGAGCATTGAGTTATTTTCTGAGATTCTCCCTGCTACTCAACCCATCTTTCAGTTCTCGTGTGAGCTCTTCTACCATGTCACTTTTCTCCTTCACTTTCAATTTTTCTTCTTCAATGTAATCAGAACAAAATTCATTCTCTTGTTGTGGCCTTTTATTCTTCTGAACTAGTTCAAATAGATATGTAGAAAGATCATCATTTCTGGATTTCAAATTTTGAATCTCATCTGATTTCAGATTATTTCCCTTGACATCAGCTTTTGATTTTTCTACCTTTGTAGATCTCTTTCGTAGTTGTTCATCTTGAGAATAATTCTTCTCTCTTATATCAGTAGCTACATCAATAAGTCGTTTATTTAAACCTATTAGCTTATTGATCTCAGTTTCCAGTGGTTGGATCCAAATATATTTAGATTTAATCTCTTCATCCAACTTATGATCCACTTTCTTTGTTTTATAGACAACTTCCACTTTTCGCCTTCTTGGAGCTTCTCCATCATCAGTAGTTCCAACATCACTTGGAATATCAGGTTCTTCACTCATTACTTCAGCATCATTGAATGAGTATGATTTTTCCCTACACACTTTATCCAAATCAACATTTGGTTCACTACTAGATTCTTTTAACTGAATCACACTATCTCCACAGACACTTCTGCACTGAGGGATACCACCCAACTTCTGCTTCTTCTTTGACGTTCTACCATTTTCCATGGCACGCTAAGATAAGAGTAGACTGAATATTTAACCACACAGATTGACTGAACTAAGTCATAGAAAACAAATCTGATAAAAGGAACATTTCCCTTTGATACCAATGGTTCGGACAAATAGGGGCCTATATACCCTGAGAGGGGGTGAATTAGGGTATGGATATTCTTTTTCAAAATTCTTCTTGCCCCACTGGATCTTGACCCTTTTATTACAAGCTCCACTTTGTTTGTACTTCTGTTTTTATTATGACCACTTCTTTTCTTCTTTACCTGATGATGATGCTTTAAATGCAATGCAGGGATGTAAGCAGGCAGACACCGAGATTTTTACATGGTTCACCCTCACTGGGCTACGTCCAAGGATCATACAACGGTGATGTACCGTTGTACCAAATCCACTAAAGCACACTGATGTTTACAAGGTTCGGTCTAGATCACTTCTATGCCCGGGCTCACTGACTTTACAAGGTTTAGGGTCAGCTCACTGCTTTCCCAAGGGTCACTCCCTTAGTCTCTCTCTCTGGCTCACTGCCGGTGGGTAGGATCACCTTCTTCCTATTCCTTTTTGCACTACTCTGGAAAGGATCCACTAATAGTTTATAGACCTGTAGGTCTCTTCATTTTCATGAAAGAATGCATCCTCAACTATTTGTAGATTATCTGTTGAAGTCCAACTTTCACTCGTAGATGAATATCACTTTGCACCGAAGGTATCGGGCAATCTTCCAGCTTTCACGCAGCCTTGAATCACTGTCGTGCTTCAACCATACCCAGCACACTTCTCCAAGATGGTGCAAAAGTCTCATCACGCAAGTTAAAACTGGCGTTCAAGTCCACCTCAACCACTTGTGCGACACAAGATTCTTCAACTCCAAACTTGCGTGACTCACACCCTTTTACGCCCAAACCAATATTGGCACGCAACCACCAACTATCGCGCTTCTTAAAAACATGGAGCGCAAGTGTCACCAAATCACTTGCGCGATGCCTCCTTCTTCAACTCAAAACTTGGGCGACTCCCTTCCTTTCTCACCCAAACCACTCTGGACACGCAACAATCAAATGGCGTGCAACCTTTACTTGCGCAACCACACCACCACTTGTGCGACCACCACACCTGTGTGATGGGAGATTTGATTTTCTCTAAGTGTTGAACTCGTACCGAATGAGGAGGGTTAGACCTCTATTTATAGGCATTTTGACACCCTGTGCGACGACGCGCAAGTCTCCTCTCAGCGCACAAGTTTTGGCGTGCAAGTCTCTGTCGCACAAGTCACTTGCGCGACCAACCCTAAAACTTGGGCGACCCTTTTTCCTTTGATATTTTTTGATGTTCTGGTCTTGAAAAACATTGGTAGTTCAAGTTTAATCTCTTTCAAGACCATGGTATGCAAGTTCCTTTTCCAAAAACACTTTTCTCCATTTTTTTGATTTTCAGGCCCAAAAATTTGGCAAACACTGGAAAACGGTGCCACCTTGTATATGATCTTTTTGTACTTCCTCCAGATCATCCATTCCTTTTTAGAAATTCTTGAATCAAACATGGATCGTTAACTACAGCCCTTGAACTCGACATGCCACCATGAAATTCCTTTTTTCAACAAATTGGTACGTCATGGTTTTCTTTTTCAACAATCACAACGCAGATGTCACTTTGTCAACAAACACAATCACCTCAAAAATGCTTCAATGATACCTTAAGGTATTTTTTCCCAACAAGTTAGATCAAGTTAATAAATTATGGAAGGAAGATAGTGAGTTATAGAAAAATTTATAATTGGTTAAAAGGGGTAATCTTCTATAATTTAACATTGATAAAGATTGTGTTTTGAGATTTTCTAAGATATTATGTGTTCCTTGTGATTAATAGCTTAAGAAATATTT
This sequence comes from Viscum album, assembly GCA_963277665.1. NCBI lineage: Eukaryota > Viridiplantae > Streptophyta > Magnoliopsida > Santalales > Viscaceae > Viscum > Viscum album. The sequence continues at coordinate 422,437,867 of OY728122.1, forward strand.
TTTAATTGAATCTCATAGTTCTCTATTTTTAGTTCATCTTGGAAGCACTAAGATGTACCGAAAACTTCGAGATTATTACTAGTGGTATGGAATAAAAATAGATATTGTTAGCTTTACCATAACATGTTTGACTTGTCAATAGGTAAAGTCATAATGAAAATTATTGGAGGGGATGCTTCAACCTTTTTTGGTGTCGATGTGTAAATGGTAAAATATATCCCTGGATTTCATAGTGGGATTACCAAAAACTTCTTGAGGTAACAATGTGATTTGGGTTATCGTTGATCGAATGACAAAATGTTCACATTTTATTCCTATTCAAGACACTATATCTATAGATTAACGTTTTCTGTTGTATCTTAATGATATAGTCATGTTACATGGATTTACTCTCTCTATTGTATTTTATTGTGATCATATGTTCACTTCTAACTTTTGAAAGGTATTTTAGAAGTCATTGGTAACTGAATTAAATTTCAACATTACTTTTCATCCTGAATCTGATGGACAGTTAGAGACAACAATTCATACATTAGAGGATATTCTTCAAGTTTATTAAATGGATTTCTAGGGATTTTTGGATCAGAATATTGATTTGGTTGAGTTTTATTATAATAACAGTATTCATTTTAGTATATAAATGGCACCTTTTGAAACATTATATGGAAATAAATTTCAAAATCAAACATTTTGGGATGAATTAGGTGAAATAAAGTTCATGGGACCATAATTGGTAGAGGAAACAGATGAATATTATTATATGATTTAGCGACACTTGAGGACATCTCAGAGAAGGAAGAAAATCTATATAGTTAATCATAGGAACGACCTTTCTTTCAGGGTAGGTGATCGTGTATTTCTCAATGTTTCTATAACATCATGTAACTCTTATGATAGGTACATTTTAAACCATGTTATGGTTTTCCTTTTTATTTATCTGGGTAGGGCTAAGAAGGAATTTGGAGGTACCTATAATGATGAATTCATAGATTTGTTAGATTCTCAACATAAAACATGTTAGTTCTACCACCTACTGGGTATTTACATACTATGTAATTTGGTTACACGATGTGTAAGTTCTAAAATAACAATAAATATATTTTTAACAAAAGGTGATGGGTTTTTTGGTGATTTTGGTAATTTTCAATTACACAATGTGTAATTGGGATACACAACATGTAAATTCCTTATTGTTGATTTTAAACAGTCTTCTTGGACCAAAAGGTTATTTCTCCCTTATATATTTCTTTTCTCTCAACCTAAGAGCCTTCCCCAGACATTTTTTTGAGCCCTCAAACCCTTCCAAGTCATTTCATTCATAAATTGGTCATGGTTGTGAATGTTGTGGGACTTTCCAGATAAGTGGTGTCCCTATCTCTTCATATCATTCTCATTCTCTCCTTGGGGTTTGATATATCATCTTGGATTTTATGTATTTAATCCCTATGTTGTTGAATCTATTTTCTATTTTGAGTTCCTAGATCTTCTTCGCCATCAATCTAGTTGGTAGTTTCTATTGTAGGATTTGTGTTTCTATGAAGGTAGGTGGTTCTGTCAAGATTCCCAATTTATGTTAACCCTAAATTACTTTATTTAATTTAAATTTTTTAATTACATTCAATTTATTAATTTCAATTAGATAGATTTCAATTGGTTTTTTGGAAAAACCCAATTCCATTGAATTGGGGTTTTAAAATGTTTTTCGGTATAAAATTGTAAACCCCCAATTCCATTGAATTGGGGTGTTTTATGGATGTTGTTTTAATTACATTGTTGAATTTAATTATGGAAATGTATTTGGTGGTAGATTGAGGGAAAACCCCAATTCCATTGAATTGGGGGTTTATTGTGAAATTTATAGAATCTTGTGAAAAATTAAATAGTTGAATTTAATTTTTGAAAGTATATTGTGAAATTGAATTGTGAATTGATTTCAAATTATTATATTGTGGGAATTGATTTAAATGGTTTTTATAAGAACCTTTTGGGTTTATCTTGGAAAAAGGCATGTTTTTTATTAAAACTCCATGTTATGGTTTTTAAATGGAAAAATAGAATATTTAAAATGGATATGGGATTAATTTTATTTTAAGTTTTCTTGAAATAAATTTCACATCACTATTTTTTACTAGATCACATGTAAGACTTAGAAAATTGGTGATTTATTTGGAATATACATTATACTTTACAACATTCCAAAAGATTAATGCATCACGTCACATCCCTTAGGCGATGGTGACAAGTCCTATTTTCCTTGGGTTCAAAGGTACGTATGTACATATAGTTGGGTCACCGTGAGTGTGGAGTCCCTATAGCCTAGAACCATCATACCATCTTAGGCATATAATCATGTTTCTCACTTTTTTTGTATTTCAAATTAATATATTCCATTTTTGTAAAAAAATTTAGATGCCTTCTGATTTATATAAATTATTTTTTATATAAGTCTTTATTTAATTCATTTGTGAAATGAACCATTGTTTTATGAATATTCCATCTATTGAAAATTAAATCCTTTTCTTTGAATATTTCCATCTTTTGAAGTGTAAAGAATGAATTATTTTAATTTTGATTTTGAAAATTCCAAACCTATTTGTTTTAAATTGAAAGCACTTTATTTGGTTAATTTAAAATTGGAATCTATTATAGAATCATTGGTGAGGCTCTATTAGGATTTTTATTTTACACAATACTTGTGCCTTTGGGTGTTTGTAGATTATTTTTTTCTATGCTCTATTAGGGGTAAAGAACCACTAGGAGGTGGTTCTAGCTATTGATATGTGGACTTTGGGAGTTTCTTCTATTGGGACTAGGGCAGTTTCTCATCTTTTCTGGTACATTTGGTTATAGTACATTGTGTTTTTATACCTATTTGATTTCTGGTACATTACTCCCAATGGAGTTTCTTTTGTATGCATACTGATTTGTTTAGTTCATTTCTGCACTGTAGTGGAAAAATTATTCCTAACTTCCTTTTTTGTATAATGTCATGTGCTAGTTGATGACCTGTGGGGATCAAAAACGCCATTCGGTCCATGTCATGACTGACTCGATTATTAGGTTACCTAGGTACTCAGGCTAGTTTGTGACAAATTGGTGTCAATTGTAGGTTTTTTTCTTGTCTTGAAATCAGTATTCAGTTGTGTATTATTATCGGGACATAGGAGGTAGTTTTGATTGAGTGTATGGTAATCTCTCACCATAGTGAACCTTAAGTCACCAAGGGTGGTTTGGGAAAGATGTCTTGAGTATTATTTCTAGTATTTACCCTATTTTAATTAGTATTTGTGATATCTATATCTTTTTTGTCTATCAGTTGGGATTTATTTTCCATTATTGCTCTATTTGAGTGTTAATCTGATGTTTTATAGGTTTTTTTCTAAGGTTCTGTAGCATCATTCCTCCAAGAAGATGTGAGAATTGGATCCATAAGGAAATTAGTGTTGAACCTCAGTGATAGAATCCGCTCATGGACCTGAATCTGATTAAGGTGATTGTGATAATTGTCCAAGACTTGGGATAGAAGACACCTTCAGTTCCCATTCAGGCTATAGCCGTGGAACCTCATAGGGATATTCTCAAGATTTGTTCTCAAGGGTTCCTTTACTAGAATCTAGCACTATTCAAAGGCTAAAATTATCCTAAAGAGGCTGATAAGTGGCTAAGAATAATGTGGTATTTGTTTGGGTTCTTGGACACACCTAAAGAAATCAAGTTGAAGTGTGCCACCTTCTTACTAGAAGGACTGAGCAGGAGATAGTGGTATATTATGGTGATGGTGAAGAAACATGAGGTATTAAAGTGTAAAGACTTTATAGTTATTTTCACTAACCACTTCTATCTATATTAGATTTTTTTAGCCATGGACACTAAGTTTTTCAAACATGAGTAGGCTTATAGAACTATGAGAGATTATGAAAACTATTTTTCTAATCTCGTGTAGTTTTCACCTGAGATTGTATCAAATGAGAAAATAAAGGCTCAATAGTTCGAGTTGGGATTGCGATCAGATATTCATTCTTAGTTTTTCTTGCTAAAGCTTCCTTCTCATTCTGATGTGATAGATAGAGAACTAACGGTCCAAAATGACCTGGCTGGTAAGTCAAGTTTATTGGGATTTTCCTTCACTCCAAATGGTTGTGTAAATTCCTATAAGGGAAAGAGTAAGTGTGATGATTCACATGGTGTTTCCTGATAACAAGGTCATTTTATGCCTCCTTTAGTGCGAGGAATAGGTCTCTTGGTTTGTTATTAGTGTGACAAGCTAGGGAATTCAAAGAGGGTTTTCACTGAGGCACCCAATAACTATGGATCATGTGGATGCTTGGTTCACTTTCAGATATTCTTCCATGTTTATTCCACTCCTTTTATTGGAACAGGATCATAAAAGCCTTCAAAAATGGTGATGTTATCAGATGATTCACATGAAAAAGTATTCCTGACAAATGCATCCAGAACAATGTTTCTTCACATAGTGGAAGAGTCTCCAGAGGATGTCGATATGGGTCCAGCGACCATGATTGGTAACATTACTATAGATTATTCATTAAGTATTCCTCTATTTTATATTGGTGCATCTCATTCATTTATTTAAACCCGTATTATTAATCTACTTAATATTTTTATATATATTTTATCTTGTGCAATGGATATTACTAAACCCCTTAGTATGAAGAGAGAGTTGGGTCTCTATAGTCCCACTTGTGATTTCTCTCTATCGGATGTTGAGATTAGTTTTAGTTTTCTAGTTCCCAACATGAAACCTCTTGACATCATTTTTGGGATGGGTTGGATCATTTTTAATAAATTTCATATTGATTGTTATCTTCAACAGGTCTCCTTTACAGTGCCTAATGGGGTCTTCCAAGTCTTCCAAGGAGAATGGGACCCGAGGTCGAGCAGAGGTGGGCCTTCTTATCCATAATTGGGTAAACTGATATCTTTGTTTTCCTTTGGTTTTCTAGTGATAATCTTTGAGTGTTGATATCCATCCAATTGACATCAAGTTTCTTGATGTGTTTCCTTTTGACTTATTGGTTCTACCACCAGTAAGGGAGGTAGAGTTTTCCATTGACTTAATTCCTAGTACTCAACCAGTTTTTATTCCTTATCACCATATGGTACCAGCTAAAATGAAAGAGATGAAGTCCTAGTTGGAAGGCCTTCTTGAGAAAGGCTTCATATGCCTGATTGTGTCACCTTGGGCGGTGTCGGTTATCTTTTCAAAGAAAATTGATGGTTCATGTTTCATATTCATTGATTACCAAAGTCTATTAAGTTACGATAAATAACAAGTATCTATTGCAATTTATTGATGATATGTTTGATAAATTAAAAGTTGTAAAGTGGTTCATGGAGATTGATCTTTTCTATAGCTACCATCAGTTGAGGATAAAGGAATCTAACATTCAAAAAACTGCCTTTCAAAGCAGGTATGGAAATTATGAGTACATTTTCATGCCCTTTGGTCTATGAAATTTGCCTTTAGTTTTCATGTATTTGATAAATGGGATTTTCCATGAGTATCTTGATACCTTCATGGTATTATTTTTCGATGACATCCTCGTTTACTCAAAGTCTGAGCAGGATCATGTCCATCAACTAAGAATAGTTCTAAGTTTTCTTATAAATCGCAAACTTTATCCCAAGCTTTTGAAATGTGATTTATGGATTCAATAAGTGAAGTTATTGGTACATTTGGTGTCAGAAAAAGTAATATCAGTTGATCTTGAGAAGTTGAAGGTTGTACTGACTTGTGAGAAACCACAAAACATATTCAAGATCCTGAGCTTCTTAGGATTAGCTGGATATTATCACTAATTCATGAAGGACTTCTCAAATTTGGCTTCTTTGATGACAGAGCTAACTAGAAAGGGAATAAAGTTTTCTTGGAATGAGAAATGTCAGAATTCTTTTCTTGAGCTGAAACATCTCTTAACTCCTGCGCTGGTATTAACTCTTCCAGAGGCCGGTTAGGGATATGTAGTCTTTTTTGATGCATCAGGTCTAGGCTTGGGTTGTGTTATTATGTTTCTTTATCATTTCATTACTTATAGATCTCATTATCTTAGGCCACACAAGAAGAATTATTTGACCCATGACCTTGAACTTGCAGTTGTGATGCACACACTTAAAATTTGGTGGTATTAAATTTTCTTAGAAATGTTTTCTATGTATTAGGACCAAAATATTTGAGTTATATATTCTCTCTAAAAGATTTAAATCTCCACTAGAGGCATTGGGTTGAATTCCCACATTCTTTTGGAGACATTACAGAACTTGTAGGTCCTTAAGGAAATCATACAGACTATGACTACTCGAAAATGCCCCTCCCCAGAATCTACATTGTGATTATCTCTCCACCTTTGCATGGTTGTTTAGATAGCTGTCTTGTGAAGAGATTCATAGGCCCGAGACTAAAATAAAATGACATACCCTCTCATTCTTTCAAATCTATTAGCTCTGATCTAGTGAATGTGTCATGCTCTTGAATCCTCCTCTAGAGCTAGTTCCTTATAGAATCTATCTGGGCATCTACATATCAGGTGGCCCTGAAGGCCTTGAGGTGGCCCGAAGGCCTTGAGGTGGCTTGAAGACCATAAAGGTGGCCCTAAATCCATACAAACCTAAAGGTTTGGGTGTCCCGAAGGCCTTAATAATTACAATCCCAAACCGGTGTCCCAAGGTGAATAGTTCTTGCTGCTATAGTACCGAATAGTAACTACTAAAGTGCCTTCTACAGTACCTGCACAGTGCTACTACTGTAAACCAGAATTATTCCTCTGCCTTTTTTCCAACCTAGGTCTCATGGATTCAGTTAGAGATACCTCACCAACTGGGTTGAGGCTCATGTGCTAGTAGCCAAATATGAGACGAGGAATTTATGATTTTGTTTCTCATTTTTATATATTCCAAAAAGATAAATAAGAGCATTATAAACCTTCGTATTTTATTCATCCACTTCCAAACCCTACTTGAAAGTGGTATGAGATATATATGGACTTTGTGGTTGGGTTTCCTCGTACCTAGCAAAATAATAAGTAAATATGGGTTTTTATCGATTAGCTGATGAAATCGGCTCACTTTATACCCATTCCTCATACAAACAAAGTAAAGGAGTTGGGAAATATCTATGTGAAAGAGAATATACATTTACATGGAATACCATATGCTATAGTCTCTAATAGGGATCCTCAGTTCACTTCTCATTTTTTGAGAGGCCTTCAGGATGCACTGGGATCTCACATCCATTTGAGCACAGCATGCCATCCATAGTCGGATGGCCAAAAAGAAAGAGCTATACAGATTCTAGAGAATAGGCTTCCCACTTGTGTTCTTGAATTTGGTGGATATTGGGATGATCATTTGGATCCAGTTGTATTTTTTTATAACAATAGTTACCAATCCACAATCATAATGACTCCTTTTTAGTCCTTGTATGGATAGCTTTTAAATATCCATTTTGTTGATCAGAGATTGATGAATGTTCCTCGGTTGGACCAAGGTTGGTCCAAGAGATGATAGAGAATATTAAGTTGGTTTATCATAGAATTTTGATGGCATAGATCCAGTATAATTCTTATGATTATTCTCACTGTAAACCATTGGAATTATCAGTTGGTGACGAGGTGTTCTTGATAGTTTCACCATGGTTGGGTCATTGACCAGTTGGGAGTTAAGGGAAATGTGCTCCTCATTTTTTGGGACCTTTTTAGGTTGTTGATTAGGTGGGAAAGGTTTATTTCAATTTATTTATTCCACCGTATTTCACATCGATACATAATGTGTTCCAGGTATCTCATCTCTGTAAGTATCTATCTGATCCATCTCATGTTCTAAGTTTGAGTGATCTTGAGGTAGAGCCTAATTTATCTGTTACTAAATGGATAATTAGGATGGTTTATTTTGAAACCAAAGTACATTGTGGTAGGGTGATACCTTTGGTTCATGTATTATGGCAGCATAGTTTTGATTTTCATGAGACATGAGAGTGGGAGGCACTGATGAGAGAGAATTGGCCTCAACTTTTCAATATGGAAGCTTCTTAACAGGATTTTTAGGGACGAAACGTTTTTATGGTGGGGTGGTTGTAACATACCATTACTCTAATGACAGTAACGTTTTAACCCTTGTCATGATTTTTAAGTTATAAAATAATAATAAATCCATTTTTAATAAAAGGAAAGATGTGTTTTGTATATTTTGGAAATTTTCAATTACACGACATGTAATTGGGTTACACGTCATGTAAACTTTCGACTGTTATTTTTAAATGGGATTCTTAGCTCAAATGGATATTTCTCATTTTCAAATTTATTTTCTATCTACCCAAGAGCCTTCTCAAGGCATTTTTGGATCCCTCAAACCCTTCTATGTAGTTTTATTATTCAATTGGTCAGGGTTGCGAATGCGGTGGGACATTCTTAGTAAGTGTTCTCTCTATCTCTTAGTATCTTTATTTTTCTCTCATTGGGGTTTGATAGATCATATTGGGGTTGATGTATCTAAACTTCATTTTTTTTAATCTCATTTCTATATTGAGTAACTAGATCTTCTGCACCTTTGTTCTAGTTGGTGGTTTCTGTTGCGGGTATTGTGTTTCCGTGAAAGTGGGTGGTTCCTTCAAGATTCCCAATTTATGATAACCCCAAATTTCTTTATTTAACTTAAATTGTTTTAATTATATACAATTTATTGATTTTAATTAAACTTATTTCCATTCGTTTGTTAGAAAACCCTAGTTCCATTGAATTGGGGTTTCAAATGGGTTTTTGGAATGAAATTGAAACCCCCCCCCCAATTACTTTGAATTTGAGTGTATTTATGGAAGTTGTTTCAATTAAATTTTTTAATTTAATTGTCGAAATGTATTTGGTGTAAAATTATGAAAAAACCCCAATTCCATTGAATTGGTGGTTTATTGTGAAATTTATGGAATCTTGTGAAAAATTAAATTATTGAATTTAATTTGTGAAAGTGTATTGTGAAATTGAATTGTGAATTGATTTCAAATTCTTCTGTTGTTAAATTAGATTAAAATGTCTTTGATAGGAACCTTTGGGTTCTATATTGTAAAAAAGGCATGTTTTAATTAAAAACACATGTTGTGGTTTTTAAATAGAAAATTGGAATATTTGAAATGGATAATTGGATTAATTGTATTTTAAGGTTTCTTGAAATAAATTTCCCATCATTTTTTTATACCAGATAACGTACAATAATTAAGTAGTTAGTGAGTTATTTGTATGGTACTTTATACTTTATAATGTTCCAAAACATAAATGCAATACGCCACATCCCTTAGGTGATGGTGATAAGTCATCTTTTTCCTGAGTTCAAAGGGACCTGTGTATATACTTCCATCTCACCTTGAGTTGGGAGTTCCTATATCCTAGAAATATCATACCTTCTTAGGCATATGACCATGTTTCTCATATTGTTTTTTTTAAATGAATATATGACATTATTGTAAAAAATTTTACATGCCTTCAGATTTATATAAATTGTTTTATATAAAAAAAATTAAGACATTTTTTAAAAGTCCCGTTATTTTAGAAATATTAAATCCTGTGAAAATTAAAACATTTTTCTTAGAATATTTCTATCTTTTGAGGTGTAAACATTGAATTATTTTAATTATGATTTTTAATATTCAAAACCTGTTTGTTTTAAATTAAAATCACTTTCTTGTTTAATTTAATATTCACATATCATCTAGAATCCTCGGTGAGACCAAAATGGGACTTTTAGCTCACTCATTACCCATGCCTTTAGGTGTTTATAGATTATCTCATTCCAAGTTTGATCAAGGGTAAAGAACCACTGGGAGGTGGTTATAACTATTTATCTATGGACTTGGGGAGTTTACTCCATTGGGACTTAGACATTTTTTCATATTTTATGGTACTTTTGGTTATAGTACTTTGGTTTGTTATACTTGTTTGATATCTAGTAAATTACTCCCAGTGGAGTTTCTTTTGTGTGCATACTAATTTGTTTAGTTCATTTCCACATTGATAGTGGAAAATCATTCCAACTTTCCTTTTTTGTATGATTTCAAGTGTTAGTCGTCAACCTATGGGGATTGTGAATTCCCTTCAGGCCATGCCAAGATCGGCTTTGTTATATGGTTACCAGGGTACCCATGCTGGTTCATGGTAGTTTCCCCACGGAAAAGTGTGGTTCATTTTGGAAAGAAGGGGAATCTGAGTCCATGGTTCATTATACCCTTTTAAATCCTAGATAAATTCATATTAGTTTATTACTGAGTGTCTTTTCTTCTGAGTTTGTCCTTGGTACACGATATTTTTCATGTTTTGATGTTATGAAAGTATGTGTTACATTAATCTCATGTTTTGATCCCTAAATTAGTTAAGTTGGAAGATAACCTTTCTTATGATGAGTAACCTATTTAGATTCTTATTTATAGATAGAAATTATTTCATAATAAGTTAATTCACTAGGTTAAGGTTTTTTGGAGAAACCACATGGTTGAAGAAGCAACATGGGAATATTAAAATACTATGAGATAAAGGTATCCTCACTTGTTTAATAAGTGAAAAAAAAATTGTGATGAAGCAGTTTACAAAAGGGGGGAATATAAAAACCTAGTTACTTATGGAATGTATAATGAAATAAGTTTTCTTTATATAAATTATGGAATCTATACTAATGTAATAGTAAATTGGCCGTTGGAATAGTAATGTGACAATTATGAATAGTAATATGGATATTAGAATAATACCCTCACCTATTAAAGTATAAATAAAATTTAGGTATCTCATAAGTGAAAATATGATACATTTATATCAAATAATAAGTAAATAAATTTTTTAGAAATGACAAATTAAATATTCGTATTTTTGTGAAACATAAATGTTTATTTACGATTTTATAATAATTTAGAAGAAAATATATTTTTCATAAAATAGATTCATAAATTATTATTTTGGTGTATTATAATTATAATATAATTTTATTATACCTTAGTTAATTTTTCAATGTGTCATAAAATTGGTTATAATATTAAAATTAGTATTTTTTGAATAAATGATGATTTTGATTAAAAATCATATTTATCATATTTAGAAAATTATATTTATAAAATTGAGTCCATTTTTTAATTCTATTTGTTGAAAAATGGTTAGGTTAAATTTTTTATATTTTTCTAAAGTAGTTGAATTTTTTGGGGAATAGTGTAATGCGGTAATTTATAGTATTTAACATTATAATTAATTAAATAAATTATTGAGTCATTAATGATGTATGTATGAGGTAAGAACTCATTATATATAACTTACATTACCTATTTAAAATATTTATTCATATGAATCAACATTATTTGTAGTCTTGAGCCAAAATAATAAATAAATGAATAAAATAATCAAAAACACCCCTCTCATCTCCCTATAAACACCACCCCTTCACAGTGCACCTCCAAAGCCTTGAATTATATCTAAATTATGCCCAATTACCTATCAAATCCTCTTCTTTACATAAAAGACCTAATGGTGTCACCAAAATACCAAAACCATGTTCCTTTAAGGAGGTTCTCAAGGGGATGATATTTAAGAGGTAAAATCCTCCTTTCTTTCTCTTATAAATTCTTTATTTATTTATTTATTTATTTCTACCTTATTCACACTACACCTATCCAAAGTGAAATGATAACTCTATTATCATACATATACTAGAATTTTTTTTATGGAATATACATCATAAAATGTCTTCTCTTATCCTCTTTTTCTAAAAAATGAAAACATTTCTTGTGACGTGTCGATTCACCGCCTTCATGGATGAAGAGTTTGCATTTTATATTACCTCCTTCAATGATGGACATAAAAACATTATTATGTTTAAACCATATTTTAATATATATATATACATATATATATTATAACTTGTTTAATTTTCTACAACTAATTTATAGACATAATTTCAAATAAAATGAACTAGTTTGTGATGGTCAGAAAAACCCACCAAAAATAAAGAAAACATTTATCATTAATGTTTTATCCAATGAATAATCCTCGTATCAGAAAAAAAATGGTATATAGGATAATTTAAAATTATTTAATTATATTAATACAATTTATTTCCCCTTATATATTTTTTATTCCATTTGACAAGAACTCTCATAATTATACTCAATGGAATCAACCATAAATCCATGAAATGAACTCTCCTAGAACAAATATTCTGATATTTACAACTCATCAAAATGGCCATAAATGAATTTAATAAAATGGTAATAAATAAAATATATTTTGAAAAGGTTTTTAATTAAGTAATTAATTAATCTAATTTGATTATAAAAGTCATTAAGTACAAGTTGATAATACTTTAATACATAAGGTAAGAGACTTTCTTTTTAAAATTCCTCTTTTCAAGTTACAAAAGTTTGTATTAAACAAGTGGTTTTTTACTTATATAGAGTAAGAATATTTTTTTCTTCCATGAATATTTATTGAGTTGATTTTTTTTGTACAATTTTACAAGTTTATTTTCAAAAAAAAAATTCATTTATAAGTATACAACTTCTTAAAAGTGAAAAGTGATTTCAAATAGGAAAATTTATTTTCCTCAAGAATGTTTATTTTATGTTAGAATTATGTGTTATGGTAATGTTATGGTTCTTGGGAATTTTTATGATGATGGATAGTAACATGATAAACTGAGGGTAGGTGAGCCCATTATAGCTCTCCAGGTAATTAGATAAAGGAACATAGTTAATTATTTAGGTATCTCTTAAGATATTATGGGAATATACTATAGTTGTTATTCCAAGAATAATCGTAATGGTTACTCCCTATGTATCCAAGAGAGCTAATTTATATATAAGAGTGATATTAAAATGAGGATAAAGTTACCTTTTATTATTTATGTATGATTTATATGGTTTTATAGGAAACATATGATTTCATGATGTAAGCTAAAGAGATTATTTTTTATGTGTGAAAGTTATAACTCTGTGAAAATGTTTTTATTCATGGACTAAAGGTTTATTTCTTCATTTTTATGTCCCTTACTGATATTTTTTTCTCAACCCATGTTTTAAAAAAAACGTAGGGTTTTTTTATGGGTAAAATAAGAGGATAATTCAAGTTTAATGTTTTGAAGTTTTGATATGTAAAAAATCATGATTTGTTCTAAAATTTTCATATTGTGAAAAATAATAAATATTGAGTAGAAGTGTCTACTTTTTAATATATGAGTTTATATGTATTCTTTTATGACCTAATTATCTAAAAATATAAACCTAAATTTTATTTTGGATTGTATGAAGGTGAATTCAAGTTGAATTAACTAGATTATGTAATGTTTATGGCTAGGTCCTTATAGAAATAGATATATCAAAGGCCCTTTTCTTCCCATGAATTACAAAGTTAAATAAAACTTGTTCAGTGTGTTGAGAAAGTTAAAATTGAAATCTTCAATGGTCACATATTCCATAAAAAAATAGAAAAAAGTTATATATGGTTGAAAATGGGGAATCATTCATCTAATTAATCTGGAGAAAATAAAATAAAGTTACCATCTTATGATAAGTGTGGTTAAAAGAATCCTGGGGAATATCTGGTAAATTCTAGGAAGTGTTACCTATGTGTAAATTTTGGACATGTGGCTTATGACTATAAGTAAAATGAATAGATAAATAATTTTAATTTTATGGTAATATGATTTAATTGTAATGATTTGGGTCATTATTCTAATGTATGGCTAGAGTTAGTTCACAGGATAGAAATCATCTTGATAGAAAATAGAAAGGTGTGGTAAAATCATTTTCTACTACTATAGTTTATTTTGAACTATAAAATGAAGTGGTTATTGGTTTTTTACTTGTTTATTTTAATTATTTTAGTACCATGTTTCACACTAGATCTTTGCATTCCTTTATTTCTAATAAATTTTCAAGTAAATTTGGAATATCACCATATGATAAGAAGATATAACTTTTGGATAAAAATAAAAGTGGAAATATTAAAGAAAAAAGATATATAAGAACATTTATGTTTTTATTAGTGGGATGGTTGTTCTTACAAACCATATTTAACTACCCATGGTTGAGTGTGATATTATTTTGGGTATGGATTTTCATTCAGTTTATCATGATAAAATAAATTACATAGACAAGAAATTTGTATTTAATGACTTCATACCTTTGAAACCCTACCAAGAAGTAGATGAATTGATTATAAATGGTATTAAAATATACTTAACTCATGTTGTTGAAAAGAATGAAATTTTCCAAATTAGTGAGTTTCTAGAATTAAATAAAAATATGGATGTTTTCCTTAACTATTTACCTAGTTTTATTCATGATCAAGAGGTTGAGATTTATATTGAATTGATACCTAATACTCAGCATATTTCAAAAACCCCTTACCAAATAAATCAAGTAGAACTTTTGGAATTGAAAAATAAATTATAGTAGTTTTAAGATAATGGTTTAATTTGACCTAGAACAGCACCATAGGGTGATCCTATTTTATTTTCTAAAAATAAATATGGTTCAATGAGTCATTGCATTGATTATAGAGACTTGAATGACATCAGAGTTGAGAAAAATTATCATGTGCCACATTTCTTCAATTTATTTGATCAGCTCTAGGGAGCACAATACTTTTCAATGATTGATATTAGGTTGGGGATTCATTAGTTATAACTAATGGAGGTATATATTCAGAACACATTATTTTGAAAAAGGTACATGTGTTGTGAGTTTATAGTTATTCCATTTGGTTTTCTGAATGTCCTAGATGTATTTATAAACCATATAAAAAGAATTTTCAAAGAGATATGGGAAAATTTGTGTTTTTTTATTAAATATATACAGGTATATCCTAAATTTCATGAGAATAATAAAAAAACCTACGTATTTTCATTAAAACCTTATAATAAATAAAACTATAGGGAATATTTAGTAACTGTTAATTTTGGTTGCAACAAATTTCTTTCCTTGGAATTTTTTTATAAATGTGGAATAACTATTGACCTTACTAAAAAAGTTTTTGAAGAATAGCCCAGACCTAAAAAATTCAACGAGATCCATTGTTTTATTGATTTAGTTGGTTACTACCAATGGTTTGTTGAAAATTTTACTCAGTTTTCTATCCCATTGACTATGTTAACTCAAAAAAAATAAATTTATCTAGAAAAAATAATGTGATGATTATTTCCAAGAAGTAAAAAAAAGAAGATTGGTTAATGATCTAGTTTTGACCTTTCCCACCAAAAATGTTGACTTTTTCATCTATAATTATGCTCGTCTATAAGGACATCTTTATATTCATATGCATAATGATCAGTTAATTGCTTATGCTTCATATAAACTGAAACCTCATGAGTGAAATTATTCAAAACATGATATGGAATTAGTTTCTGTAGTTTTATGCTTCAAAAATTTGGATACACTATTTCTGTGGAGTAAAATTTGAAATATATATTAATCACAAAATTTGTAATTATATATTTACTAAGAAATATTTGAACATGTGATAGAGATGATGTTTGGAACTGAACAAGGATTATGATTTCATAGTTCATTACTATCTTGGAAAAGAAAACAAATTAGTTGATACTTATATTCAAAAATATCAGGCATCCTTAACCATGTTATGTTTGAAAAAAACCGTTATTTAATGATATTATGATTTTTTTTATTAGAAATTGTACATCCATTAATTCCATCTATTTCATATCGGGTATCAATAAAATCAACTCTTTCAAAAATACTTAAACAAGATCAGAATTTGGATCATGTTATATAGGAACAGGTAAAATTTTTAAGAAGGTTATGATTCTCATGTTTAATGTTGATTGTAGCACCTCGACCTATATAGCCACCTGAATAGTGTTATGGTATGAGTGACACTAGTCCTTAAGCATGCCTCCCGAAACACCAAAGGTTGATGAATAACAACGAGGGTGTAAAGAGGTGGTATTGGGTGGAATATACCCCATGGTGATGATATAATAATGTTCTATATAAATATAAATTATTGGAAAGTAAATACCAAATAGACATTGAACTAGTAACCTGCCCACGGAGGAAAAATAATCAAATAGTAGAAGCAAAAATAATAAACAAGCTGAAAATAAACCATTTGCAAAAACATGAGTATATATTAGGTCATATAGATAGTAAGAATAAAGGTTCACCCATGGCCATCCTCAGTATATATATATATATATATATATATATAATAATGTTGACAAATAAAGGGAAACAAAAATGAAACTCCATATATGACTAGAACACATGGTACCTTTCCTTTCATCCCATTCCAAATCAATCACTGAGATCCATCTCCAGAGCATTAACCTTTACCTGAATGCAAAGACATAAAGTATACACGCATCTTTAAGGGCCTATGTAGGGTGTGAAAAACAATCTCAGTAGTCCACCACCAACATCTTCCTAACATACATCTGTGATTTATAATGTGTGTACTAAAAATTAAATAAAGCATCACATGTGCATTTTATAAAAAACTTGCTTTCCTTTTTCTCAATAACCACAAGGAATAAATCACATTCTTTGGTATTTTACTATATAACTTAAGTGTAGAGTATCCTTATCATAATCCCAATGAATCTAATAATGTAAAACAATTCAGGTGAACCCTTAGGTTCCACCTCTAATAGAATCACCCAACACCTCATGACAACTAACACCTCATGTCCAATCAATATTCAACATCCCAAAGGCATGTCCCAATCAGGTACCTAGTCCCATGAAACTCAACTAGTAAGAAACTTTGTCATCTCAAAGCATGGAATATGAGGTATAGTGATACCTATCCTCTATATAAATACACCATCGTCTCAATAGTTGATGTCCCTAGGAATGGAGATGTTTATCCTTCCAAATGATCCTAGCCCAACAGCCTCAAGTATAGAAATCCTCAGCCCTAAACATACGGTCTCGACACTATAAACTAATAGATATTCAACATTCCCTTGGATTTTTATATAAAGTAACTCTACCCATTACCCTAATACACAAATAATGGAGGAATCTACCCACATAAGTGGTTAATACCACCTCATCATTTGTGTCGTGCTATTTTCACATGACCCCAAACTATGAATTGTACAACACAGGTGAGAAGTAATCACCAAATAAGTATCTAAGACTCATCATATGGCACCTCATTCCTCTTCAACCATGTCACTCAAACTAATGTTCAAAACCATATCTTATCACTTGGTCCATGCCCGCAACCTAACGGCCTCACAACCTCAAACTGATGACCAAGTCACCTAACCAATGATCAACATCAATCATAGAATATGGGCCTCACCCAACCTAAAAATTACATCTTCTCATTCCAGATGTCCAATTCCATATCAATCCTCAGGTTGAGCCTGGCACACTCCCATGGAACACAACCAATAAATATAATTTATTTAAAAAATTCAATTTAATAAATATCACACCCCATCCAAATCCTCCCAAGGTATGAAGCCTCTCACTTGGCTTAAACCATTTGTAGTCTCATTCAAGATTTCCCATAAACATCTCATGGGTTCAATTAATTAATTTAATACAAGAAAATAAATTATAGGATCTCACTCAGACAACCCAATGGCATTAAAAAGATGCACCCCCAAAACACTCATGAAAACATAGAGAAAGATAACACCACCTACCACATTTTGGAAGATGCTCACACGTCCAATATTGGCCTCTTACTCGATCCGGTTTGGAAGAAATCGACATTTTAGTTGAATTCCCTGAAAGTGGGGTAAATTATCTTTTATGGATTGAGTGAACCATATGGAAAGAGCAAAGAAGAAATGAGACATGTGGATTAAATCAATTACTGATGCAATTATAACACACCTGATGGCTTGAAGAATAGAATTCAGATAAGATTTGTGTCTCAACACATAGAGCGGGGAGAAATAGAGATCCCCTCTATTCTGTGTGTGGTGGAGAAGAATAAAATGAAAACGTAACCTAAATAGAAGGTAGGATAAAATGGAAATTTCACATTTTTAAGGGGTCGCATAGTTAACTCGCATGGTTTGGAAAACCATGTGTCAACCATGTTACACCCACTATCCAAAGGGGCACCTAACGTGGTTGACTAGCATGGTTTTATAACTCATACAAAAACCATGTGAATCACCTCTACTAAAAACTACATAGGTTCTACATGGAAATTTTCCCCCTCCAACATGGTTTTCTAAACCATGTTCAGAGCACCTGGAGAGCCACATAGTTTCTTCTAGGAGGATGTACAGTTTTCTAAATTGTGCCCCTCGGTCTATACACCCTAGAAAATGTGGGTTTTGGCATCTGATGCACCTTAAAAATTACTGAAACCCTAAGTAATTTATTGTGCGTTAAAACCCTTCTGAAAATATTTCCTTGGTTGAAGGGAAATCTCGAAATTTAGTTTTTATAATCAAGAAAAGAGTTGGTCTACCCACAACCTCCAAAAATTCTAAATAGATGAGGAATTCGACCCACTCCAAAAAAACTCAAAAAATTAAAATCTCCCCACCTTAACATATCACATCCTTAAGGTATCAAAAAATCCCAGAGGTGGTACCAAAAATACCCATCCCATTAAAATTAACATAGATTACCCTAGTCAAAAGTCACAGGTAAACTCTCTCAAGGAACTCCCCACCATAAGAGTTACCTACCACAGTCAATTCCCTACCCAAAAATAAAATAAAACTATTGTTACACCAACAATCCTCGGACTCAAGGCCTCCCATGATGCATCATTACTCATGTACCTCATTAGGTTCTCACATCATACCTGTGTCACATCGGACACTCATAAAATATCGCATCTCCTTGAATGCTCGCCTCGTGCCCATGTCACACAGGGCTCCTATGAGGTCACACATCTCAATAGAAACCCAAATCAGTTATGGTGCCTTGCACCTCATGTACCCCCATCGCAATGATTCCTAGGTTTCAATACACCTCATACAAATAACACATATATTGACTCCCACATATAAATCTTGGTTTTACACACCCTATATATATATTACATCTAAGCTGATTCCAACCTAATAACCAATGTCTGGTTAGTCCATAGATTCATACTTCATGCTTCATTAACAAAAATTGTACATTCCTACAAATGGTAAGTACTAAAAAAATTTACCTGGTCACACCCATGGCATATATCTAACTGTAGTCGGCTCACCAAACTACTCTGACCCTGGAATCTCAACAACATGCCCCTGGCCTGAAGCCTGACTACCTAAAGCCTGACCTCCCTGTGGTGTTACACTAGCCACTGGCCACTGACCCCCACTATTGGGTCATGCTATCCAGACCATGGCCTTTACGTTCAGCTAAATCTTTACCACCATATTTTAGTACCTCTCCCAATCCAACATCAAACCCATGTGTCTGCCATGTTCTTTAACTTCCAGCTATCCAAGAAGGAATCTGGAAGAACCTCTTGAGATGTCTGGCCTATTTTCATGCTCATAACTCCTTCGGTTCCCAATCACACTATGTCCACACATGTCTCGGCTACCTTCACTAGAATCACACTATCGATGATCCACTCTGAGGTGGTCTAGTGAAGTATATAGCTTGACTTGCATGATAAAACTCATCTTATACTTGCTTCCTATTATCCGAATAATTATCACTAAGATCACTTGAAACCATCACCTGGCTCGAATAAGACTGATCTGTCAAATTTCCCTTGCCTATGAGCACCTGATTCCTCACCTCTGGGAATGAGGCCAACTTAAATATGTTTACCTGTACTATAATAAAATGTTGTAAACCATCCATGAAAATCCTCACCCTTGAGATTTCATCACCAACCATAATGGTTGTGAAATGAGACAAATCAAAAAATGTTGATGCATATTCCATGACCAAAATATATCCCTGGTGTAGGATTAATAAATCATGATCTCTCTCCACCCTCATCATCTCCAGAAAGCAGTACTTGAAGAACCTATCCTCGAAGTCTATCTAGGAAAGTCCCTCTTATTTGACTATATAAACCTTTGTGTATCACTAATGCTTTGTCGATCCTCCAAGAATGTTAGTTTTCATCTTCACCCTCCACCCTAGGGTGTCTTAAGCTTCTCAAAGATCATCTACATCGACTCGATCCACTTATTATCCAATTTTGGTCCACCCTCACCCTAAAATAGTGGTGGGTGATACGAATGGAAATCCTGAGTCAGATACTCCATTGAAGACTCTGATCCCTAATCTCCCCTATCAATCCCCTGGATAACACGTATCATACTTGCTCTGAGAATCTCATCAATCCATGGCCAAAAATCTATCAAATCTAGCAGCTAACCCTCCTACAATGGCGTATGTACCTGAGCTTTTATGTGTGTATCATGATCTACCTAACCCTCCAAGGCCTCATCCTGACCCTCAAGGGTATCAACTTGTGCACGCTCAAGTGGCACCCTATCCCTAACCTCTTGAATCTCCATCCTTCAAATCTATTTTTATATATTCTAAAATCCACTTTCGGTTTAGTGGGAACCATATATTCAAAGTAATATAAACCAATAGAGGATCCAAATTCAAAATTCAAAACATACATCAACCATATCCACAAATTGAAATTTTAGATCTCATGATCCCATCATAATCAGCCCCTCGGTATATAAGAGATTCTCGAACGACCTCTTGTGATGAATGTGACACATTGAGAACCATCGCCAACCGCAGAGTCATTCTCATCAACAAAACACAATTATCATCATCATGTATCATCATCAATAACCACAGTGTCCAAAAATAGTACCATTATCGGCGAACCATGAAACACATGTGTTAGCTGAAATCAAATCACTTGCACCATCCTCAATAGAACACCATCGATATTGATGACGCTCGACCATCACCGAAGTGGATAATCGGAATTTAAGAAAACCCATTCAACCAGTACAACCTTTTCAGTGATCAAAAATTAGATCAAAAAATTTACCTTTGAATGTCCTCAGCGTCATAAAGTCTCATTGGTGAGAATCTGATGGGGATGGGGAAATCCAAAACCTTCACTCTCAAAATTGCCCGAGCAGAAACCACATAGATCCCAACTCCTACAATGAAAATCTGTCATAGAAATCCTCTGATGAGAACCACCATGTCATGAATCAATGTTGACGTAGGATGTTCCTCATGTAGATCCATCAATTGAACAATCAATCATACACCAAATCCAACTAAAACCATCGAAATAGACTGATAGGGAATGATACAGAAGAACCGCAATACATAGTAGATATTTAAGGGGAAGGGTCTCTACAAAAAAGAACAATATAAACCAAAACAACCAATCCTAACTATGAATCCATCACTAGGATAATAGAACACCAAAACACACATAAGAAGAAACACCTTCCATGAAAGGAGTAATCCTAGAAAATAAAAGACCATTTGCAAGTCAATATCCTGGTACATTGACTCGAATCAACCTATACATCCCTATCCTCCTTGAGAAAACAAGCACACCATACTATAATAGGGTAAAAATTGCAGTAACTAGATGGAAACAGCATAGGAATAGTTGATGGGGCTTCAATAGGGATCCAAAATTGTAAATGGAAGAGAAACAGAGTATGGAAGGAAGGAACAAAATAAACTTCTAGAGAGAATGGGGAGGGAAAATAAAAAGGGGGAAGTGGGGAGGGAAGAAAGGAAAGATGGGTGGGAGGGGTGAAAATCTAGAGAAGTTGTGTGTAGACCTCCCCCCCCCCTCCAGAACTCTATTGAGGGAAACCCTAGAATGGAAGTGGATAAAGGGTGATGTAACTCAGAATCTTCCCATGATGATCCATCAGAAACTATCTATGTGGAAACCCACTAAATATTATTAACATGGTCAAACATCCATAATAACATATATAAATATAATGAAGATAGGTAAAGAAGTAATAGGTACCATGATCTCACTACCCTTAATCTCCCCCATCACAACTGTGCCACATGACATCTAGCCTCAAGGCCCCTTACCCACCCATATTAGAGCTAATTATCAAGTAGAAATCTGGCCTCATGGCCCCTCGCCTACCCATATCGGGGTCAAGAATCCCAATTCAATCTAATGACCATGTGTCCAAACCTGGTGATCAGTATCACCCCATATCATCATCCCTACCTTCTCCTATAAGAGTTAGTCCCGTATATATAGGTATCACATATCACATACAGGTTTCATGGGAGCCACATGCCTGGGTTGGCTAAGTTAAATGAACCAAAGAGGGGATAGGTAATAAAAAACTATTTAGATTCTTTTTTTTATCACTCTTAACAACCCACCCCTCTTAGCATTATCCTGGTTCCCAATGACATCTATAATCAAATTTTATCACATAAACACATATAAAATCAATTTTTATATGCCTTCTTAAAGTATAGAAAAAATTCCTTTCCATTTCAGGCCAAGGGTCTCAAAATATCCCCATACCATACTAGGTTAAGGGTCACGTATCACAATAGATAAAAACCACATTCTAGTGAACCACTCAAGGTTGGAATTAGATAAACTGTTAAAAAATCAAAATAGAATAGAAATTCTCACCCCTGGAAACTTGGTCTACCCCTATGCATAGGGATTTAGGCACCCAAACACGAGCTCTGAACCTAGTTTTGACAATATCCTAATCTATGTTCTACCATGACCCAAATAGTAATATCAATAAATGGGTAAAATAAACTCCTCTAATACCATTTGTATCACCCTGACCTGTTTAGCCACCTGAACAGTGCTATGGGCTAAGTTTCACTAGGCTTTAAGCACACTTCCCCAAATGCCTACAGTTGCGAACTAGAAATGGGGGTGTAAAGAGGTGATAGTGGAGAGACTATAACCTCTGGTGATTATAAGATAATGATATATATGAATATAAAGTAGTAGAAAATAAATACCAAATAGAAACTGGACCAGTAACCCACCCATGGCGGAAGCATTATCAGATAGCAGAAGCAAAAATAATAAACAAGATCAAAATAAACCTTTTGTAGAAACATGTATACATATCAAGTCATATAGACAATAATAAAAAAGGGTCACCCATGGCTATCCTTAATACATACATATGTAAGTATGTTGATACATAATGGAAAATAAAAAAAACTCCATCTTTGGCTCGAACCCATGGTTCCTTGCCTTCTATCCCATGTCAACCCAATCACTGAGATCCATATCCTAAGTCTGAACCTTTACTTGAACACAAATACATAAATTCTACATGCATCCCAAAGTTCCCATGTAGAGTGTGATAAATAATCTTAGTAGGCCACCACCAATATTTTCCAAACTTATATTTGTGATTTAGAAGTTGTGTACTAAAAATTAAATAAATTATCACATGTACATTTTATAATTAAACTTTCTTCCCTTATTCTCAATAGCCATAAGAAATAAATCATCAACTTCAACCTTTTTCAATATAACTTAAGTGGATAGGATCCTTATCATAATCCCAGGTAATCCCTCGATGTAAAACAATCCAGGTGAACCCTCAGGTTCCACCTCTAATAGAATCACTCAGAACCTCAAGCCAATTAACACCTTATGTACAAAAAAATATTTGATGTCCAAAATGAAAACCCCAATAAATTACCTAGTCCCACATACCTCAGCTATTTAAAAAACTTATCATCCAAAAGTAAAACATTTGAGGAAGATTTATACCATTCCTATAGATAAATACATTATCATCTCAACAGTTGACATCCTAAGGAATGAAGATGTTCATCCTCCCAAATGATCCTAGACCCATGGCCTCAAGTATAGAGAGCCTCATCCCCCAAATAGTGGTTTCAACACTATCAATCGATGTCCCCTCACCATCCTCCTAGTATTCTATGGAAATAACCTCTTACCATAACCCTAAGCTAAAACTAATGGAGGTCGCTACCCACATGAGTGGTCAATACCATGTCATCATCAGAGTCCAACTATGTGCACATGACTCTAAATGGAACATTGGACAACATGGGTGAGCGGTAATAACCAAATAAGTACCTAAGACAAATCATCCAACACATCATCCACCTATGATAGTTTCTCTCAACTTAATGGTCAAAACCATCTCATATAACTCGGTCCATGCCCGCAACTTAATGGCCTTGCAATCTCAAACGGATGACGTAGTTTCCCATATTATGATAAACATCACTCGTAGAATTTGGACCTCATCCAACCTAATGATTACATCACCTTAGTAAAGGTGAACAACAACATATCTATCCTCATGATGAGTTTTTCACTTTACCATGGAACTCAACCACTCAATATAATTAATTTAAAATAATTCAATTTAATAAATATCACACCCCAACCTAATCTACCCAAGTTTAAAATCCTCTCACTCGGATTAAACCATTTTTAGTATCAATATAGAATTCTTATAGGCATCTTGGGGGTTCAATTCATTAATTGAAGATAAGAAAATAAATTATAGGGTCTCTCTATAGCAACAAAATGGAACACCTAAATATGCACCCCCAAAACACTTGAAAAACATAGAGAAATATAATCACCACCTACCTCATGTTGGTAGATTCTCACATGTCTAATCTTATCCTCTAACTCAAGCCGGTTTGGAAGAAATCAGAGTTTTAGATGAACTCCTTGAAAATAGGGTAAGTTGGATCGCATAGATTTAGCACACTGTATGGTGAGAGAAAAGAAGAAATGAGACAAAATGATTGAATCTCTTACTGATGTGGTTCTAACACACCTGATGGCTCTAATAATGGTGTCTGGATGAGATCTGTGGCTCAAAACCTAGGGGAGGAGGATAAATGGAGCTCCCCTTTGTTGTGTGTGTGGTGGAGAAGAATAAAAGGAGGAAATAATCCAAATATAAGGTAGGGTAAATGTACTTTTTACACTATTAATGGGTCGTATGGTTAGATAAAATGATTTGTAAAACCACATGCCAACCATGAAACACCCACTATCCAAAGGGGTACCTCACATGGTTGACCCTCACGGTTTTCAAAACCATGAGGAAACTATGAGAATCACATATACTAAAAACTAGAGAGGTTCCACATGGCCATGCTCCCCCTCCAACATGGTTTTTCAAACCATGTTCAGAGAACGTAGAGGTCACATAGTTTCTCCTGGGTGGTCGCATGGTTTTTCTAAACCATGCACCCCAGAATGTGCACCCTAAGAAGCATGGTTTTTGTCCTATGACACACCCGAAACATTAACAAAACCCTAAAAAGATTACTAAGGGTTAAAACCCATCTGAAAAAAAAAATACTTGGGTCAAAGTCACTCTCATAATTATGTTTTGATATTAAGAAAAGATTTGTTCTACCCACCAACTCCGAAAAATCTAAAAGGGTGAGTAATTTGACATGCTCTAAAAACTAGGGACATTACATTTATAAAGAAGGAATTATCATATTTTGAAAAAAATGTATTAATTTTTATTCTCAGTTAAAGAGAGAACTATTGAGTGATTCTCATAGTTCATTGTTTCCTATTAATCCCAGAAATACTAAGATATACATAGACCTTCAGGGGTATTACTAGTGGTATGGAATTAAAATAGATACTGCTTACTTTTCCATGAAATTGTTTATTTATCAATAGGTTAAATTAGAAAAGAAATTACTAGAGGGGATGATTCATCCTTTGAAAGTTCTAGAGTGGAAATTGGAAAATATACTCATGGATTTAATAGTGGGATTACCAAATACATCTCAAGGTAATAATGAATTTTGGGTTATTTTTTATTGATTAACTAAATATTCTCATTTCCCTCCCATTTCATATACAATGTCTTCAAATTAGTTTTCTCAAACATATATCAAGGAAATATTAAAATTACATGGATTTAATCTCTCTATTGTATTTTATTGTGATCCCAAGTTCACATAGAATTTTTAGAACGGACTTAAATATCCATTGGGTTCTAAATTAATTTTTAGTAAAGATTTTCATCTTCAATCTGATGGACAGTATGAATAAAAAATTTATATATTAGATGACATTCTTAGTGATTGTTAAATGGATTACTAGGGAATTAAGGATCAACATATTTAATTGGTTGAGTTTTTTTATAATAATAGTTTTCATTCCAGTATATAGATGGAACCTTTTGACGAATTATATTGAAATCAGTGTTGAAATCTTGTTTTTTGGGATAAAGTATGAGAAAGGAAGCTAATGGGATAAAATTTGGTAAAGTAAATAGCTAATAAAGCGATGATAATTCAGCAACATATGAGGATGTCTTATATTAGGAAAAAATATTATGTGGATAACTAGTGGAAATATCTTTCTTTTGAGGTAAGCGGTCATGTTTTTATTAAAATAAATCCATAAAATATTTTAATTAATTATGGTAAAAATGCGAAGTTAAGTCTATGATTCTTTAAACTATATGAAATCTTGGATAATAACGGATCAATTTCCTACTGAGTGGCCCTTCTTATGATTTTATCCCAATTATATAGCAATTTTCTTATTTCGATGTTAAGAAAATATGTGTCGTATTAATCTCATGTTTTGATACTCGTTGTAATTCAGTTGGAAGAGAAACTTTCTTATGTGGAACAACCCATTCAAATTCTTGACCATGGAGAGCATGTATAGTGGAATAAGATAATTCACCATGTTATTGTTTTGTGCAAAAACCATATGGTTGAAGAAAGAACATGGGAATCTGAATATGATATGAGTGAACAATATATATACTTCTTTAATAAGTGAATAAAATTTTGAGGAGGTAATTTACAAAAGGGGGTAAATGTAACAAACTAGATATTGATAGATTAAATCATTTTATATATATTATAATTCATCAAATGGGTATTTATATTCCTTATACAAATATTATGTAACTTTAAAATCAAAAATGGGAATTTTTTTATGAAAATTATTTCTTATAGAGTTTTATTTAAAAATTATTTTCAAATTATAGAATTTTAATTTGAAAAAATAATTTTTTTCAATTCAAAATGTAAAAATTATATTAAGATGAATTTTTGATAATTTTCTAGAATGATTGATTTTTCATTGAATATTGATAAATATAAATTCTTATTGAAAATTATATTTTCTTCTCAAGTATTTATAATGTAAAAACCTATTTTTAATTAATTTTAAAATTTAAATAGTACCTATTAATTTAAAATATTTCAATTAAGGTTTTTTAAAGGAATTTTGTACTTGAATTTAGTATAATAAAATTTTACACTTGAAAAGGCATTTTTATGAAAATCTAATTTTTGTCAAATTTTATCTGTTTTATTTTAAATTAAATTCTACCACTTTTTTTGAATCATGAAAAATGGATTCCATATTTTTAATTAGTGGGTCTATATTTGGTAAATATTTTTCTTTTATTTTTTGTACATTATGAATAGTAACCTTAAAAAATCTATCATGGTAAATGAAAAATTAGGTAGGTAAGTATAAAAATAAACTTGTAAGGACAACAAAAGGACCCTAAAACTTGTTATTTTTTTATTGGATGAATATATATCATCCATAATCATCTAGATGGGAAATATATGGCCTTTTATTTCCATTTTCCCATTATTTTTTCCTTTATAATACATAGGTGAATATAAATCCAAAAATGTTACACTCCTTTTAATAACTATTACATTTTTATAATATGGATACGCAGAGGATATGTTCAATTCTAAATATTATTTTGAAAGATAAATTTTTTCTTCATTGTGGTAATTTTTTTTAAATTTTTATTGAATAAATAATTTCTATAAAATAATATGTAACACTAACATGGTTCTTGTGTAAGAAGTAAAAAATGAATAAAATGATTATAAAAATCTAAAAAATATGATTTTTTAGTTATTTTTTGTTTACCACAATTTTTGTGTATAAACATGTCATATTAGAGAGGTTTTGATTCTTTTTATTATAATTTCATTATTATCTTATAGTATTAAAAGTAAAATTAATTGAATAGTTCAAACATTGAAATTAATTTTATTTTATAATAAATAATATTTTAATAACTTATTAAAAATTCAAATCTCTATCAAAGGTGAGATAAATCCATCATTTTTTGTATTGTGGGATCCCTCCTTGTGAATAGATGTATTTATTTTCCATCACTGCCTCTCTTGGATGGTTATAAGGATAGATTTAATTTTCATATATGATATTCATGAAATACTTTTCACTCTAAAAAGATATAATATTATACACATTCTTACATTTTCCTTTAATGAATAATGATAACATCTTTCATGCATAAGTATGGACTACGACCCCCATAAAATGATGTGATTATATTTTCATCACAAAATCACATGGATGATATATAAAAGTATAATTAAAAAAATAATATGATATTTATGATATGAAAATAATTATGGAAAGTAAAAAATGATACATTACTTCTTTCCATAAATATTACTGAAAAATAGAAACGTTGCTCATGCGTGCATATGACCTACCATATTTGTGATTATAACATAGTTAATTTTTTATAATAATATTTCATGATTGGATTCTAGATTATAATTAATATAAAAATATTATATTTATCTCAGGATTATTATAGTAGATAAAATGTAATAATGACCTATATGACCAAAGTCAGCCTATCGAAGTCATTTTGCACATATAAGCCAAATATCGTCAAAATGTCTGAGATGAATGTCAAATGATTATGTAACATAACATAATATGGTAAAAAATAAAAAAAAAATTAATAAAAATTTGAAAAACGTTTTCAAGAATGTAAATAATTAAAATTATCTTATTATTCATGAATATAAAAATTCAAATCGGGCTCGTGGTAAGGGATTCATTAACTCAAAACCTAATCTTAAGTGTTTTAATGATTTATTTTCAAAAATATTTTCCTTCCATGTCCTTATTTTCAAATTATTTTATGGATGTATATATATAGATATAAAATAATTATATAATAAATTTTATGAATCTTTTAACTTTCTTTTAAAGGATCTCAAAAGGAATCATTTTATGGAATGTTTTGAATTTATTTACAAAAGATTCTATTTTAATGTATATGGATAAAAACTCTTTTCCTACAACCATAACCATTATTTAAATTTTGTATTACTTTATAAGAATCCATTTTTTCTTCAAATAAAATAGAAATTTCCCTTTGATTTGGATATTTTGGTATTGAATTTTTTAAAGGAAAGGGTATTTTGATATCCGTACATGATTTGCCTATGGTTAAAAAAGCTTTTTTCATGTTTTTGAAGTTAAAATAGTGAAATAATAAAAACATTTATTCATGATATGGTCATTGGAAATTTTTTATGATAACAATTGTTCCCGGTATAGCTTATACGATAGGTTGAGCACAATTATCTATCATGATAGGATAGGTGTATCCCCATTATATCTCATAATACAATGGTTTAATCCCCATTATATCTCTTGATATGATGGGATGATCCCCATTATAGATCTCCAATAAATTGGGTAATTATATTTTAAGTTGATGATATGGTTATTCCAATTTTTAATGGTTCATTACAGGTTCTATGAACAAGATGTCTCAAATAACTAGTGTGATTTTTCTTTGAATTCTTATAATTTTTAATTGAAATCTTTTGATTTAAAAGGGTAACAAATTATTATAACCCTTTTTGGTAAAAATTTATGATTTTAAGGAAATATATTTCATGATAATTCATGATTATGGTTTATCCTTTATATTTTCTTATAAAGTGTTCTATGAAAAAAACATTGTCCAATAAAAATTATTTCATAAAAAATTATTGAAGCCCAATTTTTATTATAATAAAAAGAAAAATCCACTTTTTCATCTCATGGTTTTTAAATGGAATAACTATTTATTATTTTTATGTCCATTTATGTTCTTTTTATTCTCATACTAACTTTATAAAATGTTTGTCGCTAATTTTAATGATGAGTAGGAACAAAGGAGAAGTCATGTTCAAAATCGTAAAGATTTATCATGAAAATAAAAGATGTTTATTTTTAAAAGTTTTGTATTATGGGATAAATGGATACTATTTAGAGATTCAAATATGTATTGTAGGGTTTTTATGTATGAGTTATGACCAAATTCTCTAAAACTCTAAACCTGAAAATATCATTAAAATGTAAGAAAGTGAATTCTTGACTAAAAACTCTATATATATATAATTTTTTATAGCTGGGGATTTATAAACTATATTTCCTAGAAATTCATTCACTGTTAGTAAAAAACAATATAATTCTAATAGTACTATGAATTTTTTCATCTATTGGTTTATACTTGGAGTAGATTTATTTAAATACTTCCTTTCTTCATTGTGATTTGGAGGAGGGTATCTACATGTTATAGCCTAAGGGGGTTTAAATCTATAGGAAGGGTGGCCTTGTTTATAAACTGAATTGAAGCCTATATATATTGAAATAGGAACTCTATAGTGGATCTAGAAGTTTGATTCTTTCGTGAATTAATAATTTTTCTAATTGAGTGACTCCAATAAATGTCATAATCAAAATCCCTGAAATAATGGAACATGCATTATTCTCATACTATATGTGGTTTACAAGTTACTACAAGGATAATAAATTTATTGGATTTAGGATCTAAAGAGGAAGTTATCCATGAGATATGAAATTATGGATCATGGTTAAGCTATGAAAATCATAGGTATGGGGATATAAATGGATATGAAATATATTATTCTAGTGTCACCTAAGAAGAAATACATCTAGAGGAACATTGAAATATTTTCCAATGACTAAATGTAAATCTTTTAGAATTCCCCTCATTAGAAACATCTAGTAATACAAGGCACAATAACCTTCAATGAATAGTTAGGAATAATATGTCGAAAAGGTAACCTATGTTTTTTCTATTGAAATCAATATATATGTGATGGTTTGTATGTTGAAATACATTACCTTTATAGTAATAGTGGCCTATCATTTCATGTTTATGATAAATAAGTGACACTAGTAAACTATGAACTGGATCATATGATACCTAAAATGATTCAAAGATACAACATTGTGCTCCATTGAATAGATCATTTACAGGGATTCATTAATGTAGATTTTTAGGTGATTCTGATAATTGGAAAAGTATAATGTGTTTGATGTATACCTTTATCAGAACACCGATCACTTGGATATCTCGGCTACAGCTGATGGGGGATTTGTCTGCAGAAGTATCAATGCATGTTATAAATATATATTTTTGAAATGATTTCATCCAATTAATGTGCATAATGAAGTATCTAAGAAAAATATCAAAAGTAGGAACAATATTTTTTGATAATCCGAGCTATATCCACCTTTCTAGGTATCTAATGCTTCAAATAAGAAATAAACATATTGACCTTAAATACCAATTCATATTGAATATTCTAGATTCAAGGTCTTGGAGATATGGAAATCATATGGAATAAAAATTTTACCAATATATTCACAATTTTTTTAGTCAATAAAATCCTAAGTCATAATTTTGCCTTAGTGGGACTTGGATTATCTTGAAGTGGATAGAGAACATGGAAATGAACACATAAGGGGAGTTAGTTTTTCAAAAAATTTGGAGGATAATGATGAGTTTTTGTGAAGCAATCATCGAATGAGATATTTTTTGGATCATGATGTTTTCTTTAAATAATTAGATTTTCACTCATTATAAGTTTAATCCATGGTAATTTTATTCGAATTTATCATAATAGTGGCAAAAGTAAACTTCAATATATAACTCAAACTATTAGAACTCCCCAAACATCATATGAATGATCTTTAGACTATCATTTTGGAATGGAGAATAGTGCACAATATAGATTAGTTGAGACATGAGATTCCTCAATTTAACGAAGATGTCAACATATAGATGACCAAAAATTCAGGAGTTTTGGTGTTACCTGAAGGCCTTCATTTTTTTTATTATTTTGATAATACACCTTTAAAGGGGTGAGGTGAAACCCTTACAAGGCCTGAAGGCTTAGAGATAATTACATGACTCGTAGGTCTTAAAGGTAATCACCCAGACAAGACAACTTAGAACTGATCCTCCCTAGAAAATTTCATGATATCAACACTCCACCTTTGCAGGGATGGTTAGCTAGATGTCCTATGCAAAGCTGCATAGGCCCGGTACCAATGGAAAATTCATACCATCTCATTCTTCTAATTTTGGTTAGCTCTACTCCAGTGAATGTTCCTACCCTGAATCCTCCTATGAAGCCTTGTCCCTTGTAGTCTGACTTTTACATATACATTTCATGTGGCCCGAAGGCCTTGCGGTGGCCTAAAGGCCTTATAGTGGCCCAAAGGCCTTGATAATCAACTGGACTGAAGGCCTTGGGTGGCCCGAAAGCCTTGCAGGACCCGAGGACCAAACTGATGTCCCAAAGGCCCAAATGGATGAATAGTTCTGACTGCTACAGTACCGAACAGTACCTGCTATAGCACTACTACAATATCCCAGAAATATGCCTCCACCCAGATTTGATCTCGGGTCTCTTGGATGCACCTATCGAGTCCTCACCAACCGGTTCACTTTGGTATTACCAATTTGACTAGAAATAAACCTCCATATAAGGTGGTGAAAAATGATGTATACTATATTGAATAATGAAATGATTAACATTGGGAAAAAACAATATAATTCATATAAAACATGTAATTAGAGTAATACAAAGAGTTTTTAGTGTTCCCAAATGTTCATAGTATGAAAGAATGAAGAAAATAAAATCAGTGTTTATTCTTTTCTTTCACATTCATTGAATACTTTATTGAATATGTTTTGAGTTTTTGTGTGGGATTCATACTTTGAGTGGTGATTAGGGTGTAGTGTGAATTCATAATGTTGGTTCTATAATATAGGGAAGGAATATTGGGTAGCTGAAATTCCTCTATGCTAAACTAATAGTGGATAGGAAAATAAAGTTAATATAAGTTCTAATAATCAGTTTCTTTATTCTATTTTTTAGGTTTGTTTTCCCCAACAGTTCCTTCTTATGAAACTGAAATATTAGTTCACATTTCTTGAATTTTATTATACTTTGAAACTTAATTATACTCATCATGGCATAATCAAATGATAATAACACTGAATTATTTGAAAATAATATTTTTTTTATCATCTACTATATAATTCCATTTCAGGGGTTCACCGTTGGGATTTTCATAAATCTTGAAATCATTTAAATAAAACTTAAAACCAAGGTATATCATTAAGATTAACACTCAAGATTTCCAACACCCATAGTTTTCTCCATTAACATATGGTGAACGAATAATATACATTACTTCCTTGAAATTTTCCATTATAGCTATTGATGAAAAGATCATTACACATGAACCTTTATATGTTAAGAACATGAATTATAATTGACATAATACAAATTATTATCCTCGTATAGTTTCAAAATAACTTAAGAGGGGGTGAATTGAGTTCTAGAAATTTTTCTCAAAATAAAACCACCTTCCAAATTTTATTCAATATTATATCACACTATGAAAAAATATAATATAGAAATAAAAAAAATCATGACACATGAGATTTATAGTTTTTTTCCACAAAAATAACCCCCTAGTTTTCTCTATGAATGTTCTCTCAATAAGAATGGTGATTTTTACTATACATTATCTAAACTAATGGGATACCTAGTTGAGTAAAAATATATTTTAGTTGGTATAATATGCAAGAGATTTTACAGAAATCAATTTAGAACTTCCACACACAACATCTGATCATGATCATTACAATGATTGTGCCCCATCAATTAAAACATTCATAGAAATGTGTACCAGTTCAGTACATAGTTGCAAGCAGTGGATAATAGTTGATCAATTTTTTTAATAGAATTTGTATAAACAAAATTCAACTATGAAGACGGTTCATTTGATAAAGATAAAAGAAGAAATCACACAATAGTTTCATATAATTTTTTTAGTTATGTAACAAAAATATCTTAAAAATTAGTATATGCAAGAAAGAGTTCATTTTTTTCAAACTATATATATGTGACTGATGTTCTTGACTTATTTTTATTTTAATACTTCATTAATTTAAATTATTTGGAATAAGAAATATAATACATAAAACTTATTTCTCTATCCTTTTCATTTGAATTTTTCTACAAAAATGGGAAAACAAATATAGCTTTTTTGGAGAATAAATGATCTTTATTGAAACTAAACTATTTATTAGAAAATAATAATTACATAAATATACATTTAATCATTAATATATAAATACATATAATTATATTTAATTAGGATTACATTTTACATGAAATTCTATAATGATAAGAATAATCTTGACATTTTAATAATTATTTAATTTATCTGCAGACTTCAAGAAAAATCATCAGTAATAAAATCAAATGGTTTTCTGATGAATAAAACATAGGATAAAAGAGGATAGGTAAGAAGAAAATTAGTGTGGATAACTATTTATATAGATAAAAATTGTGTTATAATACATCATGGTATAAGTGGTATTTTTTTATTTATAGGTTGTGATAGTCAATGTGATATTTTACTCTCAAATAATTTGGATCATTACTCTAATAAAATCATACTTTTATAAATTTACAATTTATAATATATAATTATAAATGAAATTATTATTTTGAGGATTATTAATATAATTTCATAGGGTTTTTTACAAAACCACTTATTGGTGATGCATTTTAAAAATTATTTTTTATAATCAATTTCCAACCATATATATAATAAGGTTATGGTATGTATATTACCCCCTTTGGTTGTTTTCATTGTATAGTTACTTTGAAAGGATGAAAAAATTTTATGAATTCAAGGAAATAATTATTGTCATTAAAAGGTAAAATATATATTTAAGTGATGAATTTTAAAGGGGAGTGTGTAAATATATCATGTACTTATGTTAGTTTTTGTGTAATTTTTTATGTATATCATTTATTAATTAGGAAAAGTGAGATATTTTCATGATCATGATAAGAATATGTACATGAAAAATATAAAACAAATATAAATGGGGAGTTAACTTCTTATT
This sequence comes from Viscum album, assembly GCA_963277665.1. Lineage (NCBI taxonomy): Eukaryota > Viridiplantae > Streptophyta > Magnoliopsida > Santalales > Viscaceae > Viscum > Viscum album. The sequence continues at coordinate 422,472,829 of OY728122.1, forward strand.
TTATAATATGATCTATGAAAATTGTAATTTTTTACAAATATTATTGGTAGTGATTCAATTATTAAAAGAATAGTTGAAAACAATTGGTACGGTATTGTTGGATTTTTTTTCACATCTACTAATAAAATGAGGAAAGTGGGTTATTTTATATATAAATCTATGAAACAAAAATTCATTTTTTATTCTCTATATTGATTTCACTCATGTTGGATTAGAATTAACTAATTGAATTCTCATTTAAATGATTTATAGAAGTTTTTAGTGTTCATAGTGTGGTTTTAAAAGGGGTTAATTATTTTGTTTTGTATTAAAAATACTATTTTGATAAATAAATCAGCACCATAGAGGTATTTATTCACTTATTCTATTTTCATTTATTATTGTAAAAAATTATAGAATATGAATTTAGTTGTCACATTTCATTCATTCTTTGAATTCAAATTTAAAATTAAATGTGGGGATTATTAAAGACCAATTATCATCTATTAAGTGACTCCATTACCCATTTTTATTATAATTTTAATAATTAAAATATAGTTTATTTTATTTTATTTAAATATCAATCCTTTCATTATGCATTGTTTAAAGATAAATTTATTTTGATTATATCATAGACACTCAAAATGTTTCAATATCAAAATTCCTATAAAAATAGCTCATATCAAGTTTTACACATCCCATGAAGAGTATATAAGAAAATTTTTCATTTTACAAACCTAAAACATCAATTTTTCTCATTTTTAGGTACTTCCAATGTATAGGGTGTAACCATAAAGATATATTCTTCTCCAAAATGATGTGAATTTTATTTTTAACACTTTATTAAGTTTAATTGAGAACGGAATCAAAGATTTGGATACCACTTCTTCTGATATTTTATTATATTAAAAGATAATATGTAACGTCCCAATCCCTACCCATTATCTTGGGTAGGACCAAAATTTTAATAACCATAGGTGCATCCCCCATACACTAAATACTGATAATAAATATTGGGGGTATAAAGCATAATTTGGAGGTTATTCACCCTTATACACAACACATATTGGAAGAGATAAATGACAACGGTATTAAACAAATATGATATATTATAAAAATCCAATAAAACTAAAATGAACATAACATGACCATACTAAATAATTATATTTACAAAAAACAAAAACACATCCATATCATTCTACCTAATTAGGAAGCAAAAGGATAAAAATAGTTCCAACATGGCACACACCAAGAACCATAATAATACTTTAACTATTATTCTAGATCTATCACATAGGACAATCATATCAACACACTTCTATTGATAGGTAAGTTGTCTCCACATACTAACATCATGATGAATAAAACATTCATATACACCAATATTTATATTTAGGGGTTTAGTATATAAACCCATTAGTAGTTTCCATAAAATATTTCCACACACACCACATAAACTATAAAATGTTAGCCCACATTTTATATATTCAATGAAATCATGATACTAATAAACATGTCCAATTTGACTATATAAATAACTCACATAAAATATATATTTTTTAATTAAAACTTTATTTCACAAAGTAATCCAGATCAAAACTCCTTCTTGATATCCATATACCAAAAACTCATATCATGGAGTCATTATAGCCATTAAAATTAATTACACATATTATATGTCCAATAAAATGTCCAAATTCATGATTTGAAAGACTTCCCTCTAGACCCAATTAATAACATGATGATACAATATAGTGTGCTATCAATTTGGAATGACAACCAACTCCAAAAAATCAAGGCCACATTATATGCATCATTAACACACATACACCCTTTACCATGCTACCTATGCACCACAAAAAGAATTCCTTAAAATTTATAAACCATTTCATAACCATTCCAATTCAAACACATTCCAATATAATCATTCTTAAAACCAAATAATAAAATAAGAATTTTATCAAACATGTTGTGGGTGACTCCCAAAACCTATCAATAACAATTCTTCACTAAGAGATTATCTTACCAGGGTTTGATGAAATCATTTATCATAGATCAAGAAAGTTATTTAACATTGGAAAAAATACAATCTTTCACATTTATAAAAAATTACAATGTGGGAGAATCCCTCATACACATACCTGGTCTTTGAGATAAAATCACACTATGCACTGGTAGATCTCATCTCTTATATACCTCTTATGATGGTTCACAATGAATGACCCATCAAAACATAACCTAATGAAATTATCTAGTCATGGAATCTCTGGTCTAGGATCTCCCCCCCCCCCCGTAAGAGAAAATGACATAAAGATATTTAAGAATGATAAATTAGAGTTATACATTTAATATCTAGGAAAAATGCTCCAAGAATCTTAGAGAAACATATTTAAAACAAGGAAGATCACAAAATATCATCCAAATAAACCCTTCAGTGTGGGAGACCTTAACATAAGGGGATAAATGATTATTTTAGGAGAGAAATATATATTAAAATTAATTTTTTTTCAATTCATTTAATGTAAAAAATGGATCTAATAATAAATTTTGAAAATGGTTCACCAATAATGTGGTTGTTACTAGGTGGCACTCTGGGTTGCATAGTTTGGCCAAATGGTTTTGAAAACTATGAACCAACCATGTGATTTTTCACTAATTAAAAACTACCTAATTCCACAAGGATGCTATATGGTATTCCTAAATCATTCAAATCACATACCTTCCTAAACACCTCAATACACTCCTGAACAATTGTACGGGTGATCCCTATAGTTTTCCATAATTGTGTACCACAAATGAACCATTCGAAATCCCACCAAAACATTAAGAAAACTCAAATATCCAAAATCCCAAAAAATTTAATTAGAACATTAAGATACATAATGGATATTGTAAAATATTAAATCAAGGGTTTCACATTCTCATACACATTTGGATTTATTTTCTTGATATATATGTGTTTCTATTTTCTCGATGAACACTCAAACCTCTAGTCTAGAATTATGGTGTCTAATTCCTAAGTCTCATCACAAACCCAACCATGCAACTACAAAAGACATACCAATGGTATGCATTGATCTAGTAAGATATTATCATTACCATACCAAGATATTATATATAGTGAAAATCCAAAGTAATATTTAACTTAAGAGAAAACATGACTCCAAACACCTACACAACTGAGTTTGGATCATACCACAAGAATTGACATATTTAAAACTATTATGCACATCCATAATAGGAGGGTTAGGTTTTTGGGTAAGAAAAATGACTAATGTGATGTATAATACCAAAGTTTTAAATTCACTATGATGTTATCTTCCCATTCCTATATAGATGATATATCACTATTAATGGGAATACCCACAATATCAACTGATCCCTTACTCACAATTATACTTAAATTTAATAATGATCCCCAAATATTTAACATAGAAAAAAAATGACTCATACCAAGGAGTAATCTACCCTCCCATACACTAATAATAATTACCTAGATAAAATAATACATAAAGGATACATAATTTAACACCATTAAAAGTAATAGGAAAAATAATAAGGAATGGAAATTTAGAAATTGGGGATTATCTCAGAATATCATACAATGATGGAAATTATACCAGGTGAGGCGTCTTAGGAAAAACCCGATATGGAAAAACAAAGGTCTCTATAAGAGACTATAGAAATTATAAAACCATATGAATATAACACTATATAGATAGATAACCTAACTAGAACATCCATAGAACCTATCTACCTTGGATTCAAATGAAAAAAACTGAATCGATTAGTTTTTCAACTACCATTTATATGAAATCATTCTAATGAAGGAATATTGGTTTTTGAGACCAATGAGACATCACCCCATTTTCTAATAGTAATTATATTAGATTTAACCTTCCCACCAATAAATGTTCAACATTCAAAACATTGTACACCATCTCAATATATGAATGGAAAATTCACTTGAAAATATCCTAACCTTGAGAATAACCATAATTAGATTTCAATTCCATGAGATAATTTTCATTATTTTTCCAACCATAAAAATCTCCCCACTAAAACTATTGCACATGATGGTGTGACTATCAAAATTCACTCACCAAACTTCTATGGAATTGGATTCCCAAATAAATAATATGGGTCGCCATAAATTAATCCATGACATCATCCTAGTTCTTACAACCCTTGTGTATGCCAAAAATTTGACCCATGAATATTTTATGATTTAAAAATTCACTAAACTATAATAAAAAAAATGAGTTATAGCATCCACTACCCAATTGATCACAAAATATAAAACCTTATTAGATAAATACTTATTCATAGTAGACATGAGAAAAAATGAATAAGGTACTATAAATTACCCACTAATAACTAAGGATAATATTCCTTAAGTTATCTATAATTTTCATCATTCAACCCCTCTAAGAGAAAAAATCACACATTGTTAAAGCTAGAGACATGATGATACACTTCATCACAACATAAAAAACTAAAAAGAATGTTACCATTCATGATATTACTCAAAATTAACCACAACTAATAAAAAAATTATCCTATTTTTCCTTCAATATAGTAAGGTGATCCTTATTTCCCAATCCCCACCTACAAAATTGACCATCATTTTCTATAATTTAGTTGGAAGCTCGTAAGATAAGGTTTTGATTTGCCTCATCTATTATTTTCAGATTGGTTGTCCTACCTCACTGAAAATATGGATAAATACTTTTGAACATCCCTAACTATAAATGAGATAGAGTGACTTGACATTATTTTCAATCAATGTGTTAATGAATAAGAGAAACCACTACCCTCCCAAAATGAAAACAGTTACTCTTCAAAGATAGTTAACTCCACCAAAGTGACTATGGAATTGGTAATTAATCATTGTGACCAATATAGATCAAAAAAATATCACATTCATTAGGTGTTACCATGATTCTCATCCCATGAGACTCTATTTACACACAAAATACTTATTTTCAGTTTTGGTAGTATTTTCAACCATAGAAAAAAATAAGCAATGTTACCAAAAACAATAATTTTGAACAAGTTCAACATAAATAAAGCACCTCCATGATATCAAGTGTAATAATTATAGGTATCATATATACCGAAATCAACACATTAATTCCAAAAATTTATAGGATAATCATCCACATGTTTCCAAAAAATATTAACTACATACTACGAGTTCCAATATACCCTCAAAAGGTTTCCAACCACCAATTATCCATGTTATAATTTTCTAAAAAAAATCCCACTCAATTATCATTTTAAAAAAATAGTTATTGAGTTTTACTTTAAAAAAATTCAAAAAAAATGTTAGGAAAGCATGTTAAATATTTTCTAACATTTGAAAAATAATAAAACTACTGAGGAAATAACATTTTATAAAATATCATTATAATATGACATGAAAAAATTCAACATTTAAAAAAAACTTTTAAATGAGATGACTATAGATTTCAAAATAATAAATGGTTTCATTTCAAAACCCCCTTATTTCATGGTTGATTTAAAGAGAACTCTTTAAATCATTTTTCAAATAACCATACTATAAATTATTCATAAAACGCCACAAAAAAATATGTGATGTAAAGACTGATTTAAATTTAGTAAAAAATTCAAATATAATTTTCTAACAAAATAAAATATTTTTCAATCATCTTTATTAATAAAACATGTCCTATTAAACCAAATCAATTAAACACTAATAGCTAAATATTTTAACCATGAATAAGAAACTCTTGAAAAATATGTATTAATCATTTCATTTACAATAAAAGGATAAAAAAACTCATTTTTAACTCATGTTCACTAAATAAGTTCAATAAAAATACTAATTACATCATGTTCTAAGGAAATATAACGAATATTCAATTTATTTTCATCTATATGAAGAATAAAAATATATGATATAACATTAATGGTTATATTTCATTTCATAATGCTCAAATAGTAATCTTTCTACCCAATAATATTTATTACCTTATAATCAGCCCTAATAAACACCTAAATTAAACAACCAAAATTAATATACCCTAGATTTTAGCATGATCTTGGATATAATATTCTAATTTGCATAAGGATTTAAATAAAATTTAACATTATTATGGTCTATCCTTTTTTACATTGTTTCATTTTAATTTCAATTATAATTATTATATAATACAATATTGACTAATTTGGTATATAACCCAGTATAAAACATTTTATTATATATTATGTTATCAAATTATCAAAAATTGAAAATGTTCAACATCTACTATGATTTTTTAATTACATTCATCATGTACACTACTTCTAAATCATAGAATCCACACCATAGTATGGTATGTAATGAATACATTTAGTGGGATGCTAAAACAATTTAAAATATCATGTTATCATGTACTCTAAATCTTAAAAATGAAAACGATTTTATTTAAGAGTGATATTGAACGCAGGATTGTTATTTGGAGTTCCTATTATAAAATTTTTCACATTCTATTAAAATAGTTATAATTTAAATTTTAATTAAATCAATTAATACTCATTATATTAATTAATATTTTATGTTCTATTTTCATTCCAATTTCATGTTACACTGATAAAAAAATCAAGGAATGAAAAAGGAAATAAATTTTAGAAAGAATCAATAGAAAATACAAATACAAACAATATTTAACATGTTCATGAAATCATTTCTTATAAAATATCAGTCAAAACCAAAGAATAATAAACTATTTATGGAAATTAAAGTCACTATGTTACCATTTACCAATTCATAACTGATTAAAAACCATGTAAATATGGTAATCCTAGTTGTAAGTCTCATTGTTAATACATTAAACAAAAATATCATTGGCTAAACCCACATGATGAGTAAATAACACAACTAGATGTGTTTGACAACACTTTTTGTACCTGGACTACCATTATAAATAGAATATCATCATAATACGATTAGAAATAAATTTAAATACTCTATATTTCTTTTGCAAAAACACCCTATATCCTGTTAATCATCCCAATTAATGGGTCGTACCAAATAGACACCATTTGTAATATCCCAACCCTGAGCCATTATCTTAGGTATAAAAAAATTCCACTATCCTAAGATATGTTCCATAGACACAAATGGATGAAATAAATTCCAAGTTTATAAGATATAGTTGGGATATGATATATACTTCTAAAAAATACAAACTAAAATATAAAAAATCATATTTTTATAAGATAAATATATTTCATGATATAAAAATGACATAACTCAAATAAACATAACATGACCAAAAAAACATAAAATTTTAAGTAAACAAAAATACATCAAAATCAAACTATAGAAACAATAATCAAAAGGATGAACAATGATACAACATAGAATTATACAAAGATCCATAATAATTCTACCAGTAATCATCTATCTCCATCACCCAAGACCATAAAATCAATAGACTACTAGAATGGTATGAGGTCACCTTATACCTACATCATGTCAAGAAACATCTTAATATACCTTAATATTCATATGTAGGTGGATATAATATAACCCTTATAGTAAATCCTCCTAAGACACACACACACCACTTATAAAGGATGAAGTTAGTTCACAGTTTTTATAAATAATAAAAATAATGATACTGATAAACATTTCCAAATAGTAAACATAAATAACACACCGCAAAAAATAATTTTTCATTTCAAAAATCATTTTAGATGTACACCTACACCACAACTCACAAACTAACACTAGGTATAAAACCCTACTAAATGGGAGTCATGTTATTCATACATATGAACTAACCATCTAATATATCGAATGAATATTGAAAACCTATGAATAGAACCCATCCCTCAAGACCAAAGTAATTAATGTTTGGTATAATAAATTGATCCCCATATACTACACAAAATCCATGTCTGAACTAAAAAATACCCCTTTTAAGCATCATGAAACCAGGCATCCAAACCCATTCCAATATTATACCCCCAAAAATAATCAAAAATACCAAAAATATGGAGTTTCAAATACTATATTTTTTAAATTTTTCATGTTACAAAGCTCTAAATTGAGTTATTATTATTGATTTTGATATCTAAGAAAATGATATAATATTTCTTCAACTTATAAGTATAAAAAATCAATTATTTTGATACACTAAAATCATCTCAAACACACTACATGTATTCTAATATGTTTCTATAGATTTTATATTGTTCTTTAAAATTTCATTAATTATATATAAATATTAATACATTATATTTATTTATTCCTTTATGAAATAAAAATACAATGAAATTATCATAATATTATTCAATTGGAAAAAAATTAATAAAAACATTTTTTCATTCAAATTTTTCTATCAAATATATTGTTGTATTACTATAATAAAATTTCATCAAATCTAACAATATTAGTAATGATATTTCCTAAGCTTCATAATAGTGAATTATTATCTATGTGTTTGCATAAACTATCCTATTATAATTATGACATTTTAATTTTATGATTAATATATAAATGCTTCATTATTATTTATTTTTTATAAATTCAATTTAAATTATAGTGTTAATTTTAAATATTATAGAAAACTATAATGAAGATGATGGATAGTCAATACTGAATAACATGAAATATAAAAAAATTATATGGTAATATGAGATGTTCTCAATGAGATAATATATTATTGAAATTTAATTTAGAATATTTCAATTAAAGTGTATTTTAAATGTGATAATATAAAACAACATTGAAAAAAGTTCACATTATATGGAACTACTATAGAATATGATAGAAACTGCATTACATAAGATAGTTTATACACAAAGAACTAAATTGTATTCAATGTATAAGAATTTGATGATGATATAGATACATTTCCAATGTAGTTTTTATCATTCATATAAAGACACCATTGGTAAAAGAACACACTGAATTAATACAACATCAAATTTGTTGACTTGATATACACAAATGAAGATATAATGGGAGAATGTTTTATAGAGAACATTATATAATCATGTCGATAAAAAAGTAATTTGGTTTCCATTTATATATGAAATAATAATAATAATAAACTATTTATATATGATTTTTATATTTAATATAATAATATAGGTATAATAGCTATATGTGTTTATTATTATATAATTAAAATAAAATGTTCCATTATAATAATACCATGGAAATTATATATATTTTCTATATTCCTTGTTTCAATTATATTTTAAAAATTCTAAATCTATAAATTTTAGAATGAAGGAAATAATGTTCCATTAAACTGAATTATTATAATTAAATTAATGAAATAATTTTAATATTAGATTGTTTCATGTATACCCAAATGGCCCAAAGGCCTTGTTTTTTTTTATTGATTTTTGATAATCCCCATTTCAAGGGATGAGGGGGAACCCTTACAAGGCCCATATCCTTAGTGATTACATGACCCATAGGTCATAGAGGAAATATCCAGACTATAACTACATGGAATTTCTCCTCCCCAACTTCTACATCATTATGTTAGCTCTCCACCTTTGTTTTCCTATTCAGCTAGGCTTCTCGTGCATGTATAGGCTCGTCCTGATGGCAATGTCATACCCTCTCTTTCTTCCAAATCTGTTAGCTTCTACTTTTTGAATTCACCTACTCTGAATCCTCATCTAGAGTCTGCTCCTTGTAGAGTCTTCCTAGTCCATTAAGCAAAATTTTAGGTGGCCCAAAATCCTTGAGGTGGCCCAAAGTCCTTGGGGTGTACCAAAGGCCTTGAGGAGGCCCAAAATACTTACTGGTCCAAAGTCCTTGGGTGGCATGAAGACTTTGAAGTACCCAAGGACCAAACTAGTGACCCGAAATCCCAAATGAAAGAATAGTTCAAGTAGCTAAAGTATAGAATAATACCTGCTACAGTAACCCAAAAATTATGCCTCCACTCGGATTTGAACTCGGGTCTCTTGGATCCACTTGTCAAGTCCTCACCAACTTTGTTGAGTCTCTCGGTCTTGTTTCATGTATCCTTAAAAGAAATGTGTATTTAATGATAAAAGAGAAACATGTTAAGACAAAAGATGTCTATTTTTTATAGAATATTTCATAATGTTATTCTATGTATGAGTGATTACTTTTTGATAACACTAATATTCAAATTCCATCATGATAATACATGGTTAATAAATTTAACCATATTCATTAAACAATAACATATTCAATATTCAGGATATCTAATATTTTTGTATTTTATTTTATATTTTTCCAAAAACATTAAAAATACAGTGTTATTTTATAAATACCCAAACAATATTTGTGCCTCTTATAAAAAGGGAATGCATTATTATGATTCATCTATAAAGGTAGTGTTTAGGTTATATATATCAATAAAATATGTATGGTAGGTTGTTCCTTGAACATATAGTAAATCCTTTTATGATTCATCATTAAGGTAGTGGGTTATTCCTTATTGTATTAAAATTAATGGATTGTAAAAGGGTTGAGACTCCATTAAAAAGTTAGGATCATAAAAAATATTAACAAATTATTATGTTTGAATATTTGAAGGTTGGATTAATGATTTTTCTAAAATATAAAAAAATATTTTTGTACTTATTTATTCATTATACATATAAAATTCACCTGCCATAGTAACAAATTTATGGATTACCTTTATCAACCTATTTTTTAATCATATACAACACTATTATTTTTTATTAATAAATTTGTTTTTAAGATCAAAAATTCACCCAAATATAGTCTCTTTCGTACAAAAATGTGATACCTACTATTTTATATGAAACTTTTATAGAAACAATGACATGAAAACATGGTCTAAAATTATTCATAATTTAATTTTAATCTCAAAAATGACTAAAATTATTAAAATCTTTTGATAAAATTATTGGGTAAGTCTTATGATATTTTCAAACTCTTTTGATGTAATTATGGATTATTTTTTTTTACATTATGATTTTTATACTAAATCTTGCTTTCATTACATCTATAATAATATAATAGTTTTTAGGAATATTTTAATAAATATTTTATCTTTTCATAACATAAAAATATGAATCATTATTACCTAATTTTATAGCTATATATGATGTTAAAGGATCCAATAAAAATTATATGGTAATCATTTTTTAATTGTATATTGTGGTTTATATCTATTTATATTGGTTATATCTATAAGGGAATTAGGATATATGTTTGATACTATGATTTAAAATCGGGCTCAACATTTCATCATGAAATGGACAATAAACTATAATTATATAGCATAATGAAAAATAGATTTTTTTTATTTGATACAGGAATCTTATAAGGAAATGTTTCAGATTGTGTGATAGGGGAGAAGAGGAAATATCATCATAATTAATATCATTGTAGCATAATTTTATTGATGTGTAGTAATTTATTAGAGAAATTAGTTTTATTAATTGTTAAATATCCATTTTTACAAAAAAAATATGGTGTTTTAATTTATTTCTAAAATCACTATATGTATATATATTTAATTTTGTGAAATATAAGTTGAAAATGAGTCTCAGGGGTTTAACAGGAGTAATAGGGAAGTGATTCAACCTAAGGGTGGGTAGAGGTTATAGAATATAAGATTCATAATGGTGGGAAATAATTTCATCGACTCTTTATTAATGATAAAATAATTTTAAAATAGATGGTTTTACATTTAAGAATGTTTAATGCTTATATGTTATACACAAAGATTATGATTATGGTATTATTATCACATAATAAATTTCATATATCAATATTGAAGTTTTTTAAAATTAAGACACATTAAAAGTAATATGTTTCATTTATAAGAATAATTGATTGAAAAATATTATTTATGTTAACTCCCATTATTTTAAATACTCATATATGTTAGAGAACATGATTTTTTGATAATTTATTTAAAATGAGTGAAGTGTTATACTATGCTCATTTGTATTAACATGATTTTCCTAGTGAATTGGGTAGCCATAGGTGTTTTATAGTCATCATAAGGATATAATTATTAATATTATTTAGTAAATTATGTAAATGGAAATTTTTTTAATTTCATTATTATTTAATTTCATCACTTAGAAATTCATTATTAATGGAGTGTTAATATAATTGATTAATAAATGATGAACATAGGTTCAAAAAACAATTAAAGAAAAAAACTATTCATTAAATTACCCCCTCAATGTGATTATGGGGGTATTATATTCTTCTTGATGATATTTATAAATTTACTATAGGTATTTAAGATATAGAGTTTTATCTTGGATGAAATTAAACACTAATCTAACATTCAAACTTTTTTATGGGCCCTTAAATAATATTATTATTTTTTATTAGGGTTAAAATTCCATTTTGGCTTTCATAATTTCATATTGGTTTTTAAATCATAGAATACCTTAATACATGACATTAAAAACTAATTTTATTTTTGAAATATATTATGGGTATTTAAATATCAATGTTTCTTCTTGGGTGGAATTAAACTCTAAAGTGATGTTCATAATTTCATATTGGTATTCAAATCATATAGATCCTTCCTAGATGATATTTAACTCTAATGTTATGTTCACCATTTTATACATTTAATTAAATATTTATTACCTTCATTGATAGTTTAAAGTCATAATGTTTTACCACCATAATTTTCTATGGGTCATTAAATCATATAGTGCCTTCATGTGTGTCTTTAAAATCTAATGTGACCATCAAAATTTAGCATGTTTTTTTAATTTAGATTGTTCCCTCTAGATGAAATTACACTCCATAATGAAATTCAAAACCTTTTTATTTTATTTGAAAAATTAATTTCCCATTTATAAAATTTTAAACTCTAATATGAGAATCAAAATATTCTTGTTGGATTTTAAAATATGGTGTTCCTCTTTGGGTGGTTTCCAAATCCAATATTTCCTTCACAATATACTCATAGAGTTTTAAAATAATGGAATGCATCCTATATGTATTTGATCTAGATAAATAATTTCATATAGGTATTTACATAATTTAGTATCATCTTATAACATAAAATCATATAGTGCCTCTTTATGTGGCATTAAATCATAATGTTCCTTCTTATAGGGATGTAAACTATATATTATAAATTTTTTTGTTTTATTTAAATAATATTTTGAATTATGAAATAATCTTAAGAATGTTTCATTATTTTTAAAATTCTAAGTGTATGAATATTTATCATTACAAAAATAAAGGGTATTATCCATACTCATAATTAAATTAATGGATTTAATTGATACCTATAAATAATTCATCCATAAATATTTAATAGATACTATTAAAAAATATTAAATAGAATATGATGATATAATAAGATTGTTTTTTGGAGTGAATTTACCTTATATAATATTTATTTAGATAATTACATTAATTTAAATCATTTATTCTCCCATGGAATGGATGTGGAGGTATGGGATTGGAATATTAAAAACCAAAATAATGAACTTGATATCCAATCCTTTTTTTTAATTGAACATTTTGTATGATCATACACAGTAAGCCATTGTATATTCTATTGATTCTTTTATTTTCTGTCATTACTCTCTAAAATCCAGATAGAAAACAATGGTGATACCATGAGACACATCACATAATCCCCTATATAGTATAGGTGTAAGGTACAATTTATTTATTTTTATAAAATATTTCAAATATCATATATAGTAATAATGCATAAATATACCAAAATTATTTCATTTTCCATGGATTATGGGTTCTTTCACCCACTCCCCCCAATGAAATATCTCCAATGATAAATAATCAACACCATGGTCCACATATAAGTGAAACAAAGTGTCATATTGATATATAAAATCAATTTTTTAGGATTTTCTATGTTAAATAAATGGTTGTAATATATATACTAGATAATAAATTATGATAGGTGGATCTCATCTCCTTCTTGAATAATTTTTGGACTTCCCCTCTTGAACAAGACATCTTACCCCTTCCAAATCCAATGTATGAGGATTTCATGTATATAGAGTATGTTGTAAAGGATTATAAAAATAGGTATCCCATCATCAATTTCTATATATCCTAATATATAACCCCAATTATTTTTATTTATCCTCAAGAGGTTCTTATCCAGACCACCAAAACCTGGTTACGACAAAAGAGTTCCTACAAAGGGCTAATTATGTCTACTTTCTAGAGGGAAGTTAATACACTCACTGATATTAGGACTCTAATATTTGGTTGTAAACATATAATGGTATCCTTAGGATATTTGATCATCAAATTGGTTTATAGGGACCAATGTAACCATTGGAATTCATTGAAAATCAACCAACTAACTTCTCTCCATGGAAGGGATACTAACATCAAAGAGGTTCCTTAAATATCAAAATATAATTTGACTATATATTTCCACATAATTATGATTTCATTAAACATAATCTAGGTATTCTATCATTAAAATATATTCTAATTTCATAAAGACACTCACTTAGTAAATTTTAAGATAAACTACCATAAAGATCATACCTATAACAACACATAATTCTAACACCACAAACATCATCACCGTGTCATTCAAGATCTCTGACTAGTGTCATCACCCATACTAAATGGTTCTAACTATAGAAGACATAAAACACAATATGTATTGATTTTCATCATATCTCAACCGAATTAATTCTAATTTAAAACAATTGGTGTCCTTATACCTAGTGTTTTTGGGAAAACATGTGATTTTTTTTAATTAATGATACCAAAGATAGAGATATATATGGTTTTGTAGGACCCATAAAGATACATATATAGGGAGGTTACATTACCATATTATTTCCCATATTCCCTTATTCCCAAGTAGTTATGATTTAATCCAGTATCACTAAGAATCTAATTCATAGAGTAGATATTACTATGTTAGCTTGTATCATACTAGATGATTAATTTTAATTTATAAACACTATACATATTCATTAATTGGGGAGTACTCTCATAACAAGGGTAACTTTTAAAATCAAAAAAATATCATCAAATGGTGTACAATTGTAAAATAATGGACCATTTTTACCATCAAAAAAATAAAGGTCCTAATATTCCCCTCTGACAAACATCCACTACTTAAACCCAAATTGAGTTAAAAATGAAAAAAATTATTATCCTCATTCGATAAATTTCTTAAAATTAACTACTTATTCCAATATAGGTAGGTTAGTTCATAGTCAATGTTCATAAAAACATGATGATATGTTGAAATTACTAGTCAAGGATTAATTATCTATAATTTATTACCTATAAACCACTCATAAATAACTTATTCATGAGTTACTTAATGAATTAATCATACTATACATTCTACGAAAAATATATTAAACATTCTACTATAATAGTTTCTGATTTATGATAAAGGTTAGATAAACAAAAAAATTGAAGATGATTTAGGAGTACTTTTATCAAGTTGGTCTTGATGTACTTCCCATAAAACTTATAATGATATATTACAATCTCAATGAGTGTATATGGTGTTTATGATAAAATAGTGTAAATTAAATATTCAAAATAAATAATGAATATTATTGTTGAATGAATATACTTATTTTTTTAAAAGTACACTACATTAAACCTCTCCCCTCAAACTCACTATATAGAAGATTTAGAATTTCCATATTAATTGATATATTTGGAACTCTCTAATGATATTGCGTATAATTTCATCACAATATTTGAGGTATCATAAGATAGTTGTAAGGAGTGTTTTTAGTTTCATCAAAGATTATTCAATTTTTTCAAAGAATAGATGAGACATGTTAATTAAAATTGAGTACTTGATATAATCATATAAGAGGACACTCTAGAAATCATGAGTAAACCATCAATATAGAAACCCCTTATCGCTTGGAGAAGGGTATTTAAATAATATATCCTTCTAACCTATAACATAGAAAAGTAAATACATATCATGGTTTAATTTGTAATGAAACCACATCTCACAGGTCTGAGAGTATTTTTATATCAAAAAAATGCACATGTGCTCTATTGGAAAGTAGAGATAGGAAATGAAATCCAGGGAATATAATTTAGATAATTGGTTTTGGAGAAAATAATTTTACAAAAATTCAATATACCTTTCATTCTTATGAGTGGTTAGTGGTAATAAGATAATTTTTTTTAAATGGCTCTAATTACCCAAAAATAAATTTTATATATGTCACCTCTATATCAATATAAAATAAATGAACAAATATAATATAACATCATTAGAGATATAAGTTTGTAGTCCCTGCGTAGATATTGATTTCATGAATATTAAAGGATAAGGACCTTGATTATAATTCATTAATTAATGGTCTCTCTTATTTTAAAATTGTTTTTGGAATCTAATACCTTGGTACCATATTATTAAAATGCATAATTAATGGGCCTACCAATGAATAAGGGAATAATGTTTGTACTGAGTAAGGAGAATAAGAAACATCAATGAAATATCCTAATCAATAGTATGTACATAGAGAGGCTATATATATCATATTCTAATGGTAAAAATATTATCTAGTTTCTTCACAAAAATTTCAAATTCAGTCTATCTAATGTAAAATTGATAATGTTAAGGGTGTTTCAACATACTCATCCCCTCATATACCTGAAATTTCTTAAATTATTTAACTTTAGGAGAGTAATTCCATGTTGATGTAGGATATTAAATGTAACATTTTGGATATTTTTTCCAATTAGATTTTGTGATTTGGGTCATGGAAGGGCCTATAAATGGATTGAGGGAGAACTTCCTGAGTTTGAGATTTTATTTTAGATGGGGAAAAAAATAAAGTTTTAATACTTAGGTTTCACCCTAATTTGGTATTGAATATAGGATATTTGAGTTTCACATAAGGGTAACTCATAATTAATGTAATTCGTGAGTATAGGATTACTGTAAATTCATTGACCTTATAGCATTTGGGTCCTTTGTAAGTGTATATCATGGGATGTGTAAAGGTAGATCTCACATGAGGGTATTTTGTAATAGTCAACTAATGTAAAGGTAAAACCTAGTTACTGGAATACTCCATTGGATTTT
This sequence comes from Viscum album, assembly GCA_963277665.1. Classification (NCBI taxonomy): domain Eukaryota; kingdom Viridiplantae; phylum Streptophyta; class Magnoliopsida; order Santalales; family Viscaceae; genus Viscum; species Viscum album. Next base: position 422,489,835 of record OY728122.1, read on the forward strand.
ATAATTATGTAATTTTGGAAATGTGATTATATTTTAGTTGAATTTCATCAAGTTTGGATGAGGATAGGTGAAAATTTTATTATATTTGACTGGTGAAAAGGTTGATTCATCAAATGTGTGAGCTATAATATAGAGTCTTAGAGTGGCTAATATTTTTGGTTTAAAACAATTATGTATTATTGTAGATGGAATATTTAGTTATATAGTAGACATAAATTATGTTTATATGATTTGGTTAATGAATACTCTATTGAAGTTCTAGGGGTGTTAGACTATGGTTCATTATGGTGTAGTATATTTCTTTCACCATGGTTTGGGGTAAATACATGTTCACTTTAACATGGTTTTTTATGATACATAATGGTTACATTAATAATGTATTGGGTAGTAATTATTGAACTACATCGAATCTCATCTCCCTCCTTACATTTATTATGAATCATGGGAGACCAAGGTGTATCCATGGGTTGAATTTCATTCCCATAATCAATAGAATGATTTCTTCAAATATATTGTGAGTTTACTTCCCTTACCTTATCATTTCCTTCTCATTACTATTCTAGAGAAGGGTAAGATTATTGGAATTGATGGTTCAAGTGATTTTTCTATAAGATAATGATAGGGAGAATTATATTTTAGGTTGTTGTTACATATTTTATAAAGTTACAGTATTGTGTAAATTTTCTAATCTCATTAATTTTTTGCAGTGATTTTGAAATCCTTTGATTGAGGTAAGATATTTTTTAGAATTATTATCAATCTTATAGAATGATATTCTTGATTAAATGAAGTTTGATTCTATCCATGGATGAAATAATGTTTTTACACTAGTGGTTTATTTTTCATAATAGTTAATAATTTTTATGGTGTGATAGAGAAATTAATATATGAATCACACATAAATGGGGAAATGAAATGAATTTGGGAATGATAAAACGGTTAGGTGGAACATGGTATTTGAAAAGTGAAGTTCCTTATACCTTGTTATTTCTACATTTCTTCTTATTATTGTGTATTTCTTGATGGTGATATAGTTATGGAATATTTTTACTGATATAATCAGATAATTAATTTATGTAAGTAATATAGACATAAATTATAGAAACCTTGAAATTGAGAATTTAATCATTTCTATTGATGTTGTGGTGTGTTTTATATATATTATATAAACTTTTGTAATGTGGTTTATAAAAAATTATAATTTGGATGGGAATTTGGAATCTATAATTGATAATGATAGTACAAGAACATTAAATATACATAAAAAAGGATTAAGGAAAATATATATTGATTTTTTTAATAGTGAAATTAAATTGAATATGGTTATGGTATGGTTTATGTAATTGAAAATGTGTCAATAAAAAATTAAATAAATCTAATGAATGGTAAATGTATTAGGGAAAAATAATATGGAATAAAATATATAAAGGATTGATTTTAAAATGAGTTAGTGGTTGTTAATAATTGTTGAACATGTTCATCATGAATGTTTTGTGGATTTTGGATTTGTTTGGTATGTATTAATGAATGAAATAATGAATCTGATCTAGTAAATATTATAATATAGTAATGGTGGTAGTTTGAAAACATGAAATTATTTTATGTTTGGTTTATTTTTCCTTAATCATTGGTTATGCTATTTATGTTGTTTATTTGTTAAGAAAAATACTTCTTGAAAGATGATTATTAGGTTGTGGCTGGAATTATAGAAGTGGTTATGGGGACGTAACGTTAAAAATATGTAAAATGATACAGTGGAACTTTTTTTCTTGTGATGGATCATTGTATGTATACACATATGGGTTTTAATGGCTTGAAGTTGTCATTATGCAATATTTTGGTGGACATGGATGATTATGAAATGATGATGACACATGTAGGTGTTCATGTATAGTTAGTGGAGGGAATTTTGTTCATTCTCTACATGTTTATGATACCTCACCATGATTATTATGATATGTTCATGATAGCCCTATTTGTGGTTATGCTTTATGTTGATATATGGTTGGTATCATAAGCATCTCGTGATGATGCATAAGTGGGGGATGTACATAGAAGGATGAAGGAATGGGTTTTATGTCCTTCATGATTAAATTACCCACCTAACTTATGGATTTAATGTGGATAAAATTTAATGATATTTGGATATTATATATATTGTAGTGGAATTATGGCATGGGAATATATGATGTGTTAAAGTGGTTTTGGAAACTTGGAAATAAAATATATAACTGGTAGAAGTTCTTGATATGATGATATGAATATGGTTGAGATCCTAATATTTATGTGATGATGTTGTACAATTGGTTTATTTTTATTATCATGTTTCTTATCAGTTATAAAATGTTTTTTCCCTATCAGTTAGTAATAATAAAGAGGGTAAACATACCAGCTGACATGTAAGAGCTATGAAAGAAATTATTGTACCCTGAGAATGAAATTTTTTAGTGATGGTCATGGAATTTTTGGTTTATTTTGGTTGATGATGATAAAGTTTTATACTCATGATGTGGGGTTAGGTATAGGATGATTTTGAAGTATAATATAGTTATGGATTCTAGTTTTACTTTTATTTATGTCCGAATTTTTACTTGTGATTATGTTTGGATTATTTTTCTTAATGAATTCACCCTTTATTACTACTGGATATTTATTTGAAGCTAAGGTTCATTTTTCTTAGTAGGATGATCTTTCTAATCACTCCCATGTTCTCACCCCACCATAGTCCTATAAGTCTTTCCAGGATAAATCTAATAGATATTAGAGCTATTGTTTAAGTAGCATTGATTTTTTTCGTAGATGACATGGAATTTATAGCTCATCATTTATGCTTTTTCTTAATGTTGAAAAATTTTAATTATTGAATTATTGGATTATAGAAATTAATTCCCTCAAAGGAAGGAATGTTTTTTTGGTTTTTATTTGTGTATCTCCTATATATATTTTCCATAAAAAATTATTTAGGGTAATTCGTCTCATTGTGTCTTTTATTTCATCTACGTTACTCCCCAACCAGTGTCCTATTTGATTTAGGATTTTTGTGTTACTCATTTTCATCATTTCCAACCCATGAGTGGTACTATTGGAATGGTGGTCATTAACTAGTTTTATCAAATCTTATGGTTTAAACAAAGGTACAAAATTAAAGTTAGTAATTATTGAGGACAATATGGGATTGGTAGGGAATCCATGAAACATAACCATAACATGTCTTTTAAACTAAATAGATTCACTAGGGCACTAATATTTTTTCCCAAATATGATCCAACATAAGGAATTTAAAAAACTACTAAAATTTTTTGGTGATGGTGTAATCATTGTGGGGTCGAGATCATAGGAAGGTAAATACATCATTGTCTGTAACTATATTGGCGCATCTACTGATGATCTTATAATTTTTTATGATTTCACCTTTATGATGTAGTAATTGATCACATATAACTTGATATTAATTTTATTATGTAACTTTAAAATAAGTAGTAAAATAGGTAATTAATAGTAATATTCTTCCAAACAAACCCCTTTTTTGATTTTTGAAGTGTTCCTACCTTGATCATCATAACCACTTTTCCTTTGAATGTTATTTATTTACTGAAATTAATAACATGTTGGGATATTATATGACGATTATATTTGATATTAAATCATTCTTAAGGTTCCCTTATTAAGTGAAGTTACCAAATTTTTTAAAAACCATTCCAAAAAATGTTTTCCATCGATGATTCCATGTTTATAAATGGAGATGATATAGATTTAATATTTACTACCTCAATTTTTATGGAATTTTTTAATCCATGAGTTACCTTCAAAACATAAAAATATAGAAATTTATTTCATGGTTGAATATTTTTCATCCCATTTGTAATTAATGGAATATTAAAATAATTCTTTATACTAAACTAATTAATGAATCTTTAGTGAATGTACATGACTATCCATTTATGGAATGGATATAGTTTTTAATATTAAAATATTCTTAAGATAAAATAATAAATCATTTTTCCTTTTGAATTGGTTCCCATTATATTTATTGAAATATATATAAATTCAACCCTCTTTTATGATGTTTAGGGTTGGTATCCAAATAATTCTTCAGATATTCTTGTTTTGTGAAATTACATATTTTTTATACTCTTTTTCAATTGATTTTACATTTTTAGATTCCCTATTGGTATACGGTAATAAGTAATTTCAGGGCCATGATGATGATTAATTTAATTCCTACACAAGTTTTTATAAAATTTTCTACCTTCCACACATGATACTATAAATTCATGTTTTAGGATTTTTTTTTACAAGGTTGGATTTCATTTATCATCCTATAATTTTTGGAAGGAGGAAAACATACATAGAAATAACCCATTAAGATCTTATAAACATTTTCTTGAGAGATATTTTTTCTTGTTTTCAAGAATGGGGAATGAATTTTTATATTGAAATATTATATGCAATATGAATTCTATTCCATGTAAAAATATTAAAATGAAAAATAGAATTTGTAAAGATAATATGTGAATTGTTTAATTTAGAAGCACGTTAATGGTTTAGTGGTTGTTGTGTGAATTTTTTAAGATGAATTATGATATGATTTCCCAAGGGTGTTGTTTCTTTAGCATGATATAATTTAAAATATAAGATTAGGTATTTAATTTTACTCAAAAAATGGAATGATGTTTTTTTAGTAGTAAGATGTTTAATTAATATCTAGTTTGAGAATGACTAGAATAAATCATGAGAATAAAATCCTCCATGGTTTTATTTTTTTTATTTGAAATCATGCTGCACCTTTTATGGATTTTTTAATGAATATCTAATCTAGTAATGTGCAACATAATGTATGAGGGTAAATAATATATGTATTTTTATTTCATACTGAAAGTATATCGTTGTTTTATGATGGAAAGGTAATGTATGATGATTTCCTTAAAATAATATTGGATGAAGTTTATTTTTGTATAGGATGGGTAGTTTAATGATTTATTTCCATGAAATATTGATATATTTTTTTCAAATAATAAGATTTTTATACTATAAATTATGAATTTAGAGTCTATTTATCATTAAATGTTCTCCTAACAGGTCTTATTATTAGAAATTATATGATACATGTTTGAAATTAGTGTATAATGATGGTGTTTATTTATTTTGTGTTATATTGTCTCAGTGATTGTATTAATGAAATTAACTTCCATAAAAGGTTAATAATTTACAAGTTTTCATTAAAAATGTTTTATGAGTAACCTAGAAACTGATAATGATTCCTTTATATCCACACATTATTTCCTTGTAAGGAATAATGAAAATTGATGCATTTTTGGGTTTTTTATATTTTTTCTGATTTTTTATATTTCCTTTTTTTATATATATGGGAGTAGTTTGGGATTTTTATGATTGGTTCTGAAATTTTGGATGAGTTTGGAAATGGGTAAGTGCATGGTTTCACTTATAGGTGGATGATGTTTTGTTTTTTATGGTAGTAATGGTTTAGATTGTTTCATGATATAAGAAACAAATGTGTAGTTTTTAGGATATTTTTGGCATTAGTTAACTAGAGGTATGAGTGGTGGTATATTTGGTTTTATGATAGGGGTGTTGTGGTTTTTTTTGGGTGTTTTGATAGGTGAATTTTTTTTTTCATTGTAATTTTTTTCATGGTCATCATGATTATATGTGGATGATGTGATAGGGGTTGTATGGTATTATGGTTTATGGGGACTAATGGTGAGTCTAGGTAAAATGTTGTGTTGGTGAGTTGTTTGAGAAAAGAATTTTGTGGTTTTATGTATTCCTTATTAAATGTTGTCAACCTCTATAAAGATTTATGTCCTTGTATTGACAATTCCAACATTATTATTTTTTAACATAAGTCATGTCATCAAAACTACACTGAAATGTTGGTACTGGTAATTATAATGAGTAATCATGGGATAGAGCCTTGTAGAAATTTTAGCATTAAGAAGTTCAAAATATCTTCAATGGAGCCTGAAACTCTGATTTCAAGGATTGATTTTAGGACGATCAGGTTTTCTTTGTGTTGGAGAATCCTCTAGATCAGTTCCTAGAAAAGTTAATTTTTTCTGAATATCATTGCATATATTATAAGGCCCCATGTTTTTAGAAAATATATTCATTCCATAACCAATATTTTTATAATTAAAAATTATTTTTCAATTTGATCAAATGAATTTAAATATATTAGGAAATAAGTCATATGATATTAGTATTTTACAAACACTTTAATCATTCATAGTAAAAAAATTACAACAAGAATGCATGAACCTATATATTAAACATCATGGATTATTACTTGTAATAAATTATTACATCCATTAAATATGATTTAATTAAAAATATATAATAAATATAAAATAATAAAATCTTTAACATGAATATACCACCTTGATCATATTCACCCTTAAGGATCAACAATGGTCAAAGAAAACCTATAATGTGGAATAAATTCTTGAAATGAGAAATCATATTTTTAGATCATAAATGAAAACTATTGAAATTATATATGTGAATTATAAAGTGTGAACACAATGAATGAGTTTATTAGGTCTATATATTGGAATATAATCTAGATGTTATGAAAATTTTCTTTTGAAATATAGTCATTAGAAATATTATCATTTGAAATATGGACATTTAATATACTTATATGTAATAGGTACACTGATGTTGTATATTATTAATATCAAATGTAAAATAATATAATTCATAAATAGTAAATAATGAAATAAAGATATTATATTAGAATATTTTTAAAATGTATATATTCATGTTTTAGGTATTATTGTTAATATTATGATATAATTTATAATTAAAGGAAATATTTATATATTAATGGATTAGAAAAATTAAATAGAATATATTTATTTATTTCTAATTTTATTGGTTGAATATTATTTAATATAAGTCATATTTTTCAAGGAAATATTCTTCAAAAAATATTATGTGTTTATAAGTATTCTTCACTAAAAAATTATTTTAATTAAATTTATTAACAATATTTAGAAAAAAAATATAAATTATTATACATCCAATTATTATGGCTATGAAATTAAAAATGATAAATTTATATTATTCTTAAAAATGATTTTATATAATTTTCATTTATATGATATACATTTTTATTTTAAGAAACAAAATATATCATGAATAAAATATATTTTTGATATAGATAATATATTAACATTAATATAATTATTAATTTATAAGAAATAATAGTAATAATGTTGAATATTTAAAAATTATTTTCCTATTAAAAACGGTTTTTCGTTTTACTTTATATATACATTTTATTATTATATTCCTAAATTATTGAATTTAAATATGAGAAAATGAACATAATTTTCATATTTATAATATCAGAATTATCTTACAATTAATTATTCTCATTTTTCTATAATAATTTATTTCAAGTTAAATAGTGAAAACAATCGTTTTTACCCAAACTGTAGTGTTTGTGACTATACCAAAAAGTAAGTATAACATAAAACCTGATAAAAAAATTCACCATAAAATATATATTTATGGTGTGAAATTATTCATTTAAAAATACATTTTTGAATTTATAAATCCAATGTTTATCATTTGAAAAATTAAGTAATATTTTTCTAATAAATACTATTTTTAGCCATTCACTTTTTATTAAGTTTTATCTTAGTGAAATTGGGTCTTTTATTTATTTTAAAGTTATATAAGTATAATTTTTTAATTATAGACCGATTAATGGAATCAATATCAAAAACATTGATAATTGTTTCTTAAACATAACATTTATGCTTAAAAATACACTTTTTTCTAAAAATGTGTTTTTAAACGTTACATGTGCTAATGTTAAAATTAATTTTTCATACAAATATAAATTTTATTTTATAAATTGTTAACATATTTGTAATTAGTGGATCCAAATTTTTTAATTTGGATTAATTAAAATTAAATTACTTATAGAAACATTTATTACCACTGTAAAAACCAAAAACAGAAAAATAAAAAATATAATAATAAAATAAATTAAAACATATTAAAAAAATGTGTAAACATTAATGGTTGAGAGATTACTAACCATAGCTTATCCCATATTACATTATTGTCCACATTGTCTCCACATTCTATTTAAACCATGTTATCTCTTTATATTAAATAGTTATATTTACAAAAAAAACCATTCCCTTCACCTATAAAAAGATCTCTACTACACCGCACAAGTCTAAAAATTATAAACAATTTTCATTACCAAAACACTTCCCTTATATCTTGAAATCTCTCTTACCACTACCTATAAGCCTTGGTATTTCCAAAATATCAATCTATGGAGCCTTATAGTGTTACCTAAGGGATAACATCAAAAGGTAGGGGTAATGTTCTCAACCTCCCTCTCTTAATTATTTTATTCTCTTACCCTATCAATCCTATTTTATAAATTAATGTATAAAATTATATATGTTAATAATAATCTAAAATTTTATTATATTGATGGAATATCTATTTTCTACCTTCATACAAATCCAATAGAAAAAATATGACATCATCATTCGTATTTATGGACTATCGCCTCCATTAACGATGTGCTTGATTTTTTATCACAACTTTAAATATATGGTTTTAAAATCCTATTTAAAATATCAATATGATATTCATAAGTTTATAATTATTATGAAATTAAAAACCAATCCTTATTATCCTCCCAATCAACACAAAAAATACTCATCCCTCGGGCATACATTAGGACTTCCACATCCATGAAAGGGATGTATTACATTTTTCACTCTAGATTTTCTCTTATATACAAAACACTCTTATAATGTGATTTAACAACTAAAAAATCTATTCAATCTCATTAATCTTGATTAATAGTTATATTATTCCAAAATATTTACTTTCATTACCAATCTCACCCATACATTTTATCTCTTTCTTGTTTGGATCAGTTTAACCACCTACAAGAATAATCCTATAAATTTATATCATGGATAAATAAGTAAATATTATTAATGGTTATATTATACAATAATAAATAAATAATGTTCTATTTTTTGGTATGTAATTATAATGTTAATATCTAAATTTTATTAACTTCATTGTCCCAAATCGTAAATATGATTCTAATGAAATGAAATTATAAAATTATAAATCATAATAAAAATTCATTCCTTGTATATTTAATTATCTCAAAATGATATATATTGAATCTCTAAAAAATAATTGATACCCCAATTATGAAATAAGTACTAAAAAATCAATAGTAATAATCATTTGTTAATTATGATAAATTGAAACTAACTAATATATTTTTAATAAATGATTAAAAATTAATATTATAAATTTTATAGGTGTGAATATTTTTTTTACCTTTTTTATTATGGTACTTATTTTTTATATATGAGGTTAAATGGCTTTCATGGAATTTTGGAATTAAGGCTATGGTTTCTAAATCTTAATATTCTTCATTGTGATATGGCGTGTATTCCCCAATTTTTTTATTTTTATGGTGTATATAATGGACATTGATATCTTTAATTATTAATTTTTATGAAATCTATAGGATTTTAAAAATAAATCACATGTTCTAACTTTTATGGGTTTTTAATTCAAATGATAACGAAGATGTATGGTTTCCATTTTCATAATTTTAAATCCATGTTATTTGTTTGATATTTTTCATTATGATTTAATTTAGATGGTGTATTAAATTAATATTGAGAAAAAATAATTATAATTATTTTTATTAATGATATTTTAAAGTTTATTCCCTAATCACCCTCTCGTGTTTTTTTATTCTTATGTTAACAAAACTGTAAGGGTGTTTCATCTTAGATTTCAATATTTAAGAGAAGTTTTGTTTTATTATCTTAATTTAATATTGTCTAAAAATCATATTTCATATGTCATATCCTGAATTATAATTTATTCATGGTAATTAATGTTTAATTTTGGGATCTCTCTTTAATGGATTTTTGATGAAAATGTTACTCAAATCAATAAGGTTCTCTTCTTAAATTTTATTTTAAAATCGAGATTTATTTTTGAATAATAATCCATATTGAAATTTTTTACACCATTCCCACTAAAACCCCCATAATTTTATTATATTGTATTCATTAATGGGGTTTTACATGTCTTATAATAATTTTTATTCCACTTTCATAATATTCTTCTATTTGTATGAGAAAAGGATACCACCTCTTTTTTTGGTTGGTTATAATTCTCTTCCATCAGTATATTTAATAGATTATTTTTTAGATGTCCTTATTTATCAATCAATAATAAATTACAGTCATTTTATAGAAAAAATATTTCCTAACAAATGTTTTAAATGAATTTTTATTACATTACTTATGATTTATTTCTAAAAAAGTGTTACAAAAAATATCATTTAAACATTTATATGTGAACACATCATTCTATAATTTTTTATACTTTTTGTGAAACATACTCAATATGATTTAATTAATTATAAAAGAAATAATTTTTCTAAAATATTTTCAAAAATTCAAGGTTATTTATCATTTGGAAATAAATTTTTCTAATGCACTAAAACATTGTTTTTCATCTATGTTTATAGCTTTAGATATATTTTATTCTTGATCAAAAATATTATTTTAATTATTTCAACCACATTATTTCTTAGGATGACCATGGAAATGTTTTTTCTCTCAAATTAATTATTTATCATGACTTTTTTCTTTATTAATCATCTAACTTTTACAAATAATATTTTCCTCCATTATATTTTCTCTTTTAATAAATTATATTACATTTTGATTTTTGATATGAATTAAATTATATTCCCATATATTGATTGGTTTGGGAAATTATTTAGTAAATAATATACCTTAACTATAGAGAGTAAATACTATATATATATATATGTATTCATCTTAATTGAAGTGTATTTGCCTATATATTTGGTAAATATCATTTATTAAACATTTAAATTTCATGGTTTTATAATGTAATTGTTATAAATAAAATTATTTATTATTTCATTATGTGATTCCAATTTAAAAGTATATAAAATAAATATTTTTTTCATTTTATCAATATGTTATGATAAATTATTGATTTTTAGTAGAACACATATTCATTGATGATTTATGGGTCAGGTCCCATATATCTCCAATGAATTGGAAACAATATTATATCTCATGAGATATGTATACGTGAGAGAATTAATGTTTTATCATGAGAATGGGAGAAATTTTTTCAATCATGAATGTGATGTATATGTGGGTACAATTAATATGTCTTGCAAGCACGGTAGTAAGTGTGTGAACCATGATGATGATGTTTTCTTAAGATAGTTTGTGTTCCAAATTTCTAATATATCCTAATGTTAATATCTTATGTCTCATTTTTATTGAATATTATTTATAGAAACTTTTTATTCATGTATTTTTTTATTCCATTCCTTATACTGTGACTTATGATTTTTTATCTATGCTTTCTTGAGTATGATTATCTTGTGTTACTTCCATTTACCTTAATTAAACCCATTTTTACATTATATGATCACTTATAATAATTTATTTTTATTGAATACGTTTATCATTACTAATCATTTGAGGTCACCTCTTCTTATGTTTCCATTTCCCTAGGTTATCTAGATGAATGTAAGTCTACAATGGAATCTATTGTGGTTCTATTATGGAAACTTTTCACATTTTTTGTAAATTAATTTATTTTTGTATATAATACTAAAAAAACTAACCCTTCATTTCTTGGGATTGTGATATTTATTTGGGTAAGGTGATGTTTAAGTTTTTTGAGTGTTATAAAAGAATGTTTTTTTAGAATGGGTCACCTTACTTAGTATCAAATCCTTTGTGTAATGTATGTGCTTTTAGCAATGGATCCTGGTGTGTGGGTTAGGGGTGACTCAACTCTCTTGTGATATTAATAAAGTAAAACTATAAGAGATGTATTGGAATGTATTTGTTAAATTATTCAAGATAGATTTACTCTCGAGTTTATAAATGGGTGATCATATAAAAGAGATTTAGTTTATTCATTTGGGAATGATACTATTCATAGCTTATAGATTTTTTTATATATTTTGGTTATCTAGTTACTTGGTTTTTATCTAAATTAGAATGATAGAAAAAAATTGAGGCTCCCTCAATACTGGAGATTTTACGGTCTATCATTACTCTTCAATTTATGTATTATGAAGAGTTTAAGGGTCAAGAAGAGATCATGGTGTGAGATTTATCAATGTTGGAGGGTTTTGATTAAGTCCCCTTCTGAGTGTTTGGAAATTTTGATATTAATACATTGAGTGGTGGGCCTTAGCGACTACGGAAGAGAAGAGTGTGGCATTTATCCAATGTTATAGCATGGATTCAATGTTTGAGATTAATTTATTGAGTGATGGGCCTTAATGTTGTAATTTGTTTTGAGCCAGGTTGGTTGGTTTTATTTTTGGTTTTAGTGGTAATAGGTTCCTTATTGAATAGAGATTTCTTCAAAAAGGTTTTGGATGGTAACTAGTGTGTCTCTGTCGATGTTAGGTTTTTTATTCTCGAAGATAAGAACTATATTATATGTATTTAATATAAGGTCTCATATTTTCTTATCCCATTACATTTTGATAATTAAATTATTTAGGTTTTATGGGAATTATTGATGGAAAAATGGTGGAGTTGAAGTTAAAAAATTATGGTAAAATAGATTATAGTAATAAACCTTTGGTGTTTCAATAAGCGGGTATTCTATAATGGATATTTGAGTTTCATGTAAGGTAAAATCATCTTTACAAGTTTATATAAGGATGTTATTATGGTGAATTTTTTATCTATGTGGTGTAGGGGCCTTGCCTATGGGAGGATCTCAGGATATGTAAAGGTATATCCCATGTGAGGGTTTTTTGTTAGCGACACCTTATGTAATTATAAAACTAATATGGTTGAATATTTTCATGGATTATGGTGTGGTGTTTTTTTTAAATGGGGTTATTATATAGTAGTGGTTAATGTGCTATCAAGGAGTAGAGTTAATGGTTTTAGTTTCTCTCTCTTATTAAATGTGGTTATGGAATTGATTTGTGTTGAGTAATATAATCCTAGAGTGGATGATTTAAGTTATTTTAGATAATTATGGATTGTTTTGGAAATGATGTTTGGTTACACCCTATCCAAAACCTATGATTATAATATCTGGGTGTGACTATAACATAGAATCCATAGGAGATTTTGATTAGGGTTCATTATAAATTTTCACTTTTTTATCATCATGGTTTTGGGTAAAAACCTATTCACTACAACTTTTTTAGTTTTGTTGTGGAATTTTATCTTTAAAAAAATATTGTGAATAAATTATAGAACCCCTTCAATGATCATCACTCTAACAAATTTTCTCTCAACTATTTGGAAAAATATGTGTGTCCTTATTTTTTCCTCTAATTACATTTTTTTATTATCATATTCTTGGATACTGTAATGTTTTTTGTTGACCTACTACTTTCCTTGATACCTTGAGGGTTATTTTTAAAAACTAATTTAAAAGTGTATGTTAATTGAAAATTAAATGTTATATACTTGTGTTTTCAGGGAAATAATTTGATTTTCTTTTCTTTTAATGTGTTTTAATGTTTCAGGAAGGGTTATTTTAACTCTAAAACTATTTGGAATGATGGTTTAAATGAAATTAATATTCAATGTGGAGTTTGTTTTGATCCAGGTTAATTGGTTCTATTTTTAGTTTTAGTGATAATAGTTTCCTTATTTGATATAGATCTCTTCAGAGAGGTTTTTGATGGTAAATAGTGTGTCTCTATCGATGTTCGGTTTTTTATTCTCGAGGATGAGAACTATATTATATTTATCTAATATAATTTCCTATAGTTTCTTATACCATTACATTATGATAATTAAATTATTTAGGTTTTATGGGAATTATTGACGGAAAACTGGTGGAGTTGAAGTAAAAAAATATATTAAAATAGATTATAGTAATAAACCTTTGGTGTTTCTATAAGTGGGTATTGTATAATGGATATTTGAGTTTCATTTAAGGGAAAATCATCTTTACAAGTTTATATAAGGATGTGATTATGGTGAATTTTTTATCTATGTGGTGTAGGGGCTTTGCCTATGGGTGGATCTCAGGATATGTAAAGGTAGATCCCATGTGAGGGTTTTTCATTAGGGACACCTTGTGTAATTATAAAACTAAGATAGTGGAATATTTTCATGGATTATGGTGTGGTGTTTTTTTTTGAAATGCGATTATTATATAGTTGTGGTTCATGTGCTGTCGAGGAGTAGAGTTAATGGTTTTAGTTTCTCTCTCTTATTAAAGGTGGTTATGGAATCAGTTTTTGTTGTGTAATATAGTCCTAGAGTGGATAATTTAAGTGGTTTTAGATAATTATGGATAGTTTTAAAAATTATATTTGGTTACACCCTATCAATAACCTATGATTATAATATCTAGGTGTGACTATAACATAGAATCCATAGGGGATTTTGATTAGGGTTCATTATAAATTTTCACTTTTTTATCATCATGGGTTTGGGTAAAAACCTATTCACTACAGCTTTTTTAGTTTTGTTGTGGAATTTTCTCCTTAAAAAAACTATTGTGAATAAATTATAGAACCCCTTCAATGCTCGTCACTCTAACAAATTTTCTCTCCACTCTTTGGAAAACTATGTGTGTCCTTGTGTGGTCCTCCAGTAACTTTTTTTTATTCTCATATTCTTGGATTCAATAGATTGATTCATGGAAATATTATTTTAGTTCACTTATATTCCCATATATTTTAATTCTCATTATTTTTTGGGAGAATTCGTTCATTGTTTTAATTTAAGGTTCATTATATTTTCTTGAATAATAATAATTAGAAGCACTCTATTTGAGGTTTTTAGTACACCTTTTTAGGGTTCTGATATAATGGGTGTTTATTATTCACTTTACTTTTTTGTAGTTATTTTAAAATCTTACAATTGAGGTAAGATATTTTTAGACATATCTTGTATCATTTGTAATTATATTCTTGATTAATAATGTTATGATTAATTCTATGAGTTTGGTCTTATTTTATTAGTAATGAATAAATTTATTTAGTGTGTGATCTTTGTTTATGGGGAACAGAGAAATCAATATATGAATCATGCATAAAGGGGGGAAGGAATAAATGACGGAATAATTAGTCAGTTGGGTAGAATATAGGTTTCAAAAATAAATGATTCTTATGCCTTATGATTTTCATATTATAGTTTTTTTAAGGATCTCTTGATATTGAAGTTTTTTCATAACTTTTTGACCCATATAATCAAATAACTACCTAATGTGGTAAATTCATAATGAAATTATAGAAACCTAAAAATTGATAATTTTTCCTTGAATTTGATGTTTTAGTGTGGTCGATGTGTTTTCCATCAACAAATTTAATATTTTTTATAAAATAATAACAATAATTTATAAGGGATGTGGGATTATTTAGTTGATAGTGACCACGTGAGAAGTTAACTTCATGTTATAAAAATATTTAATGGGTAAAGAGTGTTGATTATTAATCCCTAGTATTCCTTTTATGTATAATAATGTTAAATTTAGAAACAAATTTTCTAATAATTGATAAACATTGTTTTCTATTGTTTCCTAAACAAGTAGTGTTATGGGATAATTAAGCTAAATTTTAATTAGAATGAATGTGGAAATATTATTGAATATTATTATGGGATCATTTATGTTAATTATAATGTGTAATCTAAAAATAGATTTCACTTATAAATATTACATAGCTTATAAAAAACATGTATGGAATAAACTTCTATAAAGATAGAATTTAAAAATGTTTCATTGATTTTTAATGACTATTGTACACATTTGGCATGAATGGGTTATGGATAATTGATTTGTTTGGTATAAGTACATGAATGGAATAATGAATCACATGATGATGGAAAATAGTAAAATATGGGGATGGAGGATATGTGAAAATGTGAATGTGTTGTCAATATAGTCTCTTTCCTTAAATAATTACATGTTATAGTGATGATTCTTCTTTATTTTGAAATATGTTTTACAATATATGGTTTTGATGTTGTGGATTGAAATGTGGAAGTGGTTATAGGTAAGTGATTTTGAAAGGATGGGAATGATGTAGTATATCTTTTATATGTAGTAATGGAATAATTTAGACAAACAAAAATGGGTTTTAATGTCATGATTTCATCAGTATGAAATATGTTGGTTTACTGTATTGATTAGGAAATGATGATGATGCACTCTAGGTGAAGAAATATGATCGTTGCATAAATAAATAATGTATCATTTTAAATGAATATTCAATACATTTCACAATAATACATTTAAAATAATTGTAAATGTTTTGTGTATTATAATATTAGATACATAATCAACTTATTTATGAAAAAACTTCAAAATCTCTCCAAAATGTCATCTAATATAGTACCCTTTATAGACATATACTACTTAATACCTTCTTTAATAATATGAGGAAATAGAAATATAAGAAAGGGTGATCTCAGATGCTCAGTAATTATAAAAATTGAAGATATCAATCAAATATCATAATTGAGTATAAAATATGAATAAGGGTATGATAACATGATCATAACATATGAATTCTTACCAAATAAGTTGTATATAATAAATCAAGATCCATATCATGTGGTTTTTTCATAAAAAAATGCATAACTGATAAGAGTGAAAATTTTTAAATAATTAATAATGACCCAATAGTGTATATTTTATGGATAAAACCTAAGTATGGGGCATAAAAATGAGCATATAAAATATTTTTTGTAGTTAGGTACAACATCCAATACAAACATAACATAGTAGACAGAGTCTAATAATTGATTAGGATCACTCTTTATTCCTATAAACAAAGTGGATAGAGTCCCATTGTTGATTGGGTTCACTCCCCATTCCCATTTTATAATCTCATGAGATATCATACTTTACAAAATGAAATGTAGTGAAATTAAAATATGGACCCACCCATCACATAATTAAATACTTGATTATATGTTCCATAATATCACAAAGGTATCCATCATTTCATCATATCTTAATTAACATATGGGAAAGAATCAGGTTTCATAAAAACATTCATTAAAATTATAAGTATAAGAGATATTGATAAATAAAATATATTATATCATTATATAACATATCTATTAAATTTTATGATTCATTAATTGATTTTGACATATATGGAAGATACATTTATGAAATCATTATAAATAAGTATTGAAGAACATAAGAAAATAAATTTTTCTTTTGGAAACCATTAAAAACATATAATTTCTAGAATAATGGGAATAGTATTTTTCTTTAAAAATAATTGAAACAAGTAATAGGAGCATAATTTTGATGAAATTACATGACCTTGAAAAAATTTGTTCATGTCTTAAATATTAAAAACATTATTTTTAACATTTTTAGAATGAATGTCACAAATAAACCATTAGGAAAATGATAATATTATTTGTTTAAAAGTTTTGTAAAGAAATACAAATTTAAATTTAAAATAACTTTATCAATCATGTAAATGTAAATTAAAATGTATATAATATGGTTTTTAATAACATGGATATGGGGGAGTACAATTTCCAACCAAAAAGGAGAAATAAGGTTAGTTTATAATAAAAACACACTTTACATATTTTTGAGTACCGATGAGGGTAAAATGGAGAAAATAATTTTAAACCACAAAAATAACTATAGTTGTAGAAAATATATGGGTTTTGTTAGAGAATGATCATACAATTTCTCGTAATGGAAATATAAATGTAAAAAATCTTGATTAGATGTGAGATTGTAATATAAACTCATACATCATGTCCTAGCATGTTTTAAACTTGGTCTTAACTCAAGTATAAGAAATATTTATGTATTATAAATACATATAAGAAAAATAACCATGCTTACTATAAATAATTATCTTATAATTACTTTATAACTTGTTTAAAATTTATTCTTTTTTAAAATATTTATTTGAATAGTAACTATCACATTTTAAATACATGTTACATTCAATGTTTATAGTCCTTACATTGTGTTCATGTTTCATAAATCCTAATAAATTTATAAATATCATATTTATTTCATATATACAGTTTTAAGACCAACCATTTATAGTGGTGATTAGAAATGAAATGCATCGCTTCAAAGAGGTGGTAGTCTATATATATGAATAAAAGACACTTTAATTTTCAATTAATGGATGCAATGTAGATACATTATATTGAATAAAATTTTAAAAAAATAGTATATTTATGGTACATATTTCATGATATGAGGATAGATATGAAAAAATTAGAGGAGGTGAAAGAAAAAATAAACATTAAATAAATTGTTTTAGAAAATTACCTCTTCACTAGGTGTCCCTATTTATCATACACATTACTCATTATTAGAATGTTCTTTTAGTGATACAAAATCCTATATGGAATTTATAAGGGTGTTGGGGGGGATTTGGGTTGGGTTTATTTGAACTAATGTCAAAATGGTATTTTAGGTTTAATATATTGTTTATTTTATCATTGAGACAAAAAACATTTATGTGGGTATGATTCCCAATAATTTTTTAATTTTTTATTAAATAGGAGAGTTTTCCTTGATATTAGAACCATTTTAAAACTAAACTCAATAATTCAACCACATCATTATAGAAAAATATTCAAAAATGCTGTTTTATTTCAATAAAATATTACAAAGGCTTTAGAATTTCAATTATAGGTTTATAAATTTATCATAATATTTTTAAATAAATTACATTAATAATTAAATAAATAATCAGTCATGTAAAATGTTTCATAAATTTTTATATCATACTTAATCATAATGACATTATAAATGTTGTATTATTCACACAAACTGCATTTCTCACTATTCAACGAAATATCAATAATTTTAGAAAAATCAAAAAAATCAACCAAAGGTAATTTTAACATTTTGATAAAAAAATTATTTTTCATTTAATAATATTCAATTTTTAAATGTGGAAGAAAATAATTATAATATCCACACATAAAATCATGTAAAAACTATTTATAGAAAAATATAACTTTGATAATAAAACTATTTTATTCATTTTCTATGCCTTGTAACAACTAGTATATAAAAATTAAAAAATTACTTAATATGTTATCTATATATTTTATTCAAATCAATAATCAATAGTGATGAATTTAATTTATTAGATTAAAAATAAATTAACCATAAAAATAATTTCATTAAAATGACATGTTTTACCATCATATGATTTTATATTCATTTATAAACAATTGATAATACATATTTAAATGATCATCAGTTTTTCTAAATGTATATAAAATAATATTCCACATGTTTACAATACAAAATAATATAAAATATAATTTAAATAAAATATATATATAAATAAAACTATGTTTGTAAACAAAACATTTTGGTTTAGTAAAGAATTATTAGACTCATATTCCATATCATTACATAACCAATCAATGGATGTTAGGATGTGATTTACTTATTCGTTATTTTATATTTTTTAATAAATTTTACTAAAATCATTCCTCAGAAGTATAAAGTTTATAAAAAATGTATAATTCAAAAAAATAATTCAAAATATTCCCTTTATAATCATTTATATTATCTTAAGTTAATTAGACCCCTTTTCATAAAGTCATTTATTTTTTAAAATTTCATCTAAATATTTCATAATCTATTTCATTATTAACTAATGTTCAATGTTGTGTGTGGTACATGTTATCAAAATAACCATATTAATTTGAAAGGATAATATATTTTAAAATCACATGGTGTTACATTTCACCATCTTAAATTAATTTCTCCCTCACAATTCCATTATTCTGATGGGAATAGATGAGGATACTTTTTCCTTATTCCATCCTTATTTTCATAAATAGCTTCCAAAAATTCATGATTCTATTTTAAAAATGAATAGGTGAGAGGTCTTGTTCCACAACACAATATCACTTCAAAAAATAATCCCCACCTCTTATTCCTATTTAAAAAGATCATAATAAAGTGGTTTAGCCACTAAAATCAGTTTATGTGAAGGACCTGTTAATTACATCTACAAATGTGATACATAAAACACATCATGGATGTAGGAGTGCTTTGGTGTAACTTCCATGTAATATGATATCATCCCAATATGATTAAAAATCTCATAGGGAAAAATATAATAGGTTCTCCACTACCCTTTTTCTAAATCTCATAACTTTACTCTAATTATATATTTGAAGGAATGACTTATCATTAACATAAAACTCTGATTTCACATATTATTATAAACATAAAATTTTTATCATATAGAAGCTAATCTAATGTGATATTTATATGTTTTAATGTTCCCTATCATTTTCTTAAATATTTTAGGTCCCAATATCTTTCATTTAGATTCTTCGTCCCAACATTTTGGAGTTATTCAATTATTAAAATATAGTGCATTATTGGATCCATATAAAAGATTTTTTGAAATCTATTATTGTAAAAAAATTTGACTAGAAGAATGTATTGGCCCCAACCTACATAGAAGTTCACAGATCATGCTCCCAACATATTCATATGTTTCTTAATAGTTCTTTTATAATATCTATCAATCTAGGGGTGATAGTCCATCATGTAATTCAACTATGTATTCAATGAATATAGAATTATTTTCCATAAATTGTCGTAAACCACTAATCTCGATCAAATTCAATTGTTAGTGGTACTCTGTGAAACCACACAACTTTCTTAATTTATATACTTGAAATATGATCAAGAAAGAAATATTATCTTTTGGAAATTAAATATTTTGATTTCTTAATGCAATGAATTATAGCCCTAATGGAATTATAGAGTTCAGATGTCTTGGTGAGTCCTCGAAAAAAAATCCTTGGTGATATTTTCCAATTTCTATAAATATATGAATAATGGTTGTATACTCTACCTAGTATTTTAAGTTTTATTCTTAACTTATTGAAATACTATGCATCATGATACAAAATCAGAAATATTTATTTTCATGTTTTCCCATCAAAAATTATTCTAGTGACTTGCGTACATCATTTTGTTTCCAATATCAAAATATAATAATGATATATGTTATTCATATAAAATACCATTAATAAATTCTAGTATTTAAGGGAAATGCATTTTATTTTAAAAACTTATCAATTTCTTATGGTTATGGATGAACTCTAAAAAAATAATTTCCATCTTTTTTAGCTCCATATCTTCCTTTTTCGCCTCCTTAATCTTCACATGGAATAGTGGTTGAACATTCCCTTGAGCATGATAGTATTTCTCCACATTACTCATTATATCAAGGTCCAACATCTATAAATCAATTTTTAGTGGATATCTTTCAATACTCTCCATGTACAAACAAAAAAAGCTTCTTCTTACATGGAGCATTATCTACATTGTTCTCCTATACAGGATAGAAATATATTAAATAGTTATAATCATTAATTAACTCAAATAATCTCCTTAGAAATATATTCACATATTTCTATGTAAATATATACTTCAAGAATTTATGATTAGGATATATAACACCCCTTTTCCTAGAGATATAATACCTCTATATTTTCAATGAAAAAACATACTTTGTCATCACAAAATCCTATGTCAGGTGATTTTTCTCATGAACCATTTATTTCTGTGAAGTAAATTCTACTACCATGACATTCTACATAAGAACACATTCCACTCCCTTATTTTATGAATCACATCATATCATAAATCATTATCCACTATAGGGTAGAGTAATCACAGTTGCACTATCTAAACATCCCCTCAAATACTTAAAATTGTTTACAAATTCATATATCCAAATGAACATGGAACCCATTCAATCCTATATGGTTAATGGATTTGATATCCATGATAAATTTTTCAAAAATCAAATATAGCAACCAACCAACCAAAGTGTACTATTAATCTCATTCATAATTTTTGGTATGGTAAAATGTCCAATAATATTTGTAATTGAAGGATATATAGATATATCCTAACATGAAATTTCATGGCCCGTGAATGAGACTTTATGTACTAAGAATCCATGATTTATAAATTTATTATACATTTTACCTTATTAAGGGATTAAATACATTCCTCATATGAACTTCATGATCTTCCATGATGTTAGAATATATTCGAATATAATCTAAAAACACTACCAAAATCGTATCAAGGTAATCTATAAATATTTTACTCATTATATCCATAAAGATAATGGGGAATTTTTATTTTTTAATGGTGTCACAATAAATTCATAGTTTCTATATGTCATATGGATGGTTTTATGGGTATATATTCAATTATAACACTTAAATAATGATATCTATTTTGAATTTCATTCTTTGAGATATATTGATCTCCATTGTGTTAATGAAATAAGACATCAATACATGATATGGTATTATTTATATTGATCATGATCATGTTTTGTTCTTAAAATTCAATGAAAATATGTATTGACGAATATTTCGTCAAAATAAAAATAATAGGTTAAATCCATAGTGAAATGCATCGGTGTATGAATATATTATCCCAATTATCCTTGAGTTTGTTCTTTAATTTATATAACCCAATTAGATATATTCTATAAGGAGTATCTGAAATATGAAAATCACTAGGTATGTGTTCTATTGAAAAATCAACATTAAGATTTAGAGGAAGAATGTGAAACTCTTTAGAAAATAAAATTTCATATTATCACATAGCAGGAATACCATAAATTTTGATTTTTTCCCTAACCATTTGATATAAATACTCGTTGTGAATAGGTATTAAGATTAATATAATGGATTTATTTTCCAATTGAAGTTCATGTTACTCCACACATTGATAGAATATCGTGGGTTGATTTTAAATATGAAATGTGACTTCCATTCATTATAAATTGATATAGTCTCTATATTGAAGGATTTAATCCACTTACAAAGTCACATAAAATATCAAAATAGGTATAATGAATGTATATCCAAAAATCACATTCCAAAAAACTTTTGTTATATAAGAACTATAAACTCGAGAGGAAATCATCAAACCATTAATAGTGTTCACTAATAATAAAATATATAACAATTAATGTGGTAATGTGAAACTATATTAAAATTATTTAGATATAAAATAATGCGTGTAACCTTGATCAAATATGATATTTGATGTTTTAGAGTTGATTATTAGTATACCTTTCACCACATTATTATCATGACCCACCTTATCTATTATGATCACTCAATCCTTCCCTTTTTTCTTTTTCTTAGGGGTTTGTTGATTTCAATTGTTCCTGTTAGCTTTTAGATACATTAACTTGTTGTAATAATGTCTATAATCTATGAAAATATAGCACTAGAGTGTTGATGGTGCATTCAATTGATCTTTATATCCATTCATTTCATTGGATAACCTATACACAACACTTCAACATTGATTTTGGAGATGGTCTTATTTTATACACTGAAAACATCTACACATCCCCTTTAGTAATTTTCATCATGCTTTTTTTCATATATTTTTCATGAAGGAATATTAATTTTCTTTATTCCATGTGTTTTATTATTATATTTTCCTCAGAATTCCATTTTCTATTCTTATCCTCAAAACAACAAGAACAATAGGGGTATTTGGTATCCATTTCTACATTGACAGATCATCAAAAAAATTCTTCATGGATAATGAAGTATATTATAGACAATACCTTTCAAAAACATGGTTTCAACCAACTAAATAGTCGATCAATTTTTATTTCAAGATTGATAATATTAATAGAAGTGTACCTTTTAAGTCTAGAAAAATTTTGTATATATAAATATATTAATTGGTTCATCATCCTTCTAATTCCGTTCTAAAAAATCCATATCTATTTTACTGTCAATATTTCAAGGAAAACCTATTGTAAAATCCTAATATATTAATAAGGAAACAATATGTTCAATAGTATACATGATATGCCGCATCAAGCTTAAACGAACAACTAAATATTATTATTTAAATGTTACCATTATAAATGATCCATTTTAATGGTAGGTAGGAATATTATTAACTAAATTATTAAAATATTATTTACACATGTATTCATAATTAATTATTTGGAGGCCAATTATTTATAAACAAAAATAAAACCCTTTTGAAAATAAAAAGAAATATTTTTTAAAAAAACTATTTAAATGTGCACAAGTGTGTTTTATACCAATAAATAAAAAAATAACCCTTATTAGATTTTATTAATGAAATATATATATATATAATATTCAATATAATTTTTAACATTCATCCTATATTTTTTCTAGATAGGATATAAATAAAATAAAATTTTATGCATAAAAAGATACATTTTTCTAAAGATAGTTTTGTTTCCATTTAGTGGAAGACTTGTTTTAAAACTAAATTTTTTCACTTTTATAAATTTTATTTTAAAAATAAACTTAATTTTAGAAATATTAATATCAAAATTTATTTTGGTTTATTTTTTTAATTTTTTGATAAGTTTCATTTTTTAATGTATAGTGAATAATACTATATTGTAATTGGAAACTGAATTTTCATCTAAATAATTTATAATGTTGAATTAAATTTTAAATTGATTTTAAATTAACATTATATCAATAATACATCTATTAATACAACTTATTTTATTGTAATCTTTTTCATATTGAATTTGGATATAAAAATATTTCAATCTTTTGAAGATTTTCACTTTAAACAAACTCGCTTTCTCGCCCTATCTACAAGATTGATTTTAAATTAATTTCATCAAATTTTGTATTTTCAATTTTTTAAAATGTATTCCATATTTGTAATCATAAGGTTCAAATTTGGTAAATAATTTCCATTTATTTTTTGACAATATTAATAGTAAACTTAATATTTTTTATTACCATGATTAAGGGTAAATCCAGTAATTAAGGATAAAAATAATATTACAAATATGATAAAATGACCAAATAACATGTGACAATTTTATTTTATGAGTACTTTTTGTCCATAATAATTAAATTATTTGTTATTTTTTCATTTATGGATATTTTTATGAGATGATAACTATTATAATATTTTATTCAAAGAAAATTCAATCTTATCGTACTCTTGTTTTTAATAAGTGAAATATTTTTAATATAGAGTTATCTAGGGTATATGTTCTATTATAAATAGTATTTTGAAATATAAAATATTTATCTAAATCAGGTTAATTTATTTTTAATTTTTTTAGGAATAACTAATTACCTTACAGGCCTGCACAATGATGATGCAGTAAAATTTTATTAATGGAAAAATAAAATAAATGGTATTAAAACTATTAAAATAAATATAATTTGATTTAATTAATGTCATAAAATAATTTTATAAACGATAATGAAATACGAAGGATATATTAAAAGAGTTTTTTCAAATATATCTTGTTTTTTTGTAAAATTAAAAGTAATGAATAGTTTCAAAATTGACATTAATGATATTTTAAAATAAATAATATTTTATTAAATGATATAAAATTTATAAAAATATGGAATTTTTCCAAAGGATTGGGATAGTGTTTAAAGTGTCATCCATGATTCATTTATGGGTATTTTATATTTTATAGTAACTATATTAACCCTTAAAGAGTAATAATTCATGTTGTCATAGTAAGAATGAAAGGGGTTAAATAAGGGTTAAATCCAAAAGATAAGGGTTAAAAATAGTCAAAACATATATAATTTTCCTTTTATGAATTTATTTCTACCCATAATAATCATATATTCTAAATAAATTAGTTTTTATCTATTTGGAATAAAATATTAATTTTAATTAATTTAATATTTTGAGAAATTCCAAGAGTGTCCCTCCCCTCTCCTACAAAAGGGAACCTATTCTTCTCTATTTTTAACACTTTTTAGTAAACAATCTACCAAAATATATTCCTATAATCCATCCCCACATTATAGATCTCTTATTTTAGGTATAACACCAACCTTAGTGGTCTTAAAGTGTTCCGCAACAAAGGATTTTTAAAGAAGAGGTATCATTTTTAATTAAGTGTTTCTGTTTTTTTTCTTCTTAAACATCCTACAAATCTTCCTCAAACATGGAAAAATAATAACTATATAATCCTAAATATACTTAAATTTTATTATTTTAATATAATCACCTAAATATATATCCACCTCCATAAAATGGGAAAATAATTTATCGTTCGTGTGTACGGCGAACTACCGCCTCGCAAACCGATGAAATTTATTTTCCATCATCATCTCTCAATACTGGTTATAATGATGAGATTAATGTTTATATATAATATTAATTATATATTTATCATTATAGAAATATAATATATCATTTATTTTATTACCTTTTCATGCACAGAAAAATGATAACATTGTTCGTGCGTACGTGTGAATTATCACCCCCATGAAGTGATGTGATTTGTTTTTCATCTTCACATCACACAGATGATATATATAAGTATATATAAATGATTAATATGATAATAATTATATTATTATCATTATTTAATTACAAAATGATACTTACCTTATTTCCATAATGATCATTGAAAAATGGAAATGTTACTCATGCGTACGTATGTCTTACCGTCTCCATGATTGTAGCATAGTTAATTTTTTATATCCATATGTAGTTAATGGATTCAAAATTATAATTGACGTATAAAATTTATGATTATTTCATGAATATTATTATGGAAATTATGGATTCATGAACACTTTGACTAGTGACATCATACCAAATTCATTTTGGACTCAAGTACCAAATATCGTCAAAACGTCTGACATGAACTTAAATAATTAAGTAATTGTTATAACATGATAAAAATTGATATAAAAGGAATAATAAACATTAAAAAGGTTATTAATCAATTAAATAATTATCCGAAGTTTATTATTTATAAATATAAATATTGTGTGTGATGGTTCGAATTCAAGGTAAGGGACTTCATCTCAATCTCCTTTCATTGAGGCATATTTTGATGTTATATACCCACCTCATTTTATGGGGTATATATACAGCCCCTTTGACATTTTATATCATTAATTCATTTATTATTATGATATTTAAAGTTTTTTTAAAACTTAATCTTTCACATGGAACACAATTATACTGATTACAAATTAGTAAGGTATTTCTCAATTCAATTTCCATTCATTGGGTTAAAATTATACTTCATTGATTATGTCATTCTATAATTATGTGTGAAAATTATTTTTATTATCTTTTGTTGTATTTAAACTTTTTTTATGTGGATTTACATTATATATACATAATATATTCATTTTATTCAGGTTTACTTCAATGATATGATCTCCGTAAGAGACTCCTTAACTAAAACAACGTTTTAAATGTTTTAAAGATTTATTCTTCTAAATCATTATCTTTCAGGTACATGTTTTAAAAAAAAATTATGGATTTATTTATATGTACATTAATTTTTTTTAAATGGTAATTATTGAATTTCTCTTAAATTTTTTCAAGAAAGGATTTTTTTTATGTTTTATCTATTGATATTTTTTTTAAAATACTCTTTAAATGTTTATTTTTACAAAAACCAAAAGGAATATATTTTTAAACTTATAAAAAATGAAAATGTTTCCTAATTTCATGAGAATTTAATGTTTTTAATCTTACTTTACAAGTTTAAATTTTTTTTTCAAATAAAATTTTTTTTATAAGTGTGTAGCTTTGTAAATGTAAAAAGTGATTTCAAAATGGAAAATTTATTTTCTTTGAGAATGTTTCTTTTATGAAATCTTTATATTTTGTGCTTATGTTATGGTTATTGGGAATTTTTTTTAGTAAAATTGGTTTCGTGATAAACCGAGGGTGTGTGATCCTGTTATATCTCTCCAATTAATTGGGTAATGGTATGGGGTTAACCCATTAGGTTTCTCCTAAGAGATTATATGAATAATACTTTGGTGATTATTCTAAACGTAACAATGTGGGTTACTCACTATGTAGTCGAGAGAGCTACTTTATTTGTAAGATTGATATGGAAAATGATGTACCAAGTTACTTAATAATTATTTATATGCTTTCTTATGAGTTTTATTGAAAATATTTTGATTTTCAAAAGGTAATATAATTATATTCTTGAAATTATGATCCCTTTTTCAGGGTAAAAAGGTTTATTTTTTATAAAATGTTTTATCAGTTTTCACTAGACTAATGGTTTACTTTCTTTTATGTCCCTTTCTAATCTTTTTATTCTCATCCCATGTTTTTAAATGTTTTTCATATGGTAAAGGATGATTAGGGACAAGGATGAGTTCAAGATGAAAATTATGAAGTTCTATCATAAAAATAAAATGTGTTTTATTTTAAAAGGGTTCCCTTTGGTGGGAAAAATAGATACTCAGTATAAGTGTCCACTTGTAATTTATGGGTTTAATATGTAATAGGTTTTCATAATTCTCTAAAATTATAAACAAAAAATATCCACTTATGTGACTTATAGTACAAAAAAACTATAATACGTAATTTTTAAGTTTGGGTACTTACACTTATTAAAAAATAACATTTTAAAATATTCACATATCATGGAATTAACTTATTCATTTTTTCTCATATTCTTTATATGTTTCCACCATTTGTTAACTTCATACTTAAAATGATACAAAACCAAAATAACATTCCCATGTTCCAAGAACTGGAAAATTAAAAATACAATTCCTATATAATTGATCTATTTCTTAGTAATAAATATATTAAAGGACCCACTAAATAATGGTGTAACTTTTCACATGAAATAATAAATAAAAAATTTAACCTTCCTTGTTTTTCTCGGGGGGGGGGGGGCAACATGATTTCAATTAATATTTGTACCTTGATAAATTTTTCAGATCATTTTCATAAGTTTTTTCACCATATATCTAATCAATTTTGTTTACTCATTGGGAAAATCGTCATATTGTCCTCCACACCCATTATTAACTCAGTTCCTCTAGGTTCCATCCATTTATTGTAATAATTTAATGTTTGGTATGAGAATACATATAAAATAAAGACTATGAAATTATAATAAATAACTCATAGATAATGTGTATACCATAAAATTTATCTTCAATGTTTCAATATATGTCTTCAATGTTTATTTCCAATTAGGATTTCTAACATAAAGATATTCAATTCACTCACAATAATTTATAAAGATAATATGAATTAACTAATTTATATCACCCTGGAGAGTCAAAACATGTGTGTAGTTAGACCCCATTAACATTAATTAATTGAGGATCGGGTTAATACCCAACCTACTATATATCGGGTTATTATCCCTAGGTACATATTTACAAGAGCCTACATTCATTTATTTGTATTGGTTATAGATCTCAATTTTAGGATACCACACACTCTATACATTTCTAAAATTTTATGATAATTCATTTATGATGAATTATCCCAAGGTTTATTTCTAAATTTTTATAATCATAATCCCCAAAAATAACATAAACATTTTTAGATACAAACTGAGGTGACACAAGCATAAAATACATAAATAATACATGGTATTATATTAATATTTACTACATATCACAATAATACATGCCACATAACAATAAATTTCTATTTTCTTTAAAGTCTATATACTTAATGAATTAATTTATGAACAATCTTCAACATCTCATTTAAATATCATATTATATTGTAACCTTATTATACATATCCTGTAAGAAACCTTTTTTCATAATATTGGAAAATGGTAACATAAAAAGGATGACCTCATATAGTCAATAAGGCTAAACATGGTAGATATCAATTGATAATCCTAATTGATTGTATGATAAGAAAAAGGGTAGAAATACATGATCATGACTTATGAAAACTTATCTAACAGGTTATGGGATAGAATCCATGTGTATTTTCAAAAGTCTTATTCATTACAAAATACATCAGTCATAAAGGTTTGGACTCATCCATAATCAATAATGTTCTATGAGATCATATCATAACCATAATACTTAATTTTTTAGATTACATGTATTAATAGAAATTAATTTCCATATTATATGAAAACTTTTCATACCATCATAACATAGTGTATAGTGTCCCATAGTGGATTTGGTTCAATTTTCCTTCCCATAAAAATAATTGAAAATAACCCATGGTGGATAGGGTTTACTCCCCACTTACTTTCATGTATTCTCTCAAGATATCAATATATTAAAAATTATTTAGAGAGATATAATATTATATTCTCACTTATCATATAATTAAAATAATACATGTTTTCTATAATGTCACAAAAACATTCAATATTTCATCATAGCTTAACTAACATATGGGAAATAAATGGTTTTAATAAAATAATAATTAAAAATCATAATCAAAACCCATATATATAAATAATTTTTATTATATCACTAGATAATATTCACAATGATGTATAAAATTCTATAAAGTTTATTGATAGAGTTGAAAAATTAGTTTATAAATTCATTATAAATATTCTTTGAAAAATAATAGAAAATATACTTCTCTTTTAGTAACATTTAAAATCAAAAAATTATTAAAATTGTAGTGATTTTATGTTCTATGAAAGACCATGAAAATATATAGATAAAAAATCATAATGATTAAAGGATATTATGGTGAGAAATATTTTTCATGTCATAAACCATAAAAACAATATTTTTACACTTTTCTAATATAAGTAAAATGTAACAAACCAACCCACCAGGAACCACCTAGCTGGTAGTAAGTCGAGTGTAACACCCCTAGTATAAGGCCCTAGCCTTAAACGTTACATAATATTGAGTTAAGTTAAGAATTCAAATTGAGAATCTTTTCAGGTTTAGAGCTTTAGATAATTAGTCCATAACTATTACATAAAAAAACATAAAATAACAAAGTGGAAACTACCAAAACTATCTGTTTCTTCTATAACATAAAAACCTTTAAAAATAAACATGGTTTTTTCTCATGTTTAATCATCGTAACTTCTCCTTCATTCCATCCTTGACTCTATTATCTCTTAAATCCTATAAAAACATTTAAAGAATTTTTATGAGAACAAAAATCTCAGTAAGGGACATAAAAAATAAATAAAAACCATTAGTCTAGTTAAAACCTGATAACCCAATCAATGTTCTTTGAGCGAATGAAAGAAAACATTTTCACATGAATAACACTCATAAATTTTTCTCAATGAAAAAAACTAAAACCAATAGAAATAAATTAAAACTATTTTAGGTGACTTGCATTATCATATATATAAAACCCTTTCAAACATCTTCCAATTGGAATAACTATATGGTTGACTTCCAAATTGGAGATCTATAATGTGGATTACCCTTCATATAAGATATATCGGGCTCACTTGTGAGCTATAATATAGCTAAACCCTTTGGATAAGATATATAGGGTTCACCCATGAGCTATAATGGGTATCAACCCATTGTATAAGCTATATTGGGCTCACCCGTTTCATAGAATACTCTTATACTATTTCATGAATAAAACATGTTTATCATAAAACCCCTTTTTTGAAAGCTTCTTCTAATCCTATATGAAAAACAATTCTATATAAAAATAATATTTTCATTTAAGAACCCATTTTCAATACCAATATACCAAAATAAAGGAATAAGGGATTTATTTTAATTTTAAAATACATTAATGCTTATAGAGGAATCCAAATATCAAATAACAATTACGGTGGTAGAGAAGTCGGTGTCATCGTATACTTTTAAAAAATATTATTTTTGTCATTTTGTAAAGAAAGTAAAATGATTCATATAAAAAGATTAATTTTCAAAACTTTTAATTAAATTCAAGAGTGACATAAAATTTCCTATGTATTCCTTTTATACCCATATAAATAAATACATAATTAAATATCAGGAAAAAAAGATTTGATAATTAAATATTTATATGTTCAAGGTGTCCCATACCACTTTGAACATTTAAATATTAATCACCATGATTTATTAAATAACATTAGTATAGATAAAATATGGTTATTAAATTTCATATTGGTTGTATATATACCTTATAAAAGAATAAATTTTCGTATTATCAAGATATGCCTCAATGAAAGGAGATTGAGATGAAGTCTCTTACCTTAAGTCTGACTTGTCTTGTTCATTGTTTAATTTTAAGAATAATAAACATAGGTTAATATATACTTTATTTATAACCATTTTAAATTTTATTATTCATTTTATATCACTTATTACCATGTTATATAAATTAGTTAATTATTTTAGTTCATATCATACATTTTGTCGATGTTCGGTATTTGAGTCAAACTTGTTTTGATTCAAATTATCCATGTGGTCATAATTCCATTATCTCTATAATTTTATTCATTATTTAAATATCATATATATCCAGTGTATATGTATTTATAATAGTCTATAATTTTTGAAGATAAGAAAAAAAATGCACCGTTCATGGAGACGATAGGTCGTAGTACGCATGAACGCTACTTTCATTTATTGTCATATTAAATGAATAAAAAAATAAAAGAAACATAGGTATATTATAATTCTATTATAATATATGTGTTATATATGTTACATAAGTTCATGAATTCTATCCTTTATACATTCCATGTATGGCATGAACGAGTCATATCACTTTGGAGGGGGCGGTACTTTATAGTTCCTCAAATAAAATTATCATATTTACACACTATGGAAAGCATAAATTTATGTTGTAAATAAAAATTATAGAAGAATAAAGACAATATAATATATATCATATATAAATATATTTCCATAATAATGTCTACCATTAGAGGTAATAGGATAAAATTGAACAATCATCATTTCATGAGACAATAGTTTGTTGTACATAGAAACAGTATGCCCATTTGATGGAAGTTTGTATAAATATAGGTCAAAACCTTATCATAAAAACATAATAGTATTTTTATTATACTTTTATTATTATAAAATAATGTAATAAATATAGTTTTGGGGGTTGGATGAGGAAAATAAATGAAAGGATCTTGATAGAAGACGTCTCCTCTAAATCAGGTAACTCCTTTTGATTTTTGCCAAAATGTTTTCTTGAATTACCTTATTCCCAATTTATGGATTTTATAAGGAAGTTAGGGGTTTTTAGAGCTTATTTTATCAAAAAAATTGTTATACAAGGGTGTTTATAGGTGTGAGTAAGTGGGTAGAGGGGGTGTCCTTTTATAAGAGTGGGGAGGGGCACTTTAGGAAAGTCTTGAAATATTATTTTATTCTAAATTTAATTTCAAATTATAAAAGTTAAAAAGTGATACATTTATAGGATAAAATGAGTATGGGTATAAATCCTCTCAAACAATATGTGTTAGACAAGTTTATGTCACAAAATTAACCTTATATTTTTTCTTTAACCCTTAGTTAAAAACATTAACTCTTACCCTGTCTTCTTGTATTTTCATAATATATCATTACTATAGTTACTATAAAATGACAAGAGAACCAAAATTGTATCATTAATGAAATTTTTAATTTTATATAATTCAATTTTCCAAATATTATATTTTTAGGACTATTAAATCATTTAATAAAATAGTATTTGTTTTAAAAACTTATTTATGTCAATTTTGACACTATAGAAATTAATTTTTTAAAAGTCATAAAAACTTTATTACATCAAACCAAATGCATTAACAGATCCCTAACATTTAAATTTAATCCAAAAAAATCTTTTATTGCATCAAAATGTTAAAATTACATTTATTTTAATATTTATAATATCATTTGTTTGAATATTTCACTAATAAGGAAATCTATGCATCATCATTGTGTCATAAATATATTTATTTATTTAATGTCTAAAAATTATAAATAAAATACTATGATGTAGGAAATATTTTTATATTTATAATTACTATTTATATTAGAATATATCATTTATATAATTCAAATTAATTTTTTTTGTTAGGGGATGCATGTTTATGATATATTTCACTTTTCTTTTAATTAAATATTATAAAAGGTCATTATCACACCCAAGTGGCTCCACGGGGTCCTAAATTCGACCCAAGGATGCTCTTGGTCAGAAATATCTCATAAAATAGGATTATGACACATTTTAAGGTAGTTTTATATTATTATAATATTAATTTTTTACCCTTATTTATCTAATTTACCCTTTAACCATGGTAAATAAAAATAATTATTGAAGTTACTATTCATAATTTCCAAAAATAAATGGTAATTGTATAAATACTTTGGAGCTTATGATTAAAAATATGGAATCCAATTTTCCAAATTCAAACCATAGAATTAACAGAAATTAATTAAAAATTATTTCTGGTTGTCAAAACCAGAAAATGAGTTTTTAAGAAGTAAAAACTATCAAAAGATTGACATGTATTTAAGTCCAATTTAAATGTAAAATTACTTCCAATTACCATAATTATATTAAGTGACAAAAAATTAATCTATTTTATCTTTAAAACCAATTAAAAGAATAATCTTACTATATAAATAAGTTAGATGAAAAGGTAGTTTTGAATTAACATGCAGTATTTTCACTATTCATAAAAATATGGATTTTATCAGAAAAATACCAAAATTGTAACCAAAGTAAATTTTGATGTACCTCTTATAGAGAATAATTTTAATTTATCAAATAAAATATATAAAATTGACAAAAACTATTTTTAAAAAGGTTTCACCATCAAAAGGTGGTAAAATAATATTTTAAAAATATTTGAGTATTTTATGCTTAAAATTTGATTCATTCTCATTTTAAGACTCTAAAATTAATTAGATAAATGTAAAAATATTTAAAAAATATTTAAAATCATAATATAGTTAATTATATTCATTCATGCTAATACAACGTCTAGGCGTTAACTACCTTTTAAAATAATAATATTATTGTTGTGTTATTTTTCTATATTACTCAGTGTTGTGTGCAACGTAAGATTTTGAAGAAACTTATTGTTATGTGTCGGGTACACTATTATATGTAGTGTTCCATTTAAACTAAAATTAATATTAAATTCAAAAATATTAATAGATATGAAAATATATTATTCTATAAATAATAGGAATGTTACATCATTCCCTACTTTTGGAGATTGTGTCCTCGTATTTTTAAAATTGGGCTTAGAAACTTCATTGAAAATATCACATCTGAAAAAAAGAGTCAATAAAACTATCACTTTAAAAGAAAGAAATAGAATTACAAAGTTCACCTGAGATATCATATTCTAGGGTTCCCTATAGGAAAACATGGGTATGGATGATAAAACTAACTCTCAAAGACTAATAGAGAGTGATAGAGAACATAGTCCTTGGAAGGTTATCCATCAAAAAACCATAATTATGTGATGGGTCAAAAGGACATTGAGAAATGTAAATGAATAATTTTTTTGTTTTAATATCCCTTTGATAGAGTTGAGGAATTAATTTACCTCCTAAAATAAGAACATAAGGAAACATAATTACTTGATGTATTTATATTTTATAAGCACAATTTCAACCTCATAATATTCCTAGAATATAATGTAAATACCTAAGAATAACCTTACATATAAAATATCACACAAACCATAAAGGATATCAATATCTTAAAACTAAGGTCCAAAATTAAAGGCATACTTCCACATTAAAAAAAACCATACATAAACATAACCCCACAAAACATCTCCTAAAAAGGTCCTTAATAAATTATTATCACATCACATAAAACCTCAGAAGGTGTGTCTAAAACCTTGAACTTATGGTTATCCTTCGAAAAATATCAGGCTCTCAGGATATTCCATAACTTTACCTGATGTCTCGATATAAACTGTAGTAGTAGAAAATGATTTTTCCAAACCTTTTTTTCTAATCATACTGATTTCCTCTATGTGTAGTTAACTTTGGAAACTTATTTTCATAATGTCCTGAATCATTACATCTAAAGTATCTTACTGTAGATTGGCTATTTATTATCTCATTATTGGATTGTTCGGGACCTTTTTCTCTGTAGTCATGAACCTTGTGATGAAACTTACCACACTAGTAATACTTTCCAGATCCTAACATAGATTCCCTAAAAAGTATTTTAGCACACTTGGATCAAGTTTTGGGATTTCCTAAAGAATTATTAGTAGGTTACTTCTCCATTTCCTGGCACCTTGACCATTTCTTACTATTATCATCTCTTGGAACATAAGTGTCAGTAAACTCCATTTAAACTTTCTCAATATAATGAACCACTTTTTCATAACTTTTAAATTCTCAGGAGGCTAAAGTTCTGCATAGCCCTGGTTTCAATCCTGAGTAAAATCTATTAATTTTACTATTAATGTCTCGAATAAAATCCAAAACATACCTAGCCAATATATTTAAGTTATATTCATATTTGGCAACTAAATAATTATCCTTTTACTTTAATTCCAAGAATTGTTTCTCCATCCTAAGCCAAACAACCTTAGGGAAATATTTATCAAGGAAAATATCCTTAAATTCTTCCCTTTTCATGGAATCAAGATCATTTTTCTTTTTATTATTCTTAAATAATGACCACCATCGATCAGCTTCACCTTTAAAATGATAGATGGGAAGAGTTACCTTTTGAAGTTCTAAATATCCCATGACTTCAAATATCTTCTCGAGGGTATTGATCCATCCTTCAACTACCACTAGGTCAGATGATCCATTTAATTATGGGGGATTTTTCCTCATAAAATGTTCCACTACTAAAATATCCTTCTGTGGTTGATCGTGATGATCTCATGCATGGATACCACTACCATTTATAGCCTGAGTCAACTGCTCTATCACTGCAAAAAACTGTTTATTTCCAATTCTCACCACCTCATGTTGTTTATTTGAAAGGTTGTTTTCCTCTAGATGCCTTCCCATTACAATTTTCCTATTTCCCCTGCGAAAATGCATTCTGAATATATATAGTTTAGATGAAGAAACGAGGTAATATTAAAATGCTACATAATTTCAACTTAACCATAAAGTAAAAAATTTTAAAGGAAAGAAATTAACACTATCCTAACCTCTAAAGTTATCTAAACCGACCTCTGATACCAACTATAATTCCCCAACCTTAAACGTTACATAATCGTGAGTTAAGTCAAGAAATCACTTTGATGATCTTTTCAAGTTTAGAGCTTTAAAAAATTAGGCCATAACTATTACATAACAAAAACATATAAATACAAAGTGGACACTTCCAATAGTATCTATTTCTTCCATAAAATAAAAAATTCTAAAAAGAAACATGTTTTCTTTTCATGTTTAATCATCATAACTTTTCCTTGATTCCTTTATTTACTTTATTCTCCCTTAAATCCTGTGAAAACATTTCAAAACTTGGGATGAGCACAAAAAGCTCAGTAAAGGACATAAAAATAAATAAAAATCATTAGTCTAGTAGAAACTTAATAACCCATTTCAATGTTCTTTGAATGGATGAAACCAAACATTTTCACATAAATAACACTCATACTTTTTTCTCAAAAAAATACTAAAATCAATAGCAAGAAATTAAAACTCCTTTAGGTGAATTAGATAATAATATACATAAGACCCTTTCAAACATATTCCAATTGTAATAACCATATGTTTTAATTCTAAATTGGAGATCTATAATGGGGATCACCCTTCGTATAAGCTATATTGGGAACACTCATGAGCTATAATGGGGATCAACCCTTTGTATAAGCTATGTAGGGCTCACCTGTGAGTTATAATAGGGATAAACCCTTCATATAAGCTATATTGGACTCACTCGGGAGATATAATGGGGCTCAACCCATTATATAAGATATATTTGTCTCACCTGTTTTATATAATTCTCATGTACCATTTCTTGAATAAAACACGTTCATCACAAAACCCCTTTATTGAAAACTTCTTATAATACCATATGAAAATAATTTCTGTATAAGAATACCATTTTCATTTAAAAACCCAATTTCAATACCAAGATACCTGAATAAAGGAATAATTGATTTATTTTCATTTTAAAATACATTAAGTCTTATAGAGAAATCCAAATATCAAATAACAATTATGGCGGTAGAGAAGTTGTTGTCACCGTATACATTTAAAAAACATTCCTTTTGTAGTTTTGTAAAGAAAGTAAAATTATTCATATAAAAAGATTCATTTTGAAAATTTTGAATGATATTCAAAAGTGACAAAAAAATTTCCTATATATTACTGTTATACCCATATAAATAAATATGTAATTAAATATCAGGAATAAAAATATTTGACATTTAAATATTTAAATGATCAAGGTGTCTCATACTACTTTGAAAATTTAAATATTAATCTCCATGATTTATTAAATAACATTATTATAAATAAAATATGGTTATGAGATGTCATATTGGTTTTATATACACCATATAAAAGAATAAATGAGTATATTATAAAGATATACCTCAATGAAAGGAGATTGAGATGAAGTCCCTTACCTTGAGTCTAACTTGTCTCGTTCGTTCTTTAATTTCATGAATAATAAACTTAGGTTAATTTATACTTTATTTATAACCTTTTTAAATATTATTATTCATTTTATATCACTTATTATAATTTTATAGCAATTAGTTAATTATTTAAGTTCATATCGGACGTTCTATCGATGTTTGGTATTTGAGTCAAAAATGAACTTGTTTTGATTCAAATTATCCATGTTGTCATAAGTCCATTATCTATAGAATATTATTCAATATTTAAATATCATATATATCTAGTATATAAGTATTTATAATATTACATAACTTTTGGATATAATAAATGAAATTCACCGTTCATGGAGATTGTTGGTCGTACGTACGCATGAATGCTACTTTCATTTCTTGTCATATTAAAGGAATAAAAAAATAAAATATACATAGGTATATTATAATTAAATTATAATATATATATTATATATTTTACATAATTTCATTAACGCATTCCTTTATACATTAAATTTATGACATGAACGAGTCATATCACTTTTGAGGGGCGGTAGCCCACACTTTCTCAAATGAAATTATCTTATTTACACACTATAGAAAGAATAAAGGTATATTGTAAATAAAAATTAAATAATAATAGAGAAAATATAATATATAAAATATATAAATATATTTCCATAATAATGTCTACCATTATAGGTACTAGGAGAAAATTGAACAATCATCATTTTGTGAGCTAGTAGTTCACCGTACACAGATTCAGTATGTTCTATATCCATTAGATAGAGGTGTGTGTAAGTGTAGGTCAAACAATTAGCATAAAAATCCTATTATATTGAGTATACTGTTGTTCTTATAAAATAATGGAATGAAGATATTTTTATGGTTGGATGAGGAAAATAAATTAAAGGAGCTTGAGAGAAGATGTTACCTCTAAATTGGGTAACTCCATTTTATTTTAGATAAAAGGTTTTCTTCTCTTCTACCAAAGGTAATGATTCTATAATGAAGTTAGGAATTTTTGGAGATTATTTTATCATAATCTGGATGATCTAAGGGGCTTGAGAGGTTTGATTAAGTGGGTATATGTGATTACCTTTTATAAGAGGGGGGAGGGGCACTTTAGGATAGTCTTGAAATATTATTTTATTATAAATTTATTTTTGAATTATAATAGTTCAAAAGTGATAAATTTCTAGGATAAAATTATTATGGGTTTAAATAATCTCTACCAATAGGTTTTAGACAAGTTTAGGTCACAAAATTAACCTTATCTTTTAGATTTAACTCTTAGTTAAAAACATTAACTCTTACCATGTCTTCTTGTATTTTCATAATATATGGTTACTATAGTTACTATAAAATGACAAGAAACCCACAAGTGGGTAATTAATGAAATTTTTAACATTATATAAGTCATTTGGATGAATATTATATTTTTAGGACTATTATATCTTTAATAAAATAGTATTAGTTTTAAAAAACTCATTTATGTCAATTTTGAAACTATTTGGAAATTGATTTTTGTTAATGTCCTAACAACTTTACTCCTTATAACCAAAGGAATTAACTCATACCACACATGTAACTGTCATCCAATTAATTTATGGAATTAAAATGTTCAAATTACATTTATTTTAATATTTATAATATCATTTTTTTTAATATTTCATTAATAAGGTAATCGTTGCATCATCATTGTGTCATAAATATATTTATTTATTTAATATCTAAAAATTATAAATAAAGTACCATAATGTAGGAAATATATATAGCTTTCTAATTTCTATTTATAGTCGAATAAATCATTTATATAAATTAAATTAAAAAAAATTTGGTTTAGAGATACATGTTTGTGTTATATTTCTCCTTTCTTTAAATTAAATATTATAAAAGGTCATTATCACACCCAAGTGGCTTCATGGGGTCCTAAATTCAACACAAGGATACTCATGGTCGAACATATCTTATACAATAGGATTAGTAGATGTGTTAGGTTGGTTTTATATTATTATAATATTATTTTCTTACACTTATTTACCTGATTTACCCTTTAACCTTGGTAAATAAAAATAAATACTCAAGTTAATATTCATAATGAACAAAAATAAAAGGTACCTATTTACATAATTTGTACCTTATGATTCTAAATATTGAATCCACTTTTCCAAATTCAAAACATAGAATTGGAAAAAATAATTTAAAATTATTTTCCGTTGTCAAAACCAGAAAACGGGTTTTTAAGAAGTAAAAACTATCAAAAGATTGGCATGTGTTTATGTCCAATTTAAATGTGAAATTACTTCCAACGAACACAATTGGATTAAATGATAAAAAATTAATCTAACTACTCTTTAAAACCAATTTAAAAAATATATATAACTATATAAATAAATTAGATGAAAATATAATTTTGAATTAAAATGGAGTATTTTTCCCTATTCATAAAAATATGGATTTTATCAGAAAAATACCAAAATTTCAACTGAAGTAAATTTTTATGTCCCTATTGTAAAGAAGAAGTTTATTTTATCAAATAGAACATATAAAAGTGAAAAAAAAACCTTATTTAAAAGGTTTCTCCATCAAAAGCGGTAAAACAACCTTTTAAAAATATTAGAGTATTTTATGCTTAAAATTGGATTCATTCTCATTTTAAGCCTCTGGAATTATTTGGATTAATGTAAAAGAAATTAAAAAATATGTAAAATCATAATATAGTTAATTACTTTATTCTCTCCAATTCAACGTCTAGCCGTTAACTAACTTTTAAAATAATAATATTATTGTTGTATTATGTTTCAGTATAACTTAGTGTTATGTGAAATGTAAGATTTTGAAGAAACCTATTATTGCATGTCAAGTACGCTATCATACATAGTGTCCCCTTTAAACTGAAATTAATATTAAATTCAAACATATTAATAGATATAAAAATGTATTGTTTTATAATTACCTGGGATGTTACACCTATCCCACATCCAATAGCCTTGGGGTTGGTGAAAAGTGAAGGATCCAGGTACAGTAGAAGTACATTTAGATGGAATTATATTAATAATTCATTTAAAATAGAGTTTTATGAATCCAAAATAGTGGATACTTTCATGTTAAAATTATAATTAATTTATTTACATATTAATAAATAAATACCTAGTATTTGGATATTTCTTAGATTATGATGATGTTGATCATCCAAAAGACCCTTTTCGAATTACCATTGTTGCACTTGTAGGATCCAAGGGTAGAATCACATTAGTAGTGTCCACACATTCTCCTTTGATCTTTATACATCACCAAATGATTTTTTGTGTGATATCATGATGAATCAATCATCTTTAATTATTATCCTTGATCTCTTATCCTTCAAACTTGAAGTATTTTCTCTAGATCTTCTTCTTATTGAGAGAGAGAGAGAGAGAAAGAGGAGTATAGAGAGAAATATGTTGTGTGAAACCATTATAAATTCTTGATTAACACTACATGATAGACATAACCATATATTTATAGAGATATGGATTTCTTTAAAATATTATTGAATTAAGTACCATCTCTTAAATAATAGCATAATATTTATTAAACCACATACCACATAATAATAATATTTTTTTATGGAGTAAGCCCTAACTTGTGCAATAAAAAGTTTTATTTTACCGGTTTATAAATTAGTATTTATCATAGGCTTTGGTCTTGGTCCATTCAAACTCCTCTATATTTATTTAATACTCATATAAATATTTTATTCTTAAATAAATATTTCATTCACAATGCAGAAAATTAATATTTATTCAAAAAATAAAATAAAATAAATAGTCTATTCACAATCTGGGGAATAAATATTTATTATATATTCTTGTAATAAAATAAATTATCTATTGATAAAAAATAATTATTTATTACCTTATGAATATTAGTGATCAATAAAACCTGAATAAAAATATTCCTTGGTCTTGAGAATAATATTTATTCTAACAACTAAATTCTAATATAATTTAATCAAGATTGGTGGAAAACATAGTGTGTAACCCTCAAGGATCTTTTTCCTTGTTATTAGGTGGGATTGCCTAAAGTCCAAGATTACTATCTAGAAACAATTTAAGGGTCCCAAGAGAAGGAACATGAATTTTCACTATCAATGACCACATATGAACACTCGATGTGTAATGTAATTCGTTAGTCAAAATATATAATCATGTAGGTTGCACATCCATTTAATCAACCTATAATCTCAATATGTCTTTCATTTACTATCTGAAATAAATATGTCGTTACACCATAGTCATAGAATTTAATGTAATGGTATTCCAATAAAGGGAACAGATATCAATTTCCAAGAATATGTAAGGGAAAAATTATTCCTTGATGTGTCCATTAATAAAATGTCATTCATGATGCACCCGATGTATCCAACTTCTCCATGAATTATGAAATACATCAATGTTCAAAAGTCATAACATTAATTAATAATAATCATAATATCTAAGGACCATTACACATGCTCTTAGATAGGAATATCTAATAATAGCCAAATGTCCAGAATTCTTACTGGTGGGTATATTGTCATGATATCTTATCTTGGAGATTACCAAGTGTGATCTTCCTGGGAATAAGTATCATTCGCTTACGAGTAATCTCACCTAACATTATACATACTATGTGCCCTATCAAAGTACATTGTCCAATTTTAGAACTATATTTAAGAATATTTTCATGTCATTTAAAGGTTCTCATCATTGTGGGAAACTACTATGGCCTTATCAATGTGATAGATACTCTATGACATTATCATAATAATGTTATATAGAAGAACAATCAACAAGTGATAATATATTTAAATTAATATTCACTTAATTTAATATACATGTAATCCAAGGTATAAAGTAGTTGGTTCTAGAGAACCAACTCCAAAAAACTCCCACTTGAACTGGATCCAACTTCTTATGACCGGTTTTTTCTCAGATTTTAAACAATCTTATGATGATTATGGATATATTTTCTATGATTTCCATATTTTTGGGGCTAGGGTTGGTTAAAAAATATGTATGTATGGTGAATCTATTTACTACAACATTACTATCTTGAGAAAATCAATCAAGTAGTGATATAACCGAGTATCCACCTCTTGTTCCCTTACCATAATCCTAATATCCTGATTAAATATATATATTCAAATATTATCATAAAAAGATAAATATATTTATTTTTATATAACCCAAAATTGAAATATGATGTAAAAAAACTTCTTAATCTACATCAGAAGCTTCAACGTACTCAGATATTAGAGATATGGAAACCACTGACCGTAATAAGTTTTTTTTACATATTTCTATAGACTTATTAGTGATAGTAGATCAAATTGAACTAAATGAAGATAATTATTCAATTACCATGATCACTAGTATTCCTACTTCTCTAGACACTAGGAACTCATCCAGTTTAATTTTCAATGTACTATTAGAGAGTAATAACTGCATGTCTACGAAATTATGTTGAATCTATTTGATACTCACCTATTAGCCTTTTGGAATTAGTAATATCAAATTTTAGTTCATATCTTGGAAGATGAGATTAATTAGTAGAACTTAAGCTTGTAAAATTATTTTAATCTCCATAATATCTTCCTATATCATTTCGTGTTCTACTAGAAGGATTATATGCCATCAAAAATTTGTTCTTGAATTGTTTCAACTTGTATTTTTAAATACTATGATAATATATACACTATGACTAGATTTATCAATATCATAGATCCATTTTTTCAATATTGTTCCTAATAACACATTTTCTACATTATTTTAAACATGGATAAATTGCATTCCCTAGTCTTAGATAATTGTAAAGATGCATCATTTGTTTTCTATATGTTAGGAACATATTTATATTGAAAAAATTTAGTAATCCCATTAACAAGATAGAGACACTTGTCACTTATTCATTTACAAATTAATGATATATTATCACTATGTTAGACTCATTAATAATTTAATTTATGTAATATATATATATTATTGTAATTTATTGATGTTACCAACCATTTTTACTTACCCCTAGAAGATGTATACCATAGGGA
Organism: Viscum album; assembly: GCA_963277665.1. Taxonomy (NCBI): domain Eukaryota; kingdom Viridiplantae; phylum Streptophyta; class Magnoliopsida; order Santalales; family Viscaceae; genus Viscum; species Viscum album. The sequence continues at coordinate 422,534,243 of OY728122.1, forward strand.
CTCTTTTGGTCATGTCATATAGACATATACCATAAGGTTTACTCTATATAATTTGGACTTGAAAATCCAAATACCAATATAGTGGTATTAGAAATATGCTTTAAAAAGGTAGAATTCAAATAGTATATTAGTAATGATGATTGGTGTATAGGTTTTTTTATACTAGACCTTTAAAAAATTAATCATGCCTTATTAGTACTATAGTGTACTATCAATGTCTAGTTTCTCTTTAACACTCACTAGTAGTATCATGTATTAGAAACATTCAAAATATAGATTCACATGATCTTGATACATGGAGTTCATTACATGAATTTATACATACTTATCAACCTTATCATATTACCATTTTCTGCTTCTTTGTAGGAATGTTTATTCTATAAGAATAATATATTTATCACCCATTTCGGTTAACACAAACCACATATTTGGTTATATATATTCCTATGCAGTATGTGACTTGGGGACTACTCCTCCAAATGAGTTTAGTGGACTCCATTATTCCTATGCCAACATGTATTTATTTAGATCCATAACCCATAGATGTTAAGTCTACTCCCACTATCTTCAAAATATAGGATTCCTTTATGGAAATTTATTCAATCTTGAATAAAGGTAAATATTCTTAGTGGCTATAGGATAATTAACTCAAATGCAACATATTATTTTAATGTTTGTTAGTATCTATGTAAAACTTTTAAAAAATGGTTCTAAAAACATTTTTTGTAGTTTTCTAATATATTTTTATCCTATCGTAATTGATATGATATCTATTATACAATATGGTTGGCATATGATTAGTTGTTTTACTTCTATTTTTGAAACATGTCTTAGAAGGAATGATGGAAGATTTGAAATATATATATAAATCACATCATTGATCTTTCTTTTACTATTATCATGACATTGATATATATTAGGAAATGTGAGTTAGGGATAACCTTTAATCCATATTTGTGATCACAGATTGCATGGATAAACTATTTTTTGATAGGCTATCTTGCTGATAGATCAATATTTACCAAGTGCAATCATTTACTTCACTGAGAATTTATAAAATTTCATAATGAAATATAATGAATTATTTTATGTTAATTTTAGATTTATAGTAGTTCACATGTCTATGTTGAAATAACTCTAAATTTTTTCTTAAATAACTTTATATATAAAGGTGTCTTTATCTAAAACATGATAAGTAGGTTTTTTTATATCCAGTATCTTAGATCAATTATGAATAAAACAATTTTATAGATATAAATAATTCAATTACATTCTGTTTTATTTAAAAAAATTATCTTTTCAAAATAATTTAAGAGTATTATATTTTATATTTATCATTCATTGTAATGGTTATTTGTGATTCAAGAGTTATTAAACTATTATTTTAGTATTAAATTACCATAATAACATTTATTCAAAACATTTAATAATGTCTTGTTGTGTCAAGTTATACATTGAAATAAATGTTTTGGATACACTTATTACAAACTTGAATCAATCCAATCTAGAAATAGAAAATAGTGATCTCACATTTGATGACATAGGAATCAACCTTTCTCATCTCCTTTTGATATCACTCTATAACCATTCTATTCTTACTTGTTTCATGTATTTAATAAATGTATGTTCTAAGAATATTGTATTTAATAAAAAATAGGTGAAAGGAAACTTGATGAATATACCTAATGTGGATGTAACTTATTTCTTATTCAATTCATTGCCATTTCTTTACCATTTTCCATTCTTTCCACAAAAGAATAAAATAGCCTCCTATTCATTGTTATTCCTTTGAATATTTTGTCTCTTTTTAGGTCATGTAAAATATATTTTGGATTTGGAATAACCATGGGATATTTATCCTTGTCTGTCAAAATTTTCACCATATATTGTGGAGAAACATATGTTAACCAATTTTTATACTCTTAGTGAAGTATGGACAAATGTTTCTCAAGAATTTTATCTATTTTGTTTATCTGGGCTTGGAAAAATAAAAATAACCATGAAAGTAAGCATAATAACATAATATTAATGGATAATTTATTTTCTAAGTGGAATCCTAGTTTTGATAACTAATCAACATGCCCTATCATTTATAATGAATGATCAATAGATAGATTTCCTTCTTCAAGTTTACATAGATATAGCGCATTGATAGTATTATTTATTTCTATCATTTCCTTCTCTTTATCAAGGGAATGGTGATGTGATATTATGGTATAAGAATCCATGTATTTATGTTTTATTATCAACTATCCATACATAGTTGATAATATAATATAATGGACATAGGAATCATCCTCAATATATTTATAGTAGGCATCCTTTTCACCTTCGCTCACCTACTAGGGTGGAAGAATAGGAATTAGGGATTCTAACATATAATACAAACTCTTGGACAATAACACATCACATTAATGGTTGTACAATATCTAGAAATTTTTATTTAAAAGTAAATACCCAGAGTTAAGGAATGATTGCACTATTTTCATGTTTTTTCTTTCCTTTATTTTTAATAATTATAATATATGATTAATACTTGATTATAAATTGAGTGAGAAGTAATAATAATTAATTTTATTAATTATCACACTATTTTAACATGTCTAAATAATCATCACTATTTAAATTAGAATTTATATTTTCTCTAATATTCTAGTGTAAATGTTCCATATTTTATTTCATATAATACAGACAAGGTCCATGAAAATTACTTGAAATTATTTAGGTAGGTTGTCTTTTCAACCATGGGATTGCAGCTCCTTAATCTATTGAGTGGACTCCCCAATCTAGAAACCCTAACTCATATTTCCTCAACACATACCTCTAAAATTTTATTGGATATATAGAGGCTATTAAACCCAATAAGGATTTGGTTAGGTTAACCCATTATCTTAATTAAGACTTATTTATGATTAAAAGTTCCCCCAGTCGAGGGAAAATAGACACATAAAATATGGTTAATCTTAATTTAGACTATGGATGGGTTGATCTGACTTAATATTTAGTTGATGGATTTTATTTTATTATACATAAATTTTATCTTGTTTTATCCTTTATATTTCTTGTTAATATTAAGTGGATTTTACTTAATTAATTAACCATGTGGGATAAAACATTTATGCATGATCCATTTATGTAAATTCCATCCTTGCACATTAATTTCATTTATTTATGTGATCATGGACTTGAAATCATAAATTAATTAATTCATGTAAAAATAAATAAATAAATAAATAATATGATCATGATCTTAACTAACAGTTCATTTATTGATCGAATAATAAATCAACTTATCACCTAGGATAATAACTCCTTATTCTGGTCTTTGAATGAGTTGTATCATTTCACCTGTCCACCTATATATCTCTAGGGTTGGCATCATTATGGTTCCATTATGAAACACCTCCATGCTCCTTGAGATACTTTATTAATTACATGTATTTATAAATCACAAGTAGTTGAGGGTAACCAATGGATTGGTTAATGGGAATTATATAAATAACCATGGACACATAGTTTCTACATAATAATGGAGGAATGGATGGAACTTAGCCCATAAAATTTAATTTAATATTGTATAATTCCAAATCCATGCAATAAATTAAATTAAAACATCCAATACATGGGCAGGTCTTGTTCAATCTCATGAATGTTCATACATGAAACATATATGAAAAAGTAAACTGGTTAACATTCATTTTTATTAATTCTTTTTTATTAAGATAACATTCATGAATTAATTAATTAATTAATTAATTAATTCTATTTTATCTTAATGGACATTTGAATTCATTAGTAGATACCCATAATAATTTCATTCATTAAAATAAATATAAGAACAAATTATTATAATAAATTAATTGAGTATTTAAAATTATTTAAATCCATTATTAAATTTTCAAATACAATAGGTTTCAAAAAATAAAATAAGGTTTTTAATGATACAATTATCATTTTAATGTAATTCAATTTTGTCATTAATTTGGTGAATGCATGGTGTGTATTATCTATCTACATGCCTTTTACATCGATTGTGGTGTATCTATGATACATGCATGGGGATTAGGAAATCAAATCAGTCAAACTACACTGAGTGTACTACCAGCTACATGTTGTGAGATTATATTTCCATGTATTAACTTATCTCACTGAATGGGTCAACATGTACTTCAGATAAATAAATTAATGTGTTACATGTCCTTTATATCAGATACATTTTGTGCACTCCATTAATGACCTAGGTTATCAGTATAATATGGTTTTGATAGTGTATAATGATCATATGGGTTACATGAATTTCACTACTAACATGTAGACTACACAACGTGTATGATAGAAACACATTGTGTAATCTGATATGTCATTTTCCATGTTGGATTGGTCTACACATGGTGTATAATAAATGCAACATATGTAATTACTTCTCAATGCATCGTGTGTCCAGTGACATAGCCAGTTGCAGTTCACTAATATACATAGCGTGTACTCCAGTTACACATCATGTAATCCCATTATATCTAGCCAAATTGCTTGACACTTCCTGGTTAAATATATGGTCACTCTTCATCTGTTCTTGGACATGATAAATTTTTAATCTTGAACAAAGAAATTAAAATGTCAAAAAAACACGTTAATTCAAATCGTATTAATGAACAAATAATATGAAATAAAAAATTCAACCATGATTGTGAATATTGATAAAAAATCAAATAAATAATAATAAATTTAAAATGTGACCACTTGGATACCACGTGAAGGTTCTAAGAATGATGGAAGTTCCTTAGGTGGGTATTATATTAAAATTTATTTTAATGTACAGTTGTCTAAAGCCCCAATAGAGGATATTTTGACATTAAATTTATAATTAATTTATTTATATTTGAATAAATAAATACTTGGTATTATGATCATTGTTCGATGATGATGATTTTGATCATCTGAAATTCCCTTTTCAAATTACCATTGTTGTACCCTTAGGATCCATGTTTAGAATCTCTCTAGAATTGATCTACACATGATTCTTTGTTCTCCAAACAAAACCGATTTATTTTTTGGGTGATATCATGGTGAATCAATCATCTTGTGTTGTCCATATTGATCGCTCCTCCTTTGGGCTCGATGGATTTTCTCTCTAGATCATCTTATTCTTTAAAGAGAGAGAAAATTAGTAGTCAAGAGAAGAATCTACTATTTTCAGTGATTTTAAATTCTTGTTTAACACTCTGTAATAGATATAACCATCCATTTATGGTGTTTTAGTTTAGGTTATAATGTTATTTTTTTGCATACTGACCCTTAAATAATATTATAATCTTTATTACATCCTAGTTCACATAACAATAGTATTATTACTATTTTCTGGAACACATGCTAACATGTTTAATAAAATTATTATTTACCAATTTTAGAATTAATATTTATCACCATACATAGTCCTGGTCTATTCAAACTCCTCGTTATTTATTGAATACTTTAGTAAATAACTTATTCATAGATAAATATTTTATTCAAAATATAGAGAATAACTTTTAAATAAAATATTTAAATTGTTATTATTTTATTCACAATACATTGAATAAATATTTATTATATATACATGTAATAAAATGAATTATTTATTAATAAAAAAATAATTATTTATTACCTTGAAAATATTATCAATCAAAAAAACATTAATAAAATTATTCCTCCATCTTGAGAATTATATTTATTCTGATAATTAAATTTAAATAGAAATTAATCAAGATCAATAGAAAGATGTAGTATGTGACCATCTAGGATTATTTCTCATTGGTATTAGGGGGGGTTTCTTAAAGTCCAAGATTACTATCTAGTGGGTCAAGAAACCCAAAATAAATAACATAATGTCACAATATCGACAACCACATTTGAACTCTCATTGTGTAATATAATCCCTTTGTCACAATATCTCCTCAAGAAGGCTACACATCTGTGTCACCAAACTATATTCTCTATATATATTTCATTGAGTATCTAAAATAAACACATAGTTAAATAATGTACAGGTAATTTAATGTGATGGTTTTATTCCAGTCAAAGGGATGAATATCAACTTTCATGAAGATTGAAGGGACAAATCCTTCCTCAACTTATTCATTAATAATATGTCATTCGTGATGCACCAAACCTATCCAATATCTCTATGAACTGTTATTATCATGGTTTATAAAATACATATAAGTGTGTGATTAATAAAATGTAATAATAATAATCTTAAAGTTTAAGGACCATTACACATGCACATAAATAGAAATATTCGATGACACCAAAACATGTGGAATTCTTACTGGAAGGTCTGTTCTCATAATCTTCTATCGTAGGGATTACCATGTGAAAACTCCATGATAAGAAGTTTAACAAAATAAGAATTTCATACATAGATAGTGAATCTTTTTTATGAATATTAAATACATTACACAAACACACACCTGAGGACTATAATAGTTTAGTATCTTTGGGACTAGGTGCACAATCTTCTAATTTGGTAAAAGATCTTCAACATCTTTCATAACGATCTTCCCCTTTAATTCTATTCACAAGCATACCCTACCTAAAACCATTATTCATAATTTGAGGAAAGGAAACAAAATAAAGGGTAAACTCATTTGCTCATTAAGGGTAAGAAAGTGAGATATCAATGATAACATAAGCATGAAATGATCATAATGGTATGATAACATGAGATTAACATTTAAAAACCATACCCTGCATATCAAATACCATAATATTGAGACATGGAATAATGTTTTTCATTTTATAAGACATGAATGATAAAATAATAAACAAACATGATCCCTGGTAGTATAACATTTGTATAAGACATGGAATTTTGGAATCAAAATAATAATATATAACTATTTCCATAGTAGTCAAGGCACATTTCTAAGTTTGTCATAGTGGAATGATTTCATTCCCCAAATCATCATAGTAGTCAAGTTTCACTCACAATACCATCATAATGGAAAAATTACATTACTAAACCATGTTCACTCCCCATTATAGCCCTATCTATCTCATGAGATATAAATATTTACCCAATTCATTGGAGGGAGATATAGGTCCCACCCATCACATAATGAAAATAATATGTATATGTTCCGTAAGATCATTAAACATTCATTATATAATAACCCCTGAAATGAAATGGGTGTCCTAATAATTTCATCATGTCATAACATGTGGAAAAGATAAAGGTTTCATAATAATTTCATCATTTCATCATAGCATAACCCATTAAATGGAGTGGGTTTCATAAGAACTTTATCATGGTAAATCCATTGGAATAGAAAAAGGTTTCATAAACATATTTTCAACATAAACATAATCTATTTAGATAATTAATAAGAATGGTATCCTTGGATTATATAACCATTAAAACATAAGTAACATAAAAAGATGTCATATTAGATGGAAAATTATTTTAAAATACCAATTGAAACATTTCTTGAGGAAAATAACTTCTCTTTTCAAATCAATTTGTGAAACAAAAAAATTATAAAAAAATGGAAATAAATTTCTTTGAAAATAAATTTGAAAACTTTTATAGGAATCTTTAAAATAATTTAAAATGCTTCTTGTGGAAAATATTATTTCCTCTTTAAAAAATAATTTTTAAAACTTAAAAAATTTTGAAGGTAATTTTATTTTAAAATAATCATGAAAATTTTTAAATTTGGATTTAAATAAAATGATGGAAAAGATAGTGGTAAATTCCATTCATGTTATACACCTTAAAACAAATATTTCATTCACATTTTTGGTAAAATCCAAACAGGCATTGTTTAGAAAATAAAATAAATATTCTATTAAAAAATTAGTAAAAAATAAAAAATGTATAAAAAATTCTTTAATAAATCATTTGGATGATGTTAAAAAAATTAAAATACATTTATAAAACTTGGTTTTGAAATAAAAATGGGTTTTCGACCAAAGAGATAAATAAAGATGATTTTTCTTAAAAACATTATTCTGAACTCTTAAGTACATAATGAGAGGAAAATGAAGGGAAAACATGTATTCTCATAAAATAACCATAGGAGAATAAAATTTAAGAGTTTATTATGAGATGGTTTATAATATTTTATCATTGGAAATATAATCATAAATAGTCCTGATAAATGATGAGATTATAATATCAAATCATTAAGACTTTAATAACATTGAATTGTAAGCCCCGTGAAGGAATAAAATTAAATGAAAAATATAATATCATGATAAAAAAATAGATTCAAGATATTAAATTTCAAATTTTCCATATATACACCTCATCAAATAAGATAGGTGAATAACATAACATATGTCTCAAGGAAGGAAAATTAAGAAAAAAATTCCTTACCACTTTGAAAACGTTTAAATTGTAAACCCCGTGAAATAATAACATTAAATGAAAAATATAATATCATGAAAAAAATTATATTCATATATAACATTCTAATGGGTATGTATATTCACCTCATAAAATAATATAGGTGCATAACATAACATATGTCCTAAAGAAGACAAATTGAGACAAAACTCCTTTACCGTTTTGGTAACTTTTGAACCGTAAAACCCATGAAAGAGAGACCCAAAAATGGATATTTAAATACCTATATATTTAAGGATAATAATATAAAAATACATTCATGGGAATTATATACACCACATAAATGAAATAGCTGGTGAATATGTCATGTGTCTCACAGAATTAAAAAGTGAGACGGAAATACCTTACATTAAGTATCAACTTCCTTCATAAACATTAAAACCTATTGTATGATAAAAAAATTATTTTACATTTATTAATTAACATAATTATATATATCATACCATATTTGATTTACTTATGACCATTTATTTCATGTTTATTAACAATTATTTGTTAAAATCACGTTTTGGGTAATAACTGCTTTGTTTTTCATATATGTTTTAATTTTTAATTTTCAGCCCTATTAAATTGATGATCGTTACACCATCTCTATAATGATAAAATTATATAAATATAAAATATATTTGGTTTATATTTTTTTATAGTGATCCATAAAAGTTAGAGGTAGAAAATAAAATACATCGTTCATGGAGATGGTAAACTGTACATACACATAAACATTGTTTCTATTTTCTTGAAAGAATAAAAGAAAGAAAGATAAATAATATATTTCCATTAAATAATAATTTTAATGTCATATATATCAATTATTTTAAATAAAATCATTTTTATTACCCTTCATGTAAAGCGTTAATGAATCACATCTCCTTATAAGGTGGTAGTACAGCATACACACGAATGATGGTATCGTATTCCCATGAAATGGAAAGTAAGTAGGAACATGTGATATCATGATTTAAGAAGAATAATAATATCATAAAAATAATATACAAACATTATAACCATAATTATATCCATCTTTGTGAGGTGGTGATGGAAAATGAATAACATTGGTTCGCGAGGTGATAGTCCATCGTACACACAAATGATGATTTTGTAACCCATTTTATGGAAGAGGATAACGATTTTGGATATTACATTAACATGATGACATATTGGTATATTGAACATAATTAATTTTTTATATTATCATTTTTTAATAATAATTGAAGTATTTTGAGGGAAAATAATATAAAACGCTTTATTTAGTACATTACCTCTTCTTCAAACAACTTCTTTTAGTTTGAACCAAAAGGATTTATAGACTAGATTTAGGAACAAAATAAGGTTTCTAGGATGACATGATAGAATTAATGAATTTATATTTTCATGTATTGGAAAAACCAAATGTATTTTTAAGTGCGGAAATTAGATAAGATGGGGTGGCCTTTTATAAGTGAAGTTAGTGGAACACATGTAATTTTTTTAAAAGAAAATGGTGTACGCCCATTTTTCTCAGGTAAAAAGGATCCAAAATGGTCCATTAATGAACCTTGAATATATAAGTTCCAAATATTTCTATATAATGGGTTTTTTATAACTTTTAGGTCATTTTTATCCCTTATCTTTCTAATTTTACACCTAGGTAAACCCATTTTTACCTTAACCATGGTAAATAATTTTTACTATTTTTATTATTCATTATTGTAAAAAATTAATTTTACCTTATTATAATATATATAAATTATACTTATTTAAAAAATGGAATCCATTTTTCCATATTACATTCACATAATGTGAAAATTTTCATTTATAATTAAACGCACAGATGTGATGAGAAAGCGGTTTTCCAAAGAGAAAATGTTCATATGTTAAAAATGTTTTTATATCAAAATTCAATATAAAAATGATTCAAATAACCTAAATTGGATTAATTTATATATAATTGAATTAATATTAATTTTAAATGAATTTATAAATTTTAAAAATAACATTATAAATCCTTTAAACTAAAATGTAATTTTTAATAATAACCAGTATTTGTCAATATTCACTAAAAAATAATCTTTTTAGAAAAATCCTAAAAATTCATCCTAAGATAATTTTTACATGGTGATTTAAAAAATTAAATTTATTTTTTTCAAATATATTTTATAAATGTTTCAAAAATTATATTTAAAGTTAGTGTGAAAAAGTGAAAAAACTGTTTTTTAGATAAATGTAGTTTTTAAGTATAAAATTGTATTTATTTTTATATCCTATATAGAAAACAAAGAATATGAATTTTAAAATTTTTATTTATTATATAATATATAAATTTCAAAAAAAAATCACCAAAAAGAATTTAATTTAGTTAATCATATTCATTTCCACCATTTCAAAATTTAGGTGATATATATCATATTAAATATAAATATTTTAATAGTATGGTATGTTTCATTTAAACTCAGTCTTGCGTGTAACACAAAATATCGAAAAGATTAAATTAATTTGAAAAAATATACATTTAACAAAATATTAGGGAGTTATATTATAACCCCTTAAATAAATTTATTCAACACAATTTAAACTTTTTCTTGGTAAGCAAGCGTTTAACATTTGAAAATTCCATTGTGGGAAATCCATATCGCAAAACAGTTTAATAAAAATTATTCTTAAAAAGAGAGAAAGGGATGTGATAAGGTTATCTAGAATAACACATACTAGTTTTAAAAATATGATAACATGGTTGGGAAGTGAAAATAGGGAAAAATAAGTGAAAACTAACACCCAAATACTAATGGATAGTGATGGATAACATAGACAGTAGAAAGTTAATGACCACAATGACATAAACCAAATTGGTATGAAGAAGTTCATTGATATAATAAAAATGATGATAATAGGACAAAATTTTATTTCAATATCCTTTTCTTAATTTTGGATATTTTTTATGAGAATATATAATTACATGATTTCATCCTATTTCATAAGCACAATATCATCCTTGGGTTATGCCTTAATCAATTTCCACTTCATCAATTACACTAAGAGATGAATTTTTCATGTCTTAAAGACTAAATAAGATCTATAAAAGAATGATAATTCATTCCTTCTATCTGTAGTTATTATAAAAAACAAAAAAAAATCACAAGTTATGTATAAATCTTCATATGGTTAATTAATACATTAAACTATAAAACCTCATCTAAAATCCAAATTAAACCATTAAATGAATGGTTAACCTTAAAACCCTTTAAAAATTAAAAATTTATAAATAGGATCACTAAATTTATTATCATTAATCCCCCAAATATCATAAATTATATCTTGATTACCACATACCAAAAATGTGAACACCTTAGTCATATATTTTCTTTAATCACGATAATAACAAAAATTACCATAAAACTTAATGGAAACATATATATTTCCTCAATACTTGAATAAAAATGTATATTATTGAATATATTCCATAAATATAATAATGATATAGAATCCATAAATGATAATATAAACCACTTTTTCATAAATAATTAATTTATTCGAAGGTAATTAAGACTATCCAATTTACTTTATTCATATCATTCATCTCTTTGTCCAAATTAAACACTATTTTCTTAACATCAAGAAAATATTAAGAGTTATATTCCATTAATAAAAATATCACCTTTCCATTAAATCGCCTTTCTAGGTCATCACCACTATTATACATATTTTTTAAAATCATTAATGAAAAATTTATACTGAAGAATCCTTATATATTTCTTGATTGATATAAAATAATTCTTGAATTCCAATACAAAAGTACTTCAATCATCCCACTTCATTCTCAACCCATTAACTTGGCTTCATAAAATTATTACTTAATAAATATTTCCTAAATTATGAAATATTATTCATGTCTTAACAATAATCAACCTCAATTTAATCATGCTTCTCAAATTTAACATAAAAAATACTGTTAGTTTAGCCTATAGTTTTCATATATCATTTGTAGTATCCTCATCATCAGTAGTATAACCATTACTTGTAACACCATGTTGATTATATTCATTATCTTTACCCTTAGGATGTATATTTTTATAATTCCCATACTTTACACATTTTAATCATTCAATCATTGATGATATCTTAAGTAGACCATTATTCTCATCCATTTCATTAGCTGAACTTTTCTTTTTTCCTATAAAATTAATTTCTTTATGTCCTTATTTTCCACACTCAAAACATAATATATTTCCTCTAATACATCCACTTGGGTGCTTATTTCCATATTCTCAACATATAGTAAACTGAATTTTCTTTCCTCTATGGTCTCCACCACTCGAACTCTCAGTGAACTATATCCTTCTCTTATTTGGTGAGTTTGAGATTTTTTTAAGGTGAAATTTATTAATAATATATCTTGATAATTGAATAAGAATAATCACAATATACTTTACTTAAATTTTCACACCATTTGGTTCCTTATCAACACATTTTCTATCATATTCAATATTGATCCAATTCCTTATGATTCTTACCATTTACTAAAACAAAAAAACAAGGTGTGAGAAATAATAATAATAGTGGAGAACCACATAATCATGAAAACTAATTTATAGTATGTCTAAATCATGATACATTATTTTCAATATATGAAACATTAGGATAAACTTATGTAATTAATAGTCATTATTTAAATCCTTCATGATGGTTTATAAATAGTTTGTGAATTTCAAAAGCATGTCTCCTGTAAGTGTTAAACTAGGTGTGAAAAAAGGCTTGTTTATATGCACCATGTGATGATATAGTCTAAATCAATGTTCCATTTTAAGGGTCATTAACCCCTAAGTAACTCTATACTAGATCCATATCCACTTATAGTATCCAAAAATGGATGTAATTTTTTAGAAACCACTCACTATATCTATTACAAACATTTCATAAAATTTTCCTATACTTTGAATCATCCTTAGAATTAATCTTAGAATTTTCCTTAGGGATCTCACTCAATTTTTCTAATCCTAGTTTACAAAGTTTAACTAAACTTTTTCTCTCATACAAACTATATTGACCTCATAATTTCATACATAGATATTATATATTTTTATATGAATATTCAACACATTACACAAACACTTTCCTAAGGCCCATAATAGTTTATTATCTTTGAATATTAGGTAAAAAATCTTCTAATTTGGTGAAATATCTTCAACATATCCCATAAATATATTCCTTTTTAGTACTCTTCACAAACATACCCTACTTAAAACCCTTCTTCATAAACTTGGGAAATGAATCATAAGAAATGGTGAGATTAGATGCTCAATAAGGGTAATAAAGTGAGATATCAAAGATAAAATAAGAATGACATAAGAATAAGGGTATGAGAACATGATATTAACATTTTAAAATCATTACCTATATATCAAAGATCATAATCATGAGACATGGAATAATGTTGGGCATTTTATAAGATATGAATCATAAAGTAATGAAATAATATGATCCCTAACATTAAAACATTGGAATAAGATATGGAATTGTCTCATATACATAAACATATATAATTATTTCCATAACAGTCAAGGCTCATTTCCAAGCCTATAATAGTGGAATGGGTTAACTCCCCAAACAATCATAGTAATCAAGGTTTACTCCCAAGACCATCATAGTGGAAACTTTTCCTTACTGAACTAGGTTCACTCTATATTTTAGACCTTTATATCTCATGAGATATAAATATTTACCCAATTAATTAGAGATACATATAGCTCCCACCTTTTACATAATGAAAATAATATGTATATGTGACATAAGATCATAAAAAATCATCATATCATAACCCATGAAATAAAATGGGTTTCATAAAAATTTCATCATATCATAATATATGTAAAAGAGATAGGCTCCATAATCATTCAATCATTTCATCATAGCATAACCCATGAAAATAAGCGGGTTTCATAAAAATTTTATCATGGTATAACTTTTGGAAGAGAAACAGGTTTCATAAACATCTTTTCATTATAAACATAAACCATTTTTAGAAAGAATATGAATGTTATCCCTGGATAATATCACCAAAAAATAATAAGTAACACAAAAGGATGTCATCTTAGAAAGAAAAATATTTTGAAAGATCACTTGGAATATTTTTTGAGGAAAATAAATTTTCTTGTAAAATCACTTTTAAAAACTAAAAAATCATAAAATATTTTTGAAATTCTTTTCGATGAAAATAACTTCAAAATAGTATAAATTAATCTTTAAAAATAATTCAAAACATTTATTGAGGAAAATATCCTTTCCACTTTAAAAAAACTTTTTAAAACATTAAATTTTTTTAAAATACTTTTCTTTGAAAATAACCTTGAAATATTATAATGTAATCTTCCAAGAAAATATTGGTCTTAATGAAAGGAAATTTCATTCATGTCATATATGTTAAACAAATATTCCTTTAACATTTTCAGTAAAATATAAATGGGAATTGTTTGGAAAGTAACATGAAGATTAATTTTAAAAAAATTTGTAAAAAATCTAAATATTAGTAAGAAAGTATTTAATAAATCATTTTTATAATTAAAAAAAATAAAAATACATTTAGTAAAAATGGTTTTGGAACAAAATAAGTTTTCGACCGAAGAGAGAAATAAGGAATATTTTTCTTAAAAACATTATTTTGAACTATTTAGTTTAAAAGGAGAGGAAAATGAAGGGAAAACATGTTTTCTTAGGACATAAACATAGGATAATAAAATTTATGAGTTTCTTGAGATATGTTTTATAATATTTTATTATCTGAACATAATCATAATGTATCCTGATAAACAATGAGATTGTATCATAAAATATTTACATCTTTGGTAACATTGACTTGTAATCCCCATGATGTAATAACATTAAATAAAACTTATAATATCATGATAATTAATAAATTCATTATATTTCATGCCAAATAATATTTATATACACTTCATTAAATAATATAGGGGCATAACATAACATATGTCTCAAATAAAGTAAATTGAGACAAAAATACCTTACCACTTTGGAAACATTCGAATCATAAATGCCATGAAAGAATAAAATTAAATGAAACATAAAATATAATAGAAATAATTATATTCATTATATAACATTCCAAATGGTTTGTATATACATGTCATAAAAGAATATAGGTTCATAACATAATTTATGTCTCAAAGAAGACAAATTGAGACAAAAATCCTTTATCGCTTTTGTAACTTTTGAACCGTAAACCCAATGAAATATAGATCCTAAAATGGTTATGTAAATAAACATAATTTTCTATTTAATATTCATAAATTAAATTCATTGGAATTATATACACCACATAAAAGAAATATTTGGTGAATATGGCATGTGTCTTGTGGAAGTAAAAAGTGAGACAAAAATCCCTTACCTTAAGTCTTGACTTCCCTCTTACACATTTAAACCTCCTGTATAATAAATATATTTTTAAAATAAATATATTTTAGAACCATAATTATATATTTAATTCCATATATTATTTACTTATTACCATTTATTACCATTTTATTAACAGTTCCTTATTAAAACCATGTTTCGGGTAATAAGGGATTTTTTATGTATGTTTTGATTTTTTTTATTTTAGATCCTATAAATTTGATCATGGTTCCATAATATAATAATGATAAACATGATATTAATATCATGTATAATCATAATATATGTATTTATATTAATATATAAATTCTAGAGGTAGAAAATGATGTACATCATTCATAGAGACGGTAGACTGTACGTATGCATGAACGTTGTTTCCATTTTCTAGATGGATTGAAAGAAATAAGGTTAAATAATAAATTATCATTAAAAAATAATTTTTAAGTCATATATATCACATTATTTCATTAAAATCATTCTTATTACCTTCCATGTAAAGTGTGAGTGAATCACATCGCTTTGCGACGCAGTAGGTTGTTGTACACATGAACGACGTTATTGTATTCCCATGAAATGGAAAGTAAGGAACATGTGATATCATGATTCAAAAAGAATAATAATATCATAAATATCATATATAAACAATAAATATATAATTATATCTATATTTTAGAGGTGTTGGTGGAAATCGAATAACATCGGTCTGTGAAGTAGTAATCCTTCACACACGAATGATGATTTTTTAACACATTTGATGAAAGATGAGAAGGATTTAGATTAATACATTAAAATAATAATAAAAATAGTATATAGAAGATATTTTTTTATTATATCATCTTGGTTTAATAATAATTTAATGAGTTATAGTACAAAATAAAATCAAATGCTTTATTAAGGATGTTATCTCTTTTTCAGACAACTTCTTTTGGTTTGTATAAAAAAGGATTATTTTTTTGGATTTCTGGCCAAAATATGGATTCTCTAATGAGATGAGGGAATTAGGGAATTTATTTGGTCATTTATTGTCCTAACTAAATGGTTTTTTAAGTGTAAAGTGGAGAGGATAGGGGTTTCCTTTTATAAGTGAGGTGAGTGGAACACTTGAATTTTTTTGAAAATAAAAAGGTCTACCCATGTTTTTCTTATGAAAAATGTCTCCAAAATGGGGCATTATTGATTATTTAAGATATAATGTCTAAATATTTTCATAAAATTGGTTTTTTTTAAACATGGATCTTTTTTAACCTTTATCCTTTAAGTTTAACCCCTAGGTTTTTACCTTGATCATGGTAAATAATTTTTACTATTTTTACTATTTATTGCGGTCAAAAATTAAGTTGACCATATTAAATAATATAAATTATTCTAATTAAAAATATTAAATCTATTTTTATAAATTTCGTTCATATAGGTTGAAATTTTTAATTTAAAATTAATCCTGTAGACATGATGAGAACGTGGTTTTCCAGAGAGAAAATGTTGAAAAGTTTAAAAAGTTTTTATATAAAAATTCAATATAAAAATGGTTAAAATTAAATAAATTTGATTAATTTTTATATAATTTAATTAATTTTACTTTTTAACCCATTTTTAAACAAAAAATAACCTTATAAATTCTTTAAATGAAAATGATGTTTTTAATAAAAACCAATATTTTTCAATATTCACTAAAAAATTAATATTTTTAGAAAAATCCAAAAAATTAATCCTAAGATAATTTTGACATGATCATTTAAAAAATGAACTTTATTTTTTTCAAATATTTTTTATAAAAGTGTCAAAATTGGTTTTAAAATAAGTTTTTAATAGGTGAAAAAACTGTTTTTCAGAGAAATATAGTTTTTAACTGTAAATTAGATTTATTTTCATATCTTGTATAGAAAACACATAAGATGAATGTTAAACATTTTATTAAATTTATAATATATAAATTTAATTAAAATCATTCATTTAAGTAGTTTTTTTAATTTATTTAGTTACAATATGTTTTTTTTCATTAAAATGGTTTTCAAAAAAAGATTTCCTTTATTTTCATATGGTTTTTATTTTCATTTCAAACTAATTGGTCACAAAATAATTAATTTGATATACATGTTTAAAATATATATTTTAATAATTTATTTAATTCTATTTATACACACCATTCTAATGACTATGTTATAACCATCATATTAGATAATAATATTTTAATAGTATGTAATTTTTTTTAAATCAGTGTTGTGTGTAATAAAAAAATATCCAAAAGGTTAAATTAATTGGAAAAAAAATATTTCACAAAATCTCAAGGTGTTATAAGAAGTTTCGTCCACTTAAAATTACTCACACTAGATATTCAACATATTATGTTCCCTTTCATTGTATTTTATCCAATTGTAGAACTATATTTAAGAATATCATCATAGCACATACAGGTTCTCATCATAGTGGGGAAATTATATGGCCTAATCAATGCGAAAAATACTACAGGAAATTATCATATTAATTTTATATAGAATAAAAATCAATATGTGATAATATATTTAAATTTATATCCACTTCATTGATTATACATTTAATCTAATGTACAATGTAGTAGGTCTTAGGGCTCTAACTCCAATAAAATAGGGGTTGGTGACAAGAACAAAGTAGGAAATACTAAAATGATAGGCCTTAATCTATAGTACATAAACACACACAAACAAGAATCTACATGAAACAATGTATAGATAATAATAAAATACTAAACTTCTAGAGTGTAAGACATGCATGCAATAACCTTTATAAAATAAACAACATAAAATAGCATAGAATAAAATATATAAAGGGGAAATTCACACCCTAATATAAATGATGTCCTAACCTAAAGAAAATTAGAAAATAGGAGACTATATAAATCCCATCTCACAATCTCCAGGTTTGGCCATTGGACACGGCCAACTCTACTATGTATATCTACTCTCCTCCTACACCCAGTCTACAAATATCACTATCAATATTCCATTCATCTTCATAAGACACCATATGTGTGGAAGAATCCCAAATAGGGGTGAGTATATACATACCTAGTAGGATTCCCCAAAAACCAATAAGGGGGAAATAGAAATAGAAATAGTCAATCAACTCAACCCATAATGAAAAGAGTAAAGAAAATGTGATCATAAAATATTCTCAAATAAAACATTAATGAAAAGATGAAGGGGATATCCATCTCCATAGCACAGCTATTAATGATGAGTAAGCTTGAATCACCCCAAAAGTCCATCTTTGATTCCCATCACTATGCATAACCACGCAGGAATCAGTGTATAGGGCCCACACCTTACCACTATGCTCTAAAACTGGGGTGAACTATATCCAATGGAGGACCCACTCTACACCAGAGATCAAACACGGGGGGTGAAACTCTATAGATAGAGGATTTGTGCCCAATGTATTATAGGGTGTTGTGAATCCAACTTATGTAAAGTGTATATGGGACCCAGACCCTACTATAGCAGGTGGGTTACAAGCTCTGATAACACTTCGATGATCACACCCAACTACTTTCAATGGATAAGAAATGATGAATGAATCATCTTTCTTACATAACCTAGCTTCATATCTTTGATTCCAAAACATAGGTCACCATATCATCACACATAGAAAAATGATCAGAATGGAATACTCTTGTGAACAAATCTAAATCTCATAAAATCATGATGAACACATAAGAGACTCATCATTGGTCGCATGGGATAAAACCAAAAATATATTAAATTGGTTATGGAAACAACAATGAATGGCCGAATGTATCATGTCATTATGATATACATGGGAAAAATGCTTAGGATATTCTATTTACTTTCCCAAAAAAACACTCGGTGAAGAAAGAAATCTCTTTTCATATCTCATACAAAAGTCACTTCATGGGCCTGACATATAATTTAGGATTAAATACCTAACATTAGTCTTGAATTGATATCCCGAATAGAAATATCACGATACCATATATGTATCGACATTACCACATCATATAAAGAACTTATGTTGGAAACTAGATTCCATAATAATGATGGTGATGGTGATGATGATGATGATGATGAGGATATTATTCTTATTATTATTATTATATAATATATATAAGAAAAATATAATGGGGTTAGAGTTTCATGTTGAACTCCCCCTCAATAAGCACAAAGGAAACACCCCCCCCCCCCCCACACACACACACACATTAGATTCATTTTATTCTATAAAATATTCATTATATTTTTAATTTATTATCTTATTCTTCCTAGATTATCTTCTTACTCCCCAATTTTCTCTAACAGAAACCCAAATCCACACTAGCACATCCCTTCATATAAAGTGCCTCCCCTTGCACATAACTAGCCTCAATGATAGCCTCCTCAATTTTCACTACCATTAACCACATGACCACATCATGCCAAGAATCACCATCTAGCCACTATATGTTCATCTTCATCACAGACTATGCAGTCATTCACCACTAATTGGCTACCCCTATATGCGTATCCTCCATTGGAAAACACCTAGGGATGATTAAATCTAGTTGAACGTGTTAAATAATATGAATGGAGAGATATATAAGGGAGGGTAAAAATATTTACTTACATTATTCATTTCCACCATGCCTGATTATCAACATTCTCACCAAGAATCACCATCATGTCAAAATGATCATCCCAAAGTTGAACCATCCCATGTGATTATTAATAATGATTGAACATTGGATAGCGAAATAATAATGATAAACAATAGGTTGTAAAAATAATGATCATCTAATAATCATTTTCAAGATAAATTTCAAATTAATTAATTAAAAAAATTACAATATGTAAAAAGAGGATGATCAAGGGTATTAGAATATTATATTCAAATTTAAAATCCAAGAAGAATAGAGAAAAAAATTGAAATAATGAGTTCTGCCTTCATATTTGATCATTCATTGGGGAATAACATATTCTCTATCAATGGTTTTTAAAATACCAATATGTTTGTCATTCATCTAATGATTATCCTTGATACCTTGTCATTAATCCACAATACCAGTTTTTTAAAACCAACATAGCTCTCACATTTTCCTCTCTAATATCCTAGGGTTATTTGATCATCCCTGGATATTCGTAATAATGAAAAATAAATAGAGAGGGGATTAATTTTTTTCCATATATGAAAATTTAAATAAATAAATTATATAATTTACTTAATGAACCACCAACTATCACCTTAAACTATACACCCAAGGCTATCTAACTTCATGTTTCACCTAGGGAAAACCGAAAATTCTAGAAACTATCATGACCTAAGATTACCAATCTAAGGTCCAGATCAATGGAAACCCCATTTATTCCATAATGATGTGTTTACATGATATAATACATTTAAAAATTTAAATATATCAATATTGATTCTCTCTGGGACCTAGAATCACACACATACTCAACACCTAGCTCTGAAAATATTCATTAAAATATTTAAAAGTAATGAAAATAAATCACTGAGTCGTCACATTCTCCCCTACATCATGGATTTTCTCTATGAAAATAACAAGCTACTAAAAAAGGTGGGGGTACTAAGCCACATCTGGATACAACACTCCTAGGAACTCTCCTACATGTTCCTATGTTGCAAAATCACTCAAACCATAGGAATGGATAGTCCACATAGGACCCTCTCTAGTTGATTCTCCATCACCACTGAGTACTCAAAAAAGGTGTCTACTTCCTTGATGTCCACCTCATCTAAATTAATAATGTGAATTGGGTAGTTTACACACCTCCTCGTCTATGACTCATGGATGATGGCATGCACTCGATCTATGGGGGTAAGACCAAATGATAAGAAAGATCACCAACCCACTGAGTTATATGGAATGGAATGATAAAACTCATAGATATCTTTCTTCCATAGCCAAATATCTATAATCCTCATCATGAGTAGCTTCTATAAAAGACATATACTCCTTTCTAAAAATCCAAATATATACAGCAGTGGTCTATATAATGTTTCTTTCGATGCTTAGCTTTCCTCAAAATCGCATGGATAACATGAACCCATATCTGGCATTTCCTACACTAGTCCTATCCAAATAAGAGAGATCATTCCAACCACAGTCAAGAACATGGGTAACCTACATAATCTCTTTTACTATGCCTCAAATCGTTCAACTCTAATAGTGGATTGATAGATGATATTATAAGTGATCTCTTCTAAAGGTAAGTGATCCTACCAGTCTCATCTAAACACCAACACGTAAGCTCTCAACCATCCTCACAAATCCTAGATGGTCTACTAATTTAGGCCATATTTCTAGTGGTGAAATGCCATGCTCATCCATAAATATGTCCAAAAATCATTTTACAGGCCTTTCCAAACCTGTGATGTGACCCAAGAATCATGGTCATAAATGATCATCATGGGTACCCCCTGAATTTGGATAATCTATTTCACATACAAACATCCCAAACTATCCACCAAAATCTACTCCCCAATGGAATGAAATTGTGCTGACATGGTAAGTCAATCAAAAACAACCTATATACCATCTTAGACTCTTGTTATTTTAGGAAGAATCATCAAAAAATCCATGTATATGTCATCCCACTTCCATTTTAGGATCTCAAGAGGTTATTTCAAGCCTGCTCAAACCTGATGTTCATCCTTTATAAACTGACACGTGAGGAATTGAGAAACTAACTCAGTAATACTATTCATCATTCCATCCCATCAAAACATTTTTTGAAGGTCCTTGTACATATTCACTAGACCCAAAATTATAATAAAGGGGGGAGTATGAAACTCCCTAAACACCTTCTCACGCATCATGACTGGAACTACTATCTTTCCTTGAAAAAGGATGACATGATCACCTCTTTCATAAAATAAATTTGGTTCATATCCTAAGTATATATATTCATATAGAACCACACTGTTAATATCTCCCAATTGAGCCTCTCTCACAACAAAATAAGTGGTGGAGTCACTACCATCAACTAAATATAAGTTTCACCCCTCTTCTCTACAAGGGTTAGATGTAGTGAATCCAGTTGCTCAGATGCCTCCTCCGCCAAGTGATAATAGTATTTCATATTAAGGTAATATTCCACAATGTTTCCCTTACCTAGATAATATACTATATAAAAGTCATAGTATTATAGAAACTTTAGAAAATTCCTCTATATCTAGTTGATATATCTATTAGTGAATATGTACCTAAGGCTATGATAGTATAAGTAAACAAGGAAACACACGCATAGAATATATTTCATCCACACATTCAAATTGAACACTACTACTGCCAACTCTATGACAAGGGTTGTGTAACTATTTTCATGGGGTCTCAACATCCTCAACCCATAAGGGATCATGTCCTGCCTCTACATTGAAAAAAAATGTGATCCACTTTCCAGAGGAATTTAAAAACACTATGTATTCAACACCCTCCAATGGTAGTCTCAAAACAGAAGTATTAGACAACCTCTACCTTAGCTCCTTGAAAGATACCTAATACTTATCAGTCTAGTCAAACGGCTGATCATTCCATGTTAAGGTCTTCAAAGGGGTTTCGATCCTAGAAAATTATGCCACAAACCTCCAGTAGTACACCACCAATCCAAGAAAATTTATCACCTATAACACACTCTTGGGTGGATCCAAAGAAATATAATTGTCTATATTCCATATTTTCATGGTAAATCCATTATTAGGAATGGAATTCCCTAGAAATTGAACCTTACATATACAAAACTGACACTTCTAGATCTTACCAAAATGTTGGTTCTCCCAAAGTAAGTCTATGGACATCTTCAAATGCTCTACATGTTTTTCCTCCAACATAGATCATATGAGATTTTCATCGATGAAAAAAACATGAATTAGTCCATATATGGCTGTAATATCTAGTTCACTAAATCCACGAACACATCAGGGACATTAGTAACACCAAAAGGAATCACTAGGATCTCATAGTGTTTATAGAGACATCAAAATTCCATCTTCGTAATATCATCCACATAAACCCTCAACTAATGGTAGTTGGTCCTATGATCCATCTTGGAGAACCAGCTCACACTATTAAATTAGTTGAAAAGGTAATAAATCCACTAAAAGGGGGTAATTTTTCTTGATAGTTGCCTAATTCAGGCGACGATAGTCAACACAATGCATCAATATCCCATCAACCTTTTTCAAGAGAAAAACCAAATCCACCTAGGAGAAACACACTGGATCTAAAATAACCCTTATCATAGAGTTTACCACTCTAAGGGTCATACTTTATAACTAAATAGTAGAATTTACACTCCATAATACAAGATAAACCTATCCTACATGGGTTTTAATTTTTCTAATGAAGGGGTTATTTTAAATGGAACAAACTGAAAAACAATATTGGGTATCATTGATACTATACAAAGATCGCATGAAAATCTCCCTCCTACAAGAGTAAAACCATTATGCAAGAAGTAAAGTACGGTATATGAAAATTCCTCAGTAGGAGTATCTAAATGAAAGGTTCATGCTAAAGGATCCATTAATACTTCAAGACTCAATCAAGATATGCATCCAGGAAGAAGTTTTATATTCATATGTCTAAAAAAATTATTGTTGAGAAGTTGTAGATCATACCTCATATCACTCACAATGCCTCCGGATTATATTCCTACACTAGTTGATGATATCCTTCCACTTTACTACTGATTTACCACAACCATGGTATTCTCTAACATATTACCACTAAAAAAACATCCTCAAACATACAATTCAAAGAAATCATCCACCAAACCTTAACATTATTCAGTTTGTATGGAAATGACTCACCAAACTTCATTAAATCATGTCATAAGGTAACACGTCTTGGTGGGGGAAATGCCCCTCTTGCATGCTTTATGTCACATCACTCATCACTAACACTAGGATGCATCAATGAACTATTTTCCCTTAAAGGATTCTATCTCTTACGGCTACTAGATAACTAGGAGTGGTCCCACACATGGTAAAACCCCAAGAAATTTCCTCCTGCTAAACCTCGGTTACCCATGAAATCTCTAGAAATTACTCCTCTCTAAATAGAATCTCATCACACTCTAAGAGTGGGTCGCCTCATCATGGATCTAGATGACCAGACCCCAGAAGATCTCTACCACTATAAGAAGAAGATTGGTTTTGAGTGAAACCATTTGATCGTTCAGGGTCCACATAAGATGAAAAACCCAAACCACTTCCCTAAGTCAATCCTTCGTTACCTGAGGGTCTGTCTCGCCGACAACCATGAGTAGTCTCTATTTATTGAACTCATGCAACATATTAAGACTGTATGCATCATCTTTGTATCCTAATTGGGATATCATCTTCTCAACTATAAATGACCATCCGCACAGACCACTAGAGGTGTTTCCATGTGCTCCTCATTAGGTATAGGTAGTGCTCTATGGGTTCATGGAGGAAAAACCTCAAGAATAGGTCCCTACACTAATGTTTCATTGAAAAACTAGTTAGTTTTTTGACATTGTCTTATAATCCTAGTTATATATCTTTACAGAATCATCTTGAAAATTATTAAGACATTTCATTATTAGATGGGAATTTATGTGGAGAAAACTCAATAAGAATATGAAAGTTAAAATATCCAATCCTATATGATTCATATACCATTGGTTTCCTTTCCAATGATGCCTCAGTATACTGAGTCAACAAACAGGAAATTAGAGTCCAAGTTTATGGATATGTCATCTACTAAACAATCACTAGGTTCTTAGGACAAAATATGAACTCGAGACACTCTAATGCCAATTCCCTATGTTCCCGAACCAATCATCATGACATGTCCATCTCCTAACAACAACCCGAGGACAAACTGCCATTGATTCAACTCTATTATTTCCAACCCCCCCCCCCCAGGTCCCTCCTAGCCAGCGGTAAGCTGAGTGTGACACCCCAATCCCACCTCTGATGGGATAGGGGATAATGATAATAATTTTTAATGATATAATGAATTAGGATACTTATCTTAATGTACCTTTACACATACACATAACAAGATCTATGCAATAGTGGAGAGATAATAAAAAATACCG
Organism: Viscum album; assembly: GCA_963277665.1. NCBI lineage: Eukaryota > Viridiplantae > Streptophyta > Magnoliopsida > Santalales > Viscaceae > Viscum > Viscum album. The sequence goes on from OY728122.1 coordinate 422,560,064, forward strand.
ATCATAGAGAGTGTGAACCATGCATGCAACAACCTCTAGAAAAACATCACAATGTAACAGTGTAGTATAAAAAGAATAAAGGGTAAAATACATTACCAAACAAAAATGAGGTCCCAACTTAACATCAAATGGATATAGGGAGACTGAATAGAGCACGAATCACAATCTCTAAGGTTGACCACTGGACACAGTCAACTCCACTAGGTATGACTATGCTTCTATGAAACCTTGTCCACCAATATCACCATGGATATGCCTATCATCTGTAGAAGACTCAATAAATGTGGTAAAATCCCATAAAAAGGGTGATTATATGCATACCAAATAGGACATACAAGAAACCTATAAGGGATTAATTGAAATAGAAATAGTCAATCATCTCAACCCATATGGAATGAGGATAAATAAAAACATATCATCGTATATACTCAAAAGAAACCCAATAAATGATAGAAAGGGGATAAAAATCATTACAACCCAACTAAGAATGATGATTCATGTTATTTCTCCACAAAGGTCCATCTTAGATGACTAGAACCATGTGTAACTAATTAAGAATCTATGTAAAGGGATTGTACCTTACCATTGCACTCCACAGCGGAGGGGGAACTATCTTAAATATAGTACCTCCTCTCTATCAGTACTCGATTATAAGGGTTCCACTCTATAGCTATAGGACCCACACCCAATATAGTATGGGGGTTTCCAACACTAACTATGTGAAGAGTATGGGGGCATGTTCCCTGGTGCAACAAGGATGTTACCAACCTTGGTAACACTCTAATGATCACACCCATTCACTTTCATCAACTAATAATTATTAATATAATCATCCTACTTTCACCACCTCACATCATATCTTTGATTCCAAAACATAGGTAATGATCATGTCCCGCACATAAATTGGCTTATAATGGACTACATTCATGTCCAAATTTGAATCTCATAAAATATTGATGAACACACAATATACCCATCACTGATCCTATGTAATAATACATAAATACTCCAAAATTCCACCAAAAACTACCATGAATGGACTAACATACTTTTTCATTATGATCTATGCAGAAAAAAAAGGATAGGATATTTTCATTCCAAAAAATAGAAACTTAGTGAAAAAATTCATTTTTTCATATCTATTATGAAATTAGATTCATATTACTGGGATACAAGTCAAAATTAAATACCTAATGTTGATCATGAATCAACCTCTTGGATTCCATGATCATGATGCTACACGCAGATTGTTAATCTGACATCTTATAATGAAGTTATGTCATAAAAAAGATTCTATAATTATAATAATATTATTATTATTATTATTATTATTATTATATAAAATAAAAAAATATAAGTGGTTTGTAGGTTTGTGTTGGAATCCCCCTATATAAGAATAAAGGGCATGCACCCCCCCCCCCCACCCACCCACCCCGACCTCATATTCCTTTTTTCCTTTTAAAATGTTAATTGTATTTTTATTTTACTATCTTATTATTCCAATATTATCTTTTTAATACCTTCTTTTCTATGGCAGTAACCCTAATCTACACCAGTGCCTCTCCTTGCATGAATTTTCTACTCTCGTATACAGCCACCCATGGTGTTGGCATCCCCATCTTACGCCACCCTCTAATGTGCGACCACACCACATCGACCGTTATCATCCATCCACTACCTGCTCACCGCCAGCGGTAACCATGAAGTATCACACCACCAATCGACTATCCTAATATGTGTATATTAAATTATATATCCCCTAGTGATGATGAACTCTAGTTGACCACATGAAAAATGATAATGGAGAGATAGATAAGGGAGAGGGGAAACTTTTAGTTATGTTATCCATCACTTCCATGCTCGGTTACCAACATTATCGCCTAGAATTACCACCATGTCAAATGATCATCCCAATGTTGAACTAGGCCAAGATATGATTAATGTTAATCAAAAATTATCTGTAGAAATGAAAATGACAAATTATGGTTGGTGAAAATATTGATCATTGAATAATCATTGGAAACATAAATTTCAAATGAATTAATTAATCAAATCACCACATGACATTAAAGGATGATTGAGAGTTATAAATGATTATATTAAATTTGAAAATATAATAGGAATAGAGAAAAAAAATAAAATAACGAGTCTTACCTCAATATGGGATCATTCATTATTGAAGAACACAGTCACTAGTGTTGATGGGGAAGATCTCATTGTGTTCGTCATTCATCTCAGGATTATCCTTGTTAATTTTTCATCAATCCATAATTCTTAGTCTTCAAAACCAACAGAGCTCTCACTTCCTCATCTCTAATATCCTGATTTTATATAGACAACCCTATATATTTGTCATAATGATTCATAAATAACGAGGGAATTTGTTTTTTTGGAATTTATATAAAATTAAATATATAATTTAATTAACACACTACCAATGATTCCATTCAACCAAATGATTGATGATGACCTACATTATGTTGTGCCTAGGGTTAGCCCTGTGTTTTGAAAACAACCATGGTTTGGAATTTCCTTTCAGAGTTCCTGATAAAAGGGAAACCCATTTATTCTATAAAAATTCACTAACTTGATATAATATATTTAAAACTATAAATATATCAATATCAAACCTCTATGGGACCTCAAATATCACATTAACCCATCACTTGGATCCAAAAATATTCCTTAAAATATTAGAAATTCATGCAATGAAAAAACAGAGTTGTTTCATAAAAATGACCCCTTTTGAAAATGACCATATTTTTTTAAATTTTTTTGATTTAATTCAAATATATTTGGAAATTGCACCTATAAATAATTTAAATTTTAATAAGGACTTCTATAAAACCATTTTTAAAAACGTTGATATGGGGAAAAATATTCTCTTGAAGAAAGGAAAAATAAGGTCATCATTTCTTAAGGACATTCATTTTTACATATTGGGTACTAATGAAGGAAAAATTGAAAGAATATATGAAATCATAATAAATAAATAAATGATAAGAGAGTATATGGGGTTTATTAGAGAAATAAAAAAATTCTTATAATGTAAATAGAAATATAAACAATCCTATTAAAAAGTGGTATTGTAATATAAACTCTTACCTTAACTCTTGAATTTCATTTTATGTGATCTAAAAACCATTATAATAATTTTAAATTTATTATAAATCTAGGATAGTAAGATATTCACACTTATATTAATAAATATAATTCCCTAATAATTTTCTTTTCACTTTTTTATTAATAATTCTTTGTTAAAATCATTATTTGGGTGTTAACTATTCCATATTCCATGAATGTTTTTATTCAAAGGTTATATTCTATACACCATGGTCACATTTATAGAATCATAATCATGTAATAAATATCATTTTCAGTATTATATACACTTTTATAACCAACCATTGAAGGTGGTGATGAAAAATTAAATACATCGCTTCATAGATGTTGTAGTAAACACGCACGCATGATCTATGTTTTCATTTTCCATTGGATGGATAAGAATTAGATAATTTTTATTAAATAAATATAATAATAATTTAATTTATTTTGAAAATTAATCTCAAAATATTAGTATGAATATAATATATCAATAGGATGTGTTGGAAGAAATATTATTGAAAGAAATCGGTTAATACAGTTACAACTTCTTTGGGTATCCTTCCTTGGATTACACATTAAGCCATAATTTGTTGTATTTTAGTGGGAAAAACTCTATAACATGTAAAAGGGTGTTTTAGAGGTATCTAGATAGGTATTGGTCATGATAATGTGAATGGTAAGTGGTTTTACAAGGGAATTGAGATGAGGTTTGTATACGTTGGTAGATATGTGTGTAAGGTTTAAATTATTGATTATTTTATCATTTGGGCCTATGAATATTGAGTGGTGATTATTCCTATGAATGTTTCGGATTATAATTAAACAAATTAATATTAATTGGCATTTTACTCATTACAAAACCTAATGGAATTTTGTAACCACCTCGATAATGTTACAAAATTAAAAAAAATTATTTTATTAAAATATAAATTAGGAATCATAATTTTGATTCTTGGTTTATAAATGAAACATATTATTTTTAAAAGAAATAATTTAACCCATAAAAAAATTTCTATCTAAGATAAATATTTTATAAAATATTATTTCTTTTTAAATTTTAATGATTCCATGAATTTTTTGTATTCATAAATTGGGTATTTTTTACTATATAACAAAAATTAACAATTTTAGAAAAATCAAAAAACACCACCAAATATTAATTTTAAAATTAATAATTTTATAAAATAATTTATTTTTATCATATTCAATTTTTAATTGTGGAATAAATTATTTCAAATATCTGCACGCAAAATGTATAAAACCCATCATTAGAAAAAAAAAAATTAAGAAAAAAAATGAATTTATACATAATATATTCATAATAAAAACCCTTATATAAATGTTAAATTAATTTATTAAATATATTATCTACACATTTAATTTATATAATTCAAAAATATGAATTAATTTATTTTTTTATGGTCAAAATAAAGTTTGCATAAAATAGTTTAATGAAAAATATCTTGTTTTACCTTAAAATGATTTTATCTTCATTTCTAATCAATTAATATTAATTGTATGAATGATCATTATTTTTCCCACATGTATAAACCATATAGATCCATATCTTTAAAACTTAAAATATGATAGATTATAAATTATATATAAACATACATAAATAAAAAAAATTCTAAACTAAACATTTCCATTTAGCAAATAATTATTTGACTATAATTCATTATCATTACATAACCATTCCATAGATGTAATTAAGTGATTTTATTATTTTTCACTTAAATTTTATCATTAAATTTATTAGTATAATTTATTCAAATTATTAATTTAATGTAGATTCATAATTTAAAAATAAATTAGAATATTCTCTATAAAATCAATTATTTTTTCATAAGTGAAATTCACCCCTTTACAGTTTAATTTATTGAATCATTTTTTATGGAATATTTAATATTTTATTTCATTTTTCACTGATGTTCAATTTTATATCAATCTCAAACTATTGAACATGACTATTTTATTTTAAAATATATATATCTTAAAATAAAAATGTTTTAGTGTAATGGTCATACATTGTAGGGGGAGGGAACAAGATTAATTCTCTATATATTTATGATACGCTACTATAATTTTTATGATATGGTAATGATGAAATATTTGGTGGTAATTACTGATAGTGATATAAATCTGGTGGTTGAAACTGATAGTGATGATGCATGGGTGGAGGATATACCCAGATTGATAGAGGTATGAGGTTGATGTTCTTTATGACTACATTACTATAAATATTTTTTACTATAAAGTGGAGACATTGTAACAATATTTGATGATGTGGTATAAGGTAGTAGAATGGTGGTATTGTAATATGTGATCAGGTAAAGTGGATGTGGACTTATAGTGGTAGTATATGTGGCTAGTGATAATGCTTAATACAGTGATGTGGATATGATTTTGATTATATAATATGTGAATATATTATTATGGTTTTTAGTTAGTGTGATTCTATTCCAATTCTCCATATCGGTTATAGAAAGAGGTATTTGTGCTTGATAACTACCACATAAATGGTGAACAGCTCTTCTGACAGGTATGAGTGGTGATGAAAATTATTATGCCCAAATAAGGATGTGTTTTAGTGATTGATGTTGATTTCTTGGTTTAGTATGGTTTAAATGATATAGTTGTATTACCATTATCTGAGTGTCTTGGTAGAGGATGTTATAGAGGTATAAGGGAGTTTTAGGTTTTTATATTATTTCTATTCTTGTTAAAATTTCTACTTATGATTAATTTTTTATTGTTTTTCTCGATGGTTTTACTATGGTTTACTCTTTCTTATTTATTTCAATTGGATATTGATTTGACTTGGAAGAAAAATCCTACCGAGTACACTAAATTAATCTCCCCATTATAGTTTTCTAAGTGTCTGTAGGATAATATAATGGGGTCTGGATTTGACATTCGGGTAGCTTGGATAGAGTTTGTAGATATAATAGAGTATAGACCTCCTCTGGTATTTTTTTTCTTAATGGTGTATATTTTACTTGATCGTATCATTTGATTATGTAAATTTATTTTTGGAATGAAATGGAAATTCATTTTTTTTTATTTTTGGGTCTCCACTTATCTTCTATCCTAACCACTTTATTGAGGGTAATTCCTCAAATTGTGTATTTTATTCCCTTGGTGCTAATCACCAACCCATGTCCTATTGGAGGTGGGATTCAAGGAACACTACCACTCTTCATTTCTGAGCATTTAGGTGTACTACTGTAGTGGGGTTATGACTTTAAATAATAATGGGGTCTTAATTTTTAATATAATATGGGACATAAACCTTCAAATGACGATATCAAAGTCAAAATTGAATGTCTTTTTGTAGAACATCATTGAAAATGGTCATCATTATGAATATAATTATTGATTTAATTTTTTCAATGGATCTAAAAAATGATCAAGTTTCCCAGATATTGGATCCCATATAGTTCTCTATAACTTTTATCCCCTTACCTAGGACTAATCAAACATATATGTAATTCTCCATGTGTAATTTTATAAATAATTTTTTACATCGCTAATTGAAATGATGGACAAAATAAAGGTTTTATATTCATCCCCCAAGTTTTTTCACATACTAGTATATACTGATTGGGAAACTTATCATGGGTGGATGGATTTTAACCCTCCAATTCCAAATATTTATATCCACATCGTTATGTCCTCGAATGAAATGGGAAATAGAGAGAATCATATCACACATGATCTATCCTAATGTAGAACCTACTAATAACTCTAAAATAATAAAAAGTAATTATGTTCAAAAAAAATTTCAAATTGTGAAAACCTATTTCCAATGAGTTACCTAATGACTGTTCTTAGGAATACCACCTAACATTAAGTACACCTCCATATATAGTAGAGGTTTTTGATAAATGGAAATTACATAATCCATATAATCATGAATATATTTAATTGATATAAAAATTGTCTAATATCAAAAGACATATATACTATAAAATAAATATCACATTATAATAATGAATAATAGTTGTAAGAAGACTCTATAAACAACAGTATCCCATGTAATAAAAATTAAAGAATCAATTACATTATTAATTAATGAAAAAATTCTGACAGCCCAAGGGGAATATAATATACACTAAAATTTTAAAAATAAACAATAATAATGGAGTCTCTTTTAAAAACATTAAAGTCCCATATTTGGTATCATCTTAACCATAATATTAATTTAAATGATCATAGACACCATTCATTAGTACATTTACTACTCTTGTATCTCAAATAATAGAGAATATATGTCTACCAAGGTGCATGTGTAGGGTGTTAGTATATAAATTAGTAGTGAACCACAAAAGAGTACCCTAGTATATTCTAAAATATATTTGAGTTAATTAATAGAATCTTAATCATTTCTCTAGAACACGTCAGACAATAATAATCTAAATACATATTTTTCTTAAAAAGATAATATAGAGCTCTTCCCTATGTTATTTTTCTTCTTCTAAAGAACTATATAACTGGTAATAATATCCACACTTCATTGTAACATGAAACATGATTCATCCCCCTAGTCATAAAGTACAACATTACAAACTGACATACAGTATGATCATCTAGTTGTGTTACACACCATGTGGTAAAAACAGACAATCTTACACTATAGTAATAACCTTACCACAAGATACTGAGACACATGATACACCTCTGGTAATAAAATACACTATAAAGTACTAAAAAAATCCATCACATTATTCATAGTATCAATAATACCACCATCACATCACTTCCAATTAATAGTAGAAACTAAGACCATAGGGATACTACTTAACTACTTATGGAACATTTAAATACATGTTAATAACCCATCAAATAACTCATCTCAAATCAAACTGCTTATAATGATGTGTAACATAATTCCTCAATAAATCCCCTGAGGTATCAAATCACACTCCCCATTCATATACTATAATATTGGGTTTTTTGCTTATATCTAGGCATTGATTAATTTCATAATTATTTACTAGAAACTAAAATTTCAAATGATTTTGTGCAAACCATTTACCATTTTCTCATAACAAACCAAAAATACTAGGAATCCATCAAGGCATCACATATCCACTTACCCATACTCTCCCATAATTTGGAATAAGAATCAAAAAATAAAATAAAGGATAATTACAGGGATCATGAATATATGACCAGTATGAGTTAAATCAATGATGATTGTATTTTCATTTGTCAATATTTTTATAAAATCAATAATCTATTCAAATAACCTAAAACTCGTGATTTAGAGTCGTTTGACAAAAAATTGTGGAAGAAAATGTAACTAAAGAGTACATAAGGTTATTCTAACCAAGAGGTTCAATAAAATTTATGGATCATTAATCATAAAATTGAGGTAAGGTTTATAGAAACCCAAGATAATAAGGTGAAAATTATTTTGGATAAGGGGAGTGGTTCAACTCAAAACGAGTTACCAAAGGGGGAGATAATATAATTAAAATGGTTATCAAATGATTTAACAATATTATACTCTTGAAATCCATATCTATAAATCACCAATACCTGGTGGTGATCAGTGGGTGCCTGATGGCCCAATAGTAACTTGGTACCAAACCACTAGTTATCCAGTTGACACCTAGTTAATTTTTTATAAAAAAGAAAATATTATCATGTACCTAGTGTTTTACACCATCTACTAAGTAATATATGCACCTAAATGTTAGAAACACGTCCCCAATACTCTTTATATTATAAAAAAATTGTTTCCAAAAAGATCAAATTCTACTAAATTAAGTCATAAATAAATATTCAATTAATAAATAATAACATTAAATCATACCTCAAAATCTGGGGTTATTATAAACTCCATACCATAAGTATTATTGTCTCTATTAATAATCATGAATAATGATTACTAAACTTATCTAACCATTGGGTTTTCATATCACTTTTTTATTACCCCATCTCCCCCTTGATATGATAATAATTCCTTTGAACATAGAAAAGTTAAAACAAATCCTTCTAAAAAATCTTCCCACTCAAATGCACTATAGGCCTCGGTCATTCCTCAAATGATTAATGCACTTAATACTCGATTTTATTACAACATGTAACATAAAAGGTATTTGGATAAAATATTTTAAGATAATAAACATGAAACACATCATGAATTTCATTATATCATATAGGATGAGTTTTAAATTGTAACAATATATTTATTATATGTGTAAAAATAAATATCCTCATATACCATTATTTTATCTTCCCCTACATACTCATATAATAGTTTCACAACTATAATAATGTTATTTGAAATACATGATCACACAAAAAAATAATGATCATTATCTTTGTTATATGTTAGATAAATTTCTTCTCTAAATGATAACCTACCTCTTTCTAATCAACTATACACACTCTGAAGTCTTTTTTACTAGACATGGTACAATGATCACAAACCCACCCACTTTTAATCAACATAATGGAGATAAAATAAACCTATAATTGAGACCCAAAATGGTTATATATATATAAATATATTATTTTTATCTTTTTTTAGAAATCTATTTATTTCTTAATGAATTCACATGCACCACAAAATCTTATATCACATTCCACCAATATTTCCTAAAAAATATTGATAGTATACTCAAATTCACAATCTATCTATGAATAAAATGTTATAATTAACATTATAAAGTTTATATAATCTTATTTAGTTTCTAAAATAAATGGTACATGAGCCTCACATGTTAAACAAACTATGCTCATCTGAATCCAAATCAATTGAAAAATATCCTCTATATATATCTCCCATAATCATAAACTAATTGGGTCTCTCTGATTGGTATAAAATATATAAAAAATAGTTTTCCTATAAATGTTGACCCATATCACTTATCTAAATTAGATAGACCCTAGATTACCTAACAAAAATTCCATGGTGTTATCATCCCACATTGATATCAAATATTAATTTTTCTAGTAAAATAGTTGTTTATTAGTGATTTTTCATCCCCTATTGATATATAAGTCACCATAAAATGACAATAATTATATCCTTTTTTATGGATGTCTATGAAAATTTATACCAAATTATATGATACATCCTTGTTAAAAGTATTTATAATCAATTATGAATAGTTTGAATATGGAATTAGTTTTTCCAACCTATAAGTAAGGATAATTTTATTTCCCTAGATATATAACAATTAATCACCATCATAATGTCAATTTGAAATATGAACCTCCATAATAAATTATTTATCAAAAATATAAAAATTTGAATTAATCCCTTGATATTCCTTCATCATATCAAATAGAAAGTATTAAATCATACAATAAGATAATGAAACCATAATATATTCATTTTTCATGTTCACATGAGACTCTTAAAAGAGGTACATTAACTGGTAGTTCATTCTCAATTTTTAAAACACTAATTATAACATGCCAAAAATGAAACCAAGTAAATTTCATGAAAAAAAAGAATATATTTCATAAAAATGCATTTCCATTAACTTTTAAGTTTCTATTTTAGATAATTATGAAAAAAATTACAAACAGAACTCATTCCCTTTTTACTAATGGACATTTTTTCCACTATGACAAAAACTTCATAATCCATAAAATTTCATCAACATCTCCCAAAAATTCTCAAAATAAAAAAATCAATATAATGTATTCTTTTCTTTTCTTTATAACCTGTGGGATGAAAACATAATAAATGGGTGAAATAATATGCTTGATAAGGCTAAACATAAGTGTTTTTAATCAAATATCATAAGTGAGCATAATAAGATCATATGAGTGTAATCAAGAAAAATAAAGAACATATACTAAAAAAATAATGGATCATAAATCATTATATAAGGCATGTAATATAATTCTATATGAAATATAAGAGTGTGGAAATAGGATTCAATTAACATGATCCATGATAGTATAATCCTTAGACTATGAATTTGAAATATAATATGCTCTTAAAACTTATCATAACAAAGATATTTGGAATAAGAATAATAAATAAAAAATTATAACATTGTGAATAAACAAAATTTCTATGATTCATGTTTTGAAAAAAAAATCATGTTATGAACAAAAAAAATTACCACACTTCTTTTTTTGAACAAAAAAATCTATTTCTTCCTATTATGAACCGAAAAAATGTCCATGATTCATGTTCTAAACTAAAAAATCCTACTATTTTTATTGTTAATAAACAAAATTTTCACTCTTTATGTTGTGAAAAAAAATATAATCTGAACAACTTGTATGATAAGACATAAATATTTAACCAATTTATTTGAGAAATATATATTACCCCAATCAATCATATGTATATATTTCTTCCATGTGAAAACAAACATTCATCGTATCATAGAGAACCCAAGGAGAATGAATGGGTTTCATAAAAATTTCAGAAACATCTCATAAATTGAACTTAATAAATCATAGGATATAAAAAATATCATATTTCTAAAAGGATTCAGTTTATTATAAAATATATAAGGTGACCAAAACATCACTTCATGAAAGATAAACATTGGATAGAAAATTGAAGTGAAAATAAAAAAGTTTTCACAAATCCTTTTAAAACATTTTTAAAAATATCAAGTATAAATTACTTTAAAAATAATTTTTATAAAGGGAAAAATAATATTTTTGAAAAAAATTAATTAAAATAATTAAAAATAAATTATAGCTGAAAATAAATAAAGGTTATAAGAAAATTTTGGAGTGTAATATAATACATTTTATCGTAAATGGATTGAAAAAATAAATAAATATATTGAAATGTCTTTATGGAAAACCCACATCATAAAAGAGTTTTTGAAACATTATTTTTATGGGTAGATGGTAAATATGGAGGTCAAATTAGTGAAAACATATTTGGGTTTCAAAAAAATAGAGTAAAAACAAATTTTGTAATAATAAACATAGATATGGAGAGAAACCCATATTTAAAGGTGATTCTATTTTTTTATTAAAAAGGTTACACTTTTATAAGAAATAAAATAATAAATAAAGTATCATTTACTTAAAAAATAATTTTCCCCAAATATAAATGATAAAATATCTTATGAAATGGTATATATAATTATTTATCAAACATATAACAATAATACACAAGGAATGACATTTTATCATAAAGGAAAGAAATTTGAGTTATCCAAACCCATTATAGATGCCCTAATTCAAGATGGAATGAAAATTTAGAATGGTTATATGTGATAGAAATTTAAATAACTAGAAAAAAATGATAAATTTCCACATAATACAATTAAAAATTATAATTTACTCATCTCGTATTAAATATGTTCAAGAAGAACAACCATAACTCAATAAATAATAATTGGGTCTCTAAAAACACATACAATAATGGTAACAGAAGAATCAGAGGGTTAAAATAAAATTAAAATTATATTATATTTAAATGAGAGATATTAATTATAAATGAAGGAAATATGGATGTGAATACACTATATAAAATAAATTATAGTGCGCAATATCAGACAAGTCCCATGTATTTGAAATTTTGACAAAGAAACTCTTACCTTGAATTTCCAATTAGTTGATCGCACTCTATCATCCTCTATAAAAATTATAACAATCCAAATAGCCTATTTTATAACCTTAATAATTTCTATAACTTTTTATAAGTATCATTTACACTTATTCCAAAAATTTATCTTAGTTCGTTATATTCTATTTTTAATGTCATCTTTGAGTAATCTTGATCGTTTTGAACTAGTTTCATAGTGGTGGTGTAGTTCATCATTTCGTCTCCAGTGTTCATCATTCTTAAATAATTTAAGGAACTTTAATTTAAGTATTATTATTTATTATAATGTTTTAATTATAATATATTTCAGTTTTTTATGATCATTAATAATTAATTCGGTGATGAGATTATTTCGATGATTTTTAGTGAACGAAGGGTGTTTTCAAAAATAATGAGCTAAAAAATTTTATAATACTATTATAAAAACAAAAAACTAATTATTTAATTATATATCATATATTACCAAAAATTAAATTATTATATTCATCCATGATATAAATTCATAACATTGTTCAAGTTTGTGGTTAAACCAACCCAAATAAGAACATGCCATAATTAATGGATGATTATGATGTGATTTAGTTGTAATATCATTATAATATAAGAATAATATTATTATTTATTATTTATTAGTTTTATATATCATAATTTTAAAGGATTATAAATATTAAATAATATATAAAATGTTATTTCATATTTTGAAGAAATCATTTTTCCTCTTTGAATGATCTTTTGGATGATTTAATTTACCATGGTTGTTTATTGCTAATATTGTTAATTAGTTGCCCAATTTTTCATTAAAAACATTAATAATTTCATAAAAATAATTTTTAACATTAAACCTATTCTCATGACCATCCATTAAATGTGGTGTTGAAAATAAAAACATAAATTGATCGTTCCATAGAGGTTGTAGTCCATATATACACACGGATGATGATTTCATTTTCCATGGAATTGGGAAAATGTGTTATATGATTAATCATTTAAGAAAAAAAAGATATGTCATAAAATTATAATTCTATATTAAATTACCTATTAGGACCATACTTTAAAATGTGTTAAGGAAACAGAACATGTTACTTCGTGGTGGCATTACTTCATACAAAACACGGTTAACAGTTTCATTTTTCTTAATTGAAAAGGGAGAAAGGTTGTTAATTATTGTACCATAATTATAATAACATTACAATGTTATAATAATATCTATTTTTTCATTTTCACTTGGTGTAATAGAATTTTATGGATAAGGAGTTCATATAATGAAATAGAAATTAGAAAGTAGTAGATAAAAATTTGTTCCTCACCACTTGAATAAACTCATTTGTGAATGGGGTTATGTGTTTGAGGTATGAGGTTTAGAGAATAAAAGAACCTTATAAATGTGTATATAAATTTTTAAGAAATGATTGAGAATATTTCAGGCTCAAATAATTGGGTTTTGGTTTTATGGGAAGTAAAGAGAAGAGTGTCCCTTTTTATCTAATAAGGGATAAAAAATTTGTAATCACCCAAAACATTTTTATATTGGGAAGTCACTCTCAAGGATAGTGGATAAAAAAAATTTAATTAATAGATATTAAAATATATATAGTCTATAAAGGCCTCAAATATTCATTCTCACACATGGTTTAAACATTTTTTAAGTCATTTATTCTTAGTTTTTTACTTTTACCATTTTAACTTTAATAGTGGTAACTATTTTTTTACCTAAGTTAACTTATCCTCTATACCCAAAAATAAAAATATCCATGTAAAATAATTTGGACCTAATGATTCAAAATTTTAGATCCATTTTCTTTGTTTATATTTCTAAAACTGATAAATAATAATTTTTAAAATATAAATTTATAACATATTAAAAACAATTTTCAGAAAATATAACATAAGTTCTAAAATGTAAATTATGTTTTTGTAAATTAAAACCATAATTTCTTAAATTATAGTGTTGTATATAAAAAAAATATTTTTTCTTAGAAAATGGTTTCATTAATTTCTCATACATACTTATGTACTAATAATGTAACCACTATAATGTCATTTTTAAAAATATTATTTTGAGCTACCCACCTAAAAATAGTAGTTTTTTTAATAATAAAAATTAATCCTAATATAATATAAAAAATTTTCTTCCATAATTTAAGTTAATTTTTTCAAAATGAAAATATAAATTTTATAAATTTTCTTTTAAATTAAAATGTAATATATAATAAAAAATTTCTTTTATTTATCAAAATGACCTTTTAAAACATTAAGTGTTTTTAATTTTATTATAGATAGATTTATAAATAATATAATTTTGATATATTAGTTTATAAATCTAAATATTATCAATTATAATAAACATTTAACTATGATTAATTTAGTTTATTATGGTAACAACCTTTTTATAATTGTTTTCATAAGGAATTCTTTTTTAAAAAAATCTAAAAAATAATAATATATTTTTTATTTGATTATTATATTTTAATATACTAACAATTATATTATTCATATAATTTTTAATATGTGGTGGTTCATTTTTTTGGTTGTTTCTTTAGTTTAGTTTTGTGTGTGACATTAACTATTGAAGATAGTATTAATTTAAAGAGTCTGAAATCTCAGGTCGTTACATTCTACCCTCCTTAAATAAATTTTGTCTTTGTAGTTTTAATTATTTCCCACTATTGGAAGTTAGTGAGGGTAATCTTAACATATTCATTATTCAGGATATAAACTCTATTATTACATCTACATTACTCACATAAGTTATATCAAGTTACTTAAAATACCCCCAAAAAATATTAATCAATCATAAAATCATGTACCAAAGTATGTATAAACCAAAATCATATAATCACTCTTACATACATTTCCCAAAACCATTAAAACGTAGAAAAAAACTTATATTCATCAAAAATTTAACACTATAATTAACCTTAAAATGTATTACCCACTATTTCATATAATCAAACAATATTCAATTATCTAAACATCACAAACAATATCATGGATCAGTTTTTCATTAAATCAATAATAAATTTCAAGGGTATAAATACTATCTACATCAGTTTTATAAAAAACAGTCAACACATTATCACCTCAAAATCAATAATTTATTAAACATAATAGTTTTATATACATCAATAATGTTCTCTTAAATAGTTATTCCCAAAATTATAACCTTTTCATAAAATCATATTTCAAGTTTATTGATACCATTAAATATATGTTTCAAATATATTCTAGAAAATATTTTGTAGAATGATCCTTAGATGTCATAAAAAATCCCTATAAATTTTGGAATATACCATAATATCACCAATAAATATCAATCATTAATTAAAATAAATAATAGTATTAATATTTAATTTTTATTAATATATAAACCTCACTACCCTTAGTAAAATAATAATACTCACTGTTTCCATCATAACAGACATATACCAATATTATCAAGATTTTAAATATACTTCTATTTTCTGTTATAAGAGATAATGAGTTATAGATATGTACCTTTTTAAAATTCATTTATGTGATCCTCTTTAAACCAAATACTAAAACATAAAATGGTTATCAATGAAATAAGTGAAAATGATCATATGAATATGAAAAATTAATCCAAAAAATGTCTTCTTTATTAACTCCGTAATTTCATCCATTGATACTTTATGTTCAATCTATATTCCTTTATGTTAGGATATATTTTAATTATTATATTAATCTCATAATTTAATTGGTAAATAGTTCCTTAATAATAGATCGTAAATATATTTTTAATAGACTATAGAAATATTCCTCGAGAGTGTATGTCCAGGTGTGTAGACTTAGGCCCACTCATCATGCACTAGAGTGATGATTAAGTCAATTCTCAATAATCTATTTTTGAGTTGATCCCCCCTACGTTCATTTGTACCACAAAATAAACCACTTTCTAGTATCCATACATTGATTTAATTTCTTGGATAACCATAAAATATCTTCTTTAAAAAAACATAGGGATGTCATCTGATCTTTATACTTATCCCTTGGACATATACCTAGGGTTTTCACTAATGTTATCCTATACATATCCCCAAAATATTACATCATATAACTTAAAGGGTTATCTTTATCTTCAAATTTATAATAAACCTTAACCTATTAACCTTTGATGAAATTTTTATGTCCCAGTTTATCCTCAATAGATATCATTCTAATATCTAAATATATCTATAGTTGTATTTGATACCAAATATAATAGCCCATATATGTGACCAACTAAATTATGTGAAATATAGAAAATATTTTCTTATAATACAATCCCAATATCTTTTAGGTTTATAAATTTGTATAACTAAGGCAATATGTTAACTAACATAACACGTGACCTTTTAAATAATAAAAAAATTCCACAATGAGGGAAACTACATAATCCCTAATGAGTCTCCCATATCTCCCACAAATTTTAAACTTAAGAAACTATTCTAGATATTACATGATTTCCAAATATTCATAACCTGGGGTTGTAAACATAAGAAAGGGGTGGGTTTATACACTCAGTAAGAGTAAAAATAAGAATTACCATCATATAACATATGTGATGTTAAGATGAGGTATGTGTATAATCATGATACATAAGAAACATATACCAAACAAAACAAGGATCATAAATCATGGCATAAGGATTTTAGGATCTATGATATGAATGAAAAGTGTGTGGAATCATCAGTCAATAAAAATTATACATGATTTCATAATCATAATAATATGTATTGGGAATGTAACATTCCTTTATAACCTAGTATAATAGTGAAATTTTGGAAAATCATAAGTATAAGGAAATTATAACCTTGGGAAAAAATAAAATGTCTATACATCATATTGTGAATAAAAAAATCAATGCTTCATATTGTGAATAAAAAATGAAAATTATTTATGTTGTGAATAAAAAAAGTCTTCATGTTTTGAACAAACAACATTATCACACTTTAGGTTGTGAATAGAAAAAATATCCTTGCTTCATGTTGTGAAAAAAATAATGCTAACATTCTATATTGTGAAAAAAGAAAATAGGCATGCTTAGTATTATGGAAAAACAAAATTTAAAAGCCTAAAATCCTTTTATCATGAGATATAAATCCTTAACCAATGAATCAGAGGGTTATATAGGACCCCATATGTCAATCATCTATATATAAATTGGCCAATTGAGAACAAACACTCATCATATCATAAAGATCCCATACAAAAAAGAATGGGTTTGTTAAACCTTTCAGAAACATCACATAAATTTAACCTAATAAATCATAGGTTTTGAAAAATATAATTTTTTAAAAGGAATAATATCATAATAATATAAATTGTGTGATGAAATTATCACTTCATTAAGGATAAACGTTTTGGGTAAATAGAAGTGAAAATACAAAGGTTTTCACAAATAATTTTAAAAAATTATTATAAACGATAAAGTAAAAATTACATTAAAAAAATTTGAAATAAAATAGAATTAATTTGAAAACTAATTATAAATAATTCCAAATAAAATAACCTTGATAATAAAAAAATGTTATTAAAAACACATAGTGGAAGATAAATCATTTGATTTTAAAATTATGGAAAATCTTCCGACTATTTTGAAATGACTTTATTCAAATCCAAAATCATAAATGGTGTAGTAAAACATTCGTTTTAATATAAAAAAGGAAGGAATGAGTTTATAGGAGTAATCACATATTTTTTCTTAAAAATAATAAAGGTAAAAAATTAATAATGAACATGTTAATGGATGAATCCCATCTTTAATAAAGATTTTATTTTTCTCTTAAAATGATGCACATTTATGAGACTGAAATTAACAGATAAAGAATAATTGAGATAAAAAAACATTTTCCCCATAGAGTAAATAATAAATATCTCATGAAATAGTAAATAGAAGGATGTATCAATAATATAGAAATACCTCCCAATGAATAAAATTTCAACTTAATAAAAATTAATTTGAGTTATTAAAATCCCTTACATAAGTCATAATTCATAAATCAAGGGTTATATGGAAAGGAATTATGTGGTAAAATTTAAATACCTATAAAAATAAATAAATTTACACATAATACAATCAAACCACACAATATAAATATCATATATGAAATATGTTCATGAAGAATAATCATAACACAATGAATGAGAATAGAATTTCTAGAAAACACTTATGGTCATGATGACAGAAGAATCAGAGGATTACAATGAAATTGAAATCCATAAATAATTAAATGAGATATATTGATTATAAATAAATTTAATAGGGTATTTAATACAATATATAAAATAAATTATGGTTTGGAATACCAAAACATGTATCATATATTTGAAAATTATACAATTAAACTCTTGAATTGAATTTGCAAATTGTTGAACACACTCTAACCTCTTTTATAATAAACATAATCATCTTAATCACTAATTTCATAATTTTATTGATTATATAACTTATATAAAATTCGTTTAAAATTATTCATTACATATATGATAGTTTTTTATTAATTATTTTTAATGTCATATGTGAGTAATCAAGATCGTTTTGAAATATTTTCATCATAGCGGTGTTGTTCTTCACTATTCTCCCAATGTTCATAATTCCTAGATAAGGTGCTATAATTTATTTATTATAATATATTATAAAATTCTGGTTTAATTATATGATATTTTTTATTATGATCATTAATTATGAATTTATTGATGAGCTAGTTTCAATGATTTTTAACGAAGGAAAGGTGTTTTCTTAAATAACGAGTGATATTTTTATGTTACTATTACAGAACCAAAAAAAATATGAATTTTTTATTTTTATGATATATTGCCTAAAATTAAATTCCCATAGTCATCCATGATATATATTTATATATTTTTTCAAGTAGATGGTTAAACCAACCCAATAAATAACACGCCATAATAAATAGAAGATTATGAGTGGTTTAGTTGTAATATCATTATTATAGAAGAATAATGAACCTATTTTGTGTTTATTTTCATTATATATCATAATTTGAATGTATTATATAATATAATATCCTATATGAATTTTTTTCATAGTACGGAGAAATTATTTTTTGCTTATAATTCTCTTTTGGATGGTATAATTTTCTTAAGGTTTTTGTTACTCATATTATTAATAGGTTTTCCAATTTTTCATTGCAGAAAATTAAAAACTTCATGAAATTCATATTTATACATTAAAATAATACACATTACAATACATGTAAGGTGGTGATGAAAAGAATAATGTAATTTTATCATTCCATGGAGATGGTAGTCCACACTTACACATAGATGGTGATTTTGTTTTCCATAGAACTGGGAAGGAGTGATATGTTTTATCAATTAAGAACATAAAATATGTCATAAAAGTAACAATAATTTATTAAAATACCTATTATGACCATAATTTAATGGTTGTGATGGAAAATGAATGTGTTACTTCATGGAGGTTTTACTTCTCACAACAAATGATTAATGGTTTTATTTTTTTAAAGAAAAGAGAGAATTATTGTTAATGATTATACCATAATAATAGTAACATACCAATATATCAATGACACTTATGATATAATTTTAAAATTAATTAATGAAATTTATGGAATAAGTATTGCACATAAATTTATAGAAATTTTAATGAAGTGGTTAGAAATTTATACCTCACAACTTGCATTGTCTTATTTGCGAATGGGGTTAAGAATTAGGGGGATGGAATTTTGAGAAGATTATAAAATAGTGAAGGTTGATAATAATTTTAATTAAATGGTTGGGTATATTTTTGGTTGAACTATGTGGGTTATTATTTGAGGGGAGTGGGGAGAGGAATTCCCCTTTTATAAGTGAAATGGGAGTTCATTTCTGTAAATACCCAAAAAATCAATAATAAGAAGTCACTCTCAAGTAAAGAGGATCCAAAACTTATAAATAATAGATTTAATGCATGATATGGTCAATTAAGGCCTCAATAACACATTCCCACACATTTTTTTAAACATTATTCTATTATTTTACGCTTATATTTTTACTTTTACTATTTTAGCTTTTACAATTGTAACTATTTCTTTACATAAGGTAACATATCCTTTATGTAAAAAAATAAAATTTCCCTTATTAAATAATCTGGAACAATTTTTTTAAAATCTAAAATCCATATTATTTGGTTAAATTTCTAAAATTACTAAAGATTATTTTTTGAAATACAAAAAATATTTTTTTTTTGAAAAATATAGCATAATTTATAACATTTAAAACATGGGATTGTAAATTAAAAAATATATATTTTTAAAATTATAAAGTAACTTATAAAATACATATTTGGTCATTAATAAGGATTCATAAATTTACTATTAACACTTATATACTAATAATCTCAAGAAAGTAATGTTATTTGAAAAAATAGTATTTTGAACTATTCGCCATAAAATCATTCTTTATAGAAAAACCTAATAACTCATGATAATTTAATATTGACATGTTTAATCCAAAAATGATGATATTTTTTAAAATTAAAATTATAAAATTTATAAAATAGCTTTAAATGAAAATTTAATATATAAAGAAAAACAATTATATAAAAAATTGTCCTCTTTATACTTTTTGTGTTTTTAATCATATTTCATAAACATTTATAAATAATTTAATATTGATATAATAGTTTATATATCTAAATATTACCTATTAAAATATTATTTGATCTATGATAAATTTATTTTATTATGGTAACATAAAATACCCTCTTTTTTAATGGTTTTCATAAGGTATCCTTATTAAAGTATTAAAAAATAAAAAATAATAAAATTTAATTATTTTAATTGATTAGTATATTTTAATCTATAGTGATTATATTATTCATGAAAATATTAACTTATTTTGGTTTATTTTTTGATGGTTGTTGTGTTAGTTTTGTGTTGTGTGTGACACAATCTATTGATGATAGTGTTAATTTAAAGGGTCCAAAATCTTGGGTCATTACACTAATTCATGGGTCTTTCTATTCATCATATTTGTTATATCATTACCCTTCCTTAGGGTTTATAATATTTCATATATGAATATATGAATGTATTTTCCTTATTGAATCTATATGAGATTAAAATATCATTATGAAGGGATGTTTAAAATTCTCTTTAAGTATATAAAAATAAAAAAAATTACCACCAAAGTGATCGTCATATATGAATGTTAGTGCATAAATAATATATTCCACTACTAATACATTGGTTTTTGAGTACCTATTTTGTTTATTTATTGTCACACCCGAACTGCGCACTATGGCAATGACTTTTAATTTTATTCTTATTCTATAATTTTTATTTGGCATTAAATTTGTTATGTCGAGATGCGTGATGGACTCGACTTGAGTTTTTCGTTACTGATAAATGTGCGTATTGACTTAGCAATGCCTGATACTTTATTTTAATTATTTTGGGTCTTGTTTTTAAATTTTCAGTTTGAACCAGTTTATATATATATATATACACTTGGGTTATTATACGGCACGCGGATGTGTGTGTGACCATGCTTAGTGTCCATCCTTGGTAAGAAAATGTCTTTGAATTAAATTTGTTAGTTTTTAAGAGCGTGGCTAGGAGAGCAACCGCGTACGCGACCGTGTGTGGTGTCTAACATTAATAAATAATATAATATTATTTTGTTGTTATTAATTAGGAATTTTTTTATTCTTTCAAATTTCTTTTATTTCTTTTATTTCATTTTATAAATTTTATTTATTTTTATTTCATTTTAATTTTTTTTTTCTTTTCCTTCTCCCTCACTCACCCCTCTCCCATGCTGCACAATTCTTTTCCCCCTCCCCTTCCTGGATCGTGTCACCCTTTTTTCCCCTAACCCTAGTCGCACCCTCCCCCATCTCCTTGCCTCACCGTCACGCCTCCCTCCTCAGGCGGGCGGATCCCGCGCCACCCTTTTGCCTCGCACCACCGGCCGCCGCCAGCCTCCCTCTCCCGTGACAGCCTTCCCAGCGCCGGCCTCCTTCTGCCCCGCCGTGGTTTGCTGACACCCTCCATCGCTCCCGCATGACCCCTCTTGCCCGGCCTCCTCCTGCGCATCTTGTTCTTGCGCCGCCTCCCTCCTCCCTTCCGGCTCACCTCGCGTTGCCCCCGCAACTCACCTCGCGTTGCCCGGACTGCGCTGCCCTCCCTTCCGATCGTATTTTCCAGTGTGGTGCACCTCCTACATCCTTACTCCTTGGTTGGACTCTCTCAACCCTTATCCC
Organism: Viscum album; assembly: GCA_963277665.1. NCBI lineage: Eukaryota > Viridiplantae > Streptophyta > Magnoliopsida > Santalales > Viscaceae > Viscum > Viscum album. The sequence continues at coordinate 422,582,944 of OY728122.1, forward strand.
TAGTGCATTCCTCTTCATTTAATTGTTTTCTTCCATTGGTAAATTGTGCGCTTAGGGTTTTAGGTTGTGGTTGGTCTATTTTTGATGCAATTGTGACGTTACTTTGTTTTTAGGTTCTAATTGTGTCGATTGAGGTGTGGTTGGTGTGCAATGGATTTTTCACATCAAATTGGTAATGTTGGCTTACACTGAGGTAGGCGGTTCCTTATAAAATTATTATTTGATAAATTGTTTTGTGAATTTAATTGATTTATCTTTTTACTTGTTAGTTTGCATACTGTGAATCCTATTTTTTTTGAGTTTTAATGTGTATTAGTTAGTAGTATACTTTTATGATATACGTGTGTTTTATTTGAAAAACCCAATTCAATCTTCTTATCTCTATTTTATAAAATGTATTGTTGGTTTATCAAAGTGTGTAAAGGATGTAGTTGGTGTTTTGGTGTTGCATCTGGGTGCGTTTGGTTTTAAAAATGATGTTTTGAATGTTTTTCTTGTGGTGTGAACCCTTGATGTGTTATTTTGAAATGTTTTGTAGACTGTTCAAGTGTTTAAGTTGGTTTATTAAATTATATGTGTAGTGCGTTGGGTCGCGCATGTCGAGGAATCCTACATGTACATGCATAGGGTAAGGAATGTACATATATATGCCCTATTTGCACATATTCTCTCATGGAACAGGGAATATGTGCAATGCAGCTAGGGGTGTATATATATATATATATATGTATGTATAAATTCATGTGTGTGTGTGCGCCAAGTGTCGGTTCGAGTGGCCAATGACAAATAACGACATGTTTGAGGTAGGTCCTCTATGCCTATGCCTTTAATTTGAGATTCATAATTGCCTGCTTGTTTTAAAAATATGTTTTACATTTACGCTATATACACATGCTGTGAAATCAGGTTACGGTTGCTAGAAATGATTATGCCTTTACTTTGGAAACTGACATGCATTTTTAATGATATCGGTCTTAAGTGACCTTTCTTAAAAAAAATTGATTTCCTAAAGTGGTTTTGAATTGGTAATGTGTATTTCCAAAGGTGTTTGGTCTTTTGGCCAGTTAATTGTAAAAATTATTCCCTTTATGTAATAAAGCCTGTTTGGAACCTTAATAATGTTTTATGGAAAAGAAAAACCTCTTTTGAGGCACGCCCCCTTGGTTTTAGAAAATTATTTGTATGTTGAAAGTGTTATGATGTGCCTAACGTTGAAGTTTATGCATTGTGTGACGTGAAAGATGGGGAATGCGCTTAAGAAGGAAGAACAATGGTGAGAGGTTGAATGATCTTTTGATAAAGAAAATTTTATGTTCATATATGTTTGCATGATAAAGAAAAACTCACAATCACTTGAAATAGAGCACAATGGGAAACTCGGGTATCTAGGTGGGTGACCAAGACTAGTATGCTAGATGACATGGCAGGGGTTCGTCCCGGTTTTTCTAGCAGGATTGACACAATAATACTAACTAAACATATGAATTTCTGAGGGTCGTGGTCTTCTAAGCCATGTTTTCTGAGGGTCGTGGCCTTCTAATCCACGTTTTCTGAGGGTCGTGGTCTTATAATCCACGTTTCACCAAGGTATGAGGTCTCTAGGTTCCCACTTGTTCTAGATACCTATATGGATTACCCATAGTGCTCATTTGTGACATGCTTCTTGTGATGTAACTTTCTTTTCAGTTGTTTCATACCTAGTGTCTTGTTTGTAAAAATCACATTTTATTCCAAACTGGTTTCTTTTCATTTTGAAATGTTAATGCATTCTTGGAACCTATTTTGAAAATGTAGTAAGAGTGAAATGCTTTATTTGAAAATTCAAACTCATTACTTTAATTTGAAAAGAAGGGAAAACATTATTTTATTATATCTTATTTTCAAACTGGCATTGTTGGATTTCTTAATAAAGGCGGAGGCATAGGACGTGGTTATATTTTGGCTTTCCTACTGAGCATCTCGGTGCTCACACCTACTTTACTTTTCATTTGCAGGTTTCAGTCTTGGATTGCTTTTGGGAGCGAGTGTGGTTTTCGTACCGTGGTGATCCACGGGGTCACCTGAGGTATGTCACGTTTCTTTGTTTATTCCTTTTTATGCTGCCACGTTGTTCAGTTTATTTTCCTTTATTTATCTACCTGTTCAGTTTATGTTTATTTATCTTTTTCATGGGCCAAATCATTCCCAACTGGTTTGTTTTGATGCCCGGCACTAGTTGTCAGCCCGTGGGGATCGGGAACCCCCTTCGGGCCATGTCGCGGACCGGGTCGGGCATTGGATCGGATGACGACCCGGCCTAGTTCGTGACAAAATGGTATCATAGGTGCCCTTGTTATTTGGGGTTTCAAGTAGCTTGGTGATTAGGTGTGTCGAGAATCGAGAGGTAGGTGCGGGAAGGACGTCATGAACCCTTGCTCGTCCTGGGACTCTAGTTTCTAGAGGTAGTATGGGATTTGAGTTTTTCTTTTGCTTGGTCTGTGTGGATGAGGGATGACAAGGGAAGTGATCCGGTGTTACGCGATGAGCCTGCATGGAGTATCAACCCATGTACAGCTCGGGTGCACGGTTCAAGATACTTCCCGTGGTGGATGCCCGCTCGGAGCATGGTCTGCTAAGCCATGTTACCGGGTTGGCATAGCCACTAGTCCCTTATTTTTGGAAATTTTGATGTGAGTTATGTTTGACCTTCGTTTTGGTTGGTGTGAGTAGATCTCAAAAATGAAAATGGATTTTTGTGAAGGTGTTTTCAAAAGGGAATATGGTCATTGGAGTGTAAAATGGTTTTTGAAATGGAAAACGTTTTGGAATTTTGAAATGTGTTTCTTTAATGATAGGTGACTTTCTCAAATTGGTTGGGAATTTCTGTGTTGTACTTAATGGTCTGTTTTGGAAATGATAAGTGTCTTGGATTGACCCTTGGTATTCCTATGAGTGATCACATACATTGAGGTGTGCATGTGGAAAGTGGGGAAATTGGTGATGTGAGTGGATGGGTGCTTGAGCTAGTACATGGATATGTATGTGTGTGACTTCAAGGAATACCAATGGTGGATATTGAAGTTGTTTTGTTTGCTGAAAGAAAATGGTTTTCAAAAAAGGTTATTTTAAATGTTTTGAAAAGTGAGTGAGCAATTGTTTAGCGTTCTCTTTCCATGTTAAGTATTCTTTTTCGTGGGTTCTTGGTTTTGACATACTGAATTGTGGTTGGAATATTGATTTGAATTTGAGCTTTCGTTCATGATTGAGGTGTGGAATTTTGATTTATGATGAGTTTTGATTCGAATTTGTGCTTCTTGTTTTTGAGTATGCTTCCCAGAAAAATCCCAGAAGTTTCTAGTGAGCCTCTTCTAGTTGTTGGTTCTACCTAGACCCTTAGCGGGGCGGTGGAATTGAATTCTTTTCAGTCATTGTCTATCTTTTGTGGCGATTGTGATCTATTGAAGGTAGCGAACTAGATTGGTGAAGTCGTTGGTGTTTTCAGGTTATTGGGAACTCCTAAAGCTAAGAGAGTCTGTGTTGGTTCAGGTCCGTTTGAAGGTACATCTTGGGATTGGTGGAGGAGATAGTCCCAGTGTCATTGCATGATGGTATGTCTTGGGAGGTGTTTAGGACCACTCTCATTTGATGGTTTATATTTGTGGAAGCGAAGGTGATGTAAGCAACAAGGATCGTGAGTGTCCAGCAATGCCAATGAATAGTGAAGGCCTACGTTGGGCATCTCAAGAAGTTGGTTCCCTTTTCTCCAAAGATAATGTCGCAGAATCAGTTAAAGTTTCTCTTGTGTGGGGTCTTCGTCTATTGTTCAAGGACCAGTTCCCTTTGGTGTTTGGGATGGTTCCCCATTCTGTGAGAGCGAGCTGGAGGAACCCATCTCAGACAAGTTTTCTCATCAATTCCATCTTCTATTAGTCATTCCATCCTCTTGTTCACTTCTTTTGTGGTCGGTTTGGGTACTTTAAGTCGCCTCATCATCATCCATTGAAGACTTGCTATCGGTGTGGCTGTTTGGGAAACTTAGAGAGGTTCTGCTAGTGGTAACTTCAGCAAGAGTGTCGACTGAAGGATGTTAGCTCCTGACTGCGGGGCAGCAGATGCTTCAAGACATCAGAGCTCCAACCATAGGTCTCGGAGTGAAGCTTTTCACGCAGTCAGGAATCGTTGGGTATGGGGCACCTTGGTCTAACTTTTATCTTCAGTTCTAGAATAGGGATGGTCTGAATTCCTCTGTTGTAGCCTCCTCATCTTTGAAGGTTCTATTTTGCTATAAGAGGCTTAAAGGTCTCTTTTTCTCGTTATAGTCTTTATTCTTTGATCACCCCACTGTGGTTGTAAGAAGGCGTGGTGATCTCATCTTTTTGTAATTCCAGTAGTTGCGCCTCCTCAAATGTGACCTGTTTTGTTTTAGTACATGCTCATTTTGGATATGCTCATCTCTTGTGGAAATGATGAGTCACGGTTAAGTTTTTTATTTGGTAGAATTCTTCTGTGGGTTTTCTCATGTCGCAGTGGTTTCTGGTTTGGGTTGGAAGTTCTCATGTCAGTTTATACTGGTTGGTTTAAGCTAGTTGGTTCTTAAATAGTGGGGAGACTCACCATGAATATTGTCATGCCTTTTTCAAGGTTTGGTCTGTGTGGCGGTTCCCTCTTGGATCAAGTTAGCAGTTCTAGAGTTAGTTCATGCTAAGAGTCTCAATGTCGGTTGTGCTAGTCGGGTTCTTGTGGTGGGGAGAACCCTCCTATTTTCCTGATGGTTCTTCTCTTCTCAGTTTCCCTCAGATTTGGTCGGGTGTGACTGATGGAGTTAAAATTCATACCAATTTCGTGATTTTGTTGGCCTCGTTCAATTTCAAACTTGAGTTTGATTCTTCGTTTGGATGGGTGACTTTCTGGGGGCAGAAAGTGTCATGGTGGGGAGAATTGTCACACCCGGACTCCGAAATATGGCAATGACTTTTAATTTTATTCTTATTCTATAATTTTTATTTGGAATTAAATTTGTTGTGTCGAGATGCGTGATGGACTCGACTTGAGTTTTGTGTTGCTGATAAATGTGCGTATTGACTTAGCAATGTCTGATACTTTATTTTAATTATTTTGGGTCTCGTTTTTAAATTTTCAGTTTGAACCGGTTTATATATATGTATATATATATACACCTGGGTTATTATACGGCACGCGGCTTTGTGCGTGACCGTGCGTATTTTCCATCCTTGGTAAGAAAATGTTTTTGAATTAAATTTGTTAGTTTTTAAGAGCGTGGCTAGGTGAGAGACCGCGTACGCGACCGTGTGTGGTGTCTAAAATTAATAAATAATATAATATTATTTTGTTGTTATTAATTAGGAATTTGTTTATTCTTTCAAATTTCTTTTATTTATTTTATTTCATTTTTTAAATTTTATTTATTTTTATTTCATTTTAATTCTTTTTTTTTCTTTTCCTTCGCCCTCACTCACCCCTCTCCCACGCTGCACAATTCTTTTCCCCCTCCCCTTCCTGGATCGCGTCACCCTTTTTTTTCCTAACCCTAGCTATACCCTCCCCCATCTCCTTACCTCATCGTCACGCCTCCCTCCTCAGGCAGGTGGATCCCACACCACCCTTCTGCCTCGCACCACCGGCCGTCGCCGGCCTCCCTCTCCCGTCATAGCCTTCCCAGCGCCGGCCTCCTTCTGCCCCACCATGGTTTGCTGACACTCTCCATCGCTCCCGCACGACCCCTCTTTCCCGGCCTCCTCATACGCAACCTGTTCTTGTGCCGCCTCCCTCCTCCCTTCCGTCTCACCTCGCGTCGCCCCCGCAACACACCTCGCACCACCCAGACTGCGCTGCCCTCCCTTCCGATCGGATTTTCCAGTGTGGCGCACCTCCGACATCCTTACTCCTTGGTTGGAATCTCTCAACCCTTATCCCTGGTGCATTCCTCTTAGTTTAATTGTTTTCTTCCATTGGTAAATTGTGCGCTTAGGGTTTTAGGTTGTGGTTGGTCTGTTTTTGATGCAATTGTGACGTTAATTTGTTTTTAGGTTCTAATTGTATCAATTGAGGTGCGGTTGGCGTGAAATGGATTTTTCACATCAAATTGGTGATGTTGGCTTACACCGAGGTAGGCGGTTCCTCGTAAAATTATTATTTGATAAATTGTTTTGTGAATTTAATTGATTTAGATTTTTACTTGTTAGTTTGCATGCTGCGAATCCTATTTTGTTTGAGTTTTAATGTGTATTAGTTAGTACTATACTTTTATGATATAAGTGTGTTTTATTTGAAAAACCCAAGTCAAGCTTTTTATCTCTATTTTATAAAATGTATTGTTGGTTTATCAAAGTGTGTAAAGGATGCAGTTGGTGTTTTGGTGTTGCATCTTGGTGCGTTTGGTTTTAAAAATGATGTTTTGAATGTTTTTCTTGTGGTGAGAACCCTTGATGTGTTATTTTGAAATGTTTTGTAGACTGTTCAATTGTTTAAGTTGGTTTATTAAATTATATGTGTACTGCGTTGGGCCATGTGTGTCGAGGAATCCTACATGTACATGCATAGGGTAAGGCATGTACATATATATTCCCTATTTGCACATATTCCCTCATGGCGCGGGGAATATGTGCAATGCAGCTAGGGGTGTGTATATATATATGTATAAATGCATGTGTGTGTGCGCGCTAAGTTTCGGTTCGAGTGGCCAACGACAAATAACGACATGTTTGAGGTAGGTCCTCTATGCCTATGCCTTTAATTTGAGATTCATAATTGCCTGCTTGTTTTAAAAATATGTTTTACATTTATGCTATATACACATGTTGTGAAATTAGGTTACAGTTTCTAGAAATGATTATACCTTTGCTTTGGAAACTAAAATGCATTTTTAATGATATCGATCTTAAGTGACCTTTCTTAAAAAAATTGATTTCCTAAAGTGGTTTTGAATTGGTAATGTGTATTTCCAAAGGTGTTTGGTCTTTTGGCCAGTTAATTGTAAAAATTATTCCCTTTATGTAATAAATCCCGTTTGGAACCTTAAGAATGTTTTATGGAAAAGAAAAACCTCTCTTGAGGCATGCCCCCTTGGTTTTAGAAAATTATTTATATGTTGAAAGTGTTATGATGTGCCTAACGTTGAAGTTTATGCATTGTGTGACGTGAAAGAGGGGGAATGCGCTTAAGGAGGAAGAACAATGGTGGGAGGTTGAATGATATTTTGATAAAGAAAATTTTTTGTTTATATATGTTTGCATGATAAAGAAAAACTCACCATCACTTGAAATAGAGCACAATGGGAAACCCGGGTATCTAGGTGGGTGACCAGGACTAGTACGCTAGATGACAAGGCAGGGGTCCGTCCCGGTTTTTCTAGCAGGATTGACGCAACAACACTAACTAAACATATGAATTTCTGAGGTTCGTGGTCTTCTAATCCAGGTTTTCTGAGGGTCGTGGCCTTCTAAGCCACATTTTCTGAGGGTCGTGGTCTTCTAAGCCAAGTTTCACCGAGGTACGAGGTCTCTAGGTTCCCACTTGTTCTAGCTACCTATAGGGATTACCCATAGTGCTCATTTGTGACATGCTTCTTGTGATGTAACTTTCTTTTCAGTTGTTTCATACCTGGTGTCTTTTTTGTAAAAATCACATTTTATTCCAAACTGGTTTCTTTTCATTTTGAAATGTTAATGCATGCTTGGAACCTATTTTTAAAATGTAGTAAGAGTGAAATGCTTTATTTGAAAATGCAAACTCATTACTTGAATTTGAAAAGAAGGGAAAACATTATTTTATTATATCTTATTTTCAAACTGGCATAGTTGGATTTCTTAATAAAGGCGGAGTCATAGGACGTGGATATATTTTGGCTTTCCTACTGAGCATCTCGGTGCTCATGCCTACTTTACTTTTCAGTTGTAGGTTTCAGTCTTGAATTGCTTTTGGGAGCGATTGTGGTTGTCGTATCATGGTGATCTACAGGGTCACCTGAGGTATGTCACGTTTCTTTATTTATTCCTTTTTCTGCTGCCACGTTGTTCAGTTTATTTTCCTTTATTTATCTTCTTGTTCAGTTTATGTTTATTTATCTTTGTCATGGGCCAAACCGTTCCCAACTGGTTTGTTTTGATTCCCGGCACTAGTTGCCAGCCCGTGGGGATCGGGAACACCCTTCGGGCCATGTCACGGACTGGGTCGAGCGTTGGGTCGGATGACGACCCGACCTGGTTCGTGACATTTATGAATTGAAAACCTGATTCATTCACACAAACATCTAGTATCAACACTTTCCTACACTAATACCAAGTGCATTGGAGTAATGTTCATAGCCCATACCTAAACTGGGTATGTTAATAATTATATTAGAGGTGATTGTACCACTTGACTTCTAAAAGAGATCTCAAAATATTTTCCCTCTATGAGTTTATCCCCTTTCCTAGATAGATATTTTATCATTTCTTCCAATTGAAAGAAAATTAATTGAATTTATTGATAAGACCCATAAAAATAGGGAATCTCTATATCTAAAATACATTTTTGGTTCTCTCCCCAATATTCTATCACATCATCTTTCTCTAGATCAATAGAAATTTGGGACTACGGAACAACATCCTTTTATAACTAAACTTAATGAATCAATAAGTGAATCCTAATTATATTTAATAGATTCAATTTTCTCATAGTATACACAAAATTACCAAATAACTACTAATTATACATAGATTTAATAATATAAAAACAATATCTCCCATGAAAACTATAGTGAAGGAGAATATTCATAGGAATAATATATTCTTCTTGATATTGGTGTGTTTGAAATATACACAAATTTATAATTTTGGTTTAATGAGAGTCATTATCTCATGGTTTTTGTAATCACTAAGTTCTTAATACTATAAGGTCCAGGTGGGAGCAGACCAATACTCAGAGGGGATGCGAATCTATGGACCCCAAAACACCAATTCCAAAAATCATTATCAAATCATCAGTTTTTGTGAGTTAGTCTCATAATAATGTGATGATAAAAGATATATATTAAATGAAAAAATAACACAATGGTTATTAAAAGGTTCACTGAATATTTTTTTGAGCATATAATCTATGGTGAATATTTAGTACAATCCTATTATGAAAATTCTTATCTTGTTATCAAAATTAATAATGATTAGAGAAGGAATATTTTATTGAACTCGGAGAACAATAAATAAACATGAGCATTTATAATTCCATTAAGTTTCTATTTTTGGGCCATATTTTACCCTAGAATTTGGATTAAATATGAACTCTTGTTCATGTCTTTAGTCATAACCAAAATATCCCTTGAATTGTCTCTAAAATTTTTGACCGGTTATCTCAGAGTATTGTCTCTATTTTAAACACAATTTAGTCCATGTGATAATAATCATATTTTTAGATTTTTTAACCTTCTCAATATAGTTATTTATATTTACACATGACATGAAGATAAAAAAATATATAGAAAATATCCATTTATAAATCATTGACTATAAATAAAAAATATAAATTCTCAATAGGACATGACCATTCATACATTTATGTTATTGACTTTAGCACCTTACTCAGTATTCCACAAAAAATCATAGCCAGGAAATTATAATGTTAAATATTCCATTATATTGTGTCATGATACCTTACAATGTGAGGTTCTCTTGGCTATTTAGGTCACCTCACCCAACTATTTCATGGGGTCCTCCCATGACACATCTTTATCCCCATGACTCTATAAATACAACATCATAATGAAAATTTTCATGTTGATTAATGACTATTATATGTATAAGTAACCTATTCCATAGTCTTAATTCAATAATGATGTAACAAAAAGGATTGTGACGTGATAATATATGTAAGATCAATGTATCTTCAATTTTCATAGTTACTCATTATGCATTACTCTCGTTTATATTGGGGTGTCCTCTCTCATAGATAATCTTTCATTAATTTGTATCCCACCCAACATCAAGCGGCTTCTGACTCATCTAGAAACATATTTTAAATAAATAAATCATTTGAATACATTCATCACTCATAAATAAATTGTATGATAAAACATTTCAAAGCATTCCTCTAATGAAATGGTCTTATAAACACCGCACTATAAGATAGAATTGTATTTTTTATTTTCTTATAAAATATCAATGGAATGGAATATACTATATTGAAATTTTATTAAATAATATTATCTCACTTCTACACCATTATCAATTCACTTAATTAAGGTCTTGTTCAATTTTCAGACACGCTAATATTCCTAAGGTATCTTCAATCTATCTATTTGGATTTATGGGAAATATTTGAATCAATATATGAGCTATTCTCTAAGATTCATCCATCAAATCCCAATGTCTCCTTATATATGGAAAACTTATACTATTTTCCTAATTCATCATTACCTAAATATTTCATATAGTTTCTACCATATTTTATGAATGGATCCATTATATTATCCCCCTTTTTAAATAAACACAATGAAATGAAGGGAAGAAAATAAATTAGAATATTTATATGTATTTTGGGAGTGAATTCACTCAGAAAAATAATCTTATGCACTGGAAGGGATCCATCAAAATAGTCTTTATCAATATATCCACAACATTGTCCTTAGTTGATAATTATTTATATGAATTATCTTCACATTCCACATTATTCTTGAAAAAATGTTATATAATATCAATATATTATGACCTCAAACATTATACATGATTCATTGAATTATTGATTAATATTTTGTGGTAGCATACAATCACTAATGGGTATAAGACATACTCATATATGTCTTTGAGCTATAACTTTATCAAAATCATCTGATTTATGGCTTATGATGCAATAAAATAAACCTATTTCATTTAGATAAGTGTGATTAAATGATTCTTCTTATAGTTCAATGGAGCATATCTTCCTTCAATAAATAATTCACCTCATGATTTAAATTATTGATCCAAAACCTCTCTTATTGAATACAAAATTTCATAGTAATAATGGTAAAATTATTTATCTTTTTCATATCCCAAGAAAAAATTAAATATTCCTATGATATTTCATAATATATATTCATATTCCGTAATATGCTAGTCCTTAGTGTTTCTTTAGAATCTTATTTAAATCATTTCCATAAAAATGGTATCTGATCTAGAATCTATCATGTAATGTAGGATACCAATAATAACTCAGAATACCATTTGATCCTCACTTCTTTCTTATTTATCTATGGATATCATGGTCCCATGTGGTATTAGATTAGATACCCCACACAATTATTCCATTCAAAATTTAGTCAAAAACTCACAAGAATTCTTCACTTGTGAATCAAAAAAAGAACCTGTTGTGTTGATATCTGGAAAGCCTAAAAATAATATCATCTCAATGATCTTATACATCATAAAATATTTCATAATTTTGAAATAAAATATCTCATAATTCTCCTTATTTTTTATTTCAAAAATATATTCATCAATGTATATAAACATAATATGGTAGTTTTCGTCATATCTCCTAACATATAATTTTAGATACACATTAACTTTCATGAATTATATTCTACTAATGCTATTTTTTAGCACCAAATATCAATATTACAGTGCTATATTCATCCCATATAAATTCTTCTTCCTCGTATAAACTTATCAACCATCACCATGAATGGAAAAACCTTTTGGTTTTTCAATATAGACCTCTTACTCAAGTTCACCATTAATAAATATTTACTTCACATCCATTTGGAAAACATTATAATTTCATTAAGTAGATATCATAATAAAAAAAGATATTTTTTCATTCCTTTTAAATAGAAAATATGTTTCATCAAAATATATACCCGCAATCTTAGTGTATACTTTGAATAAAACAAGTGTGTTGTTCATTTTTACTATGAATTTATCACTCAGGTTATTTTTTGGTCCAAATTTATACTTAAGAAATTATTTTATTTAAGATGTTAAAAAAATTATATATTTAAATATTCTTAATTATATTAAAATTTTCTTACACCATTTTAATATAATCCTCTTATTTTAATTCTTCTTTACAAAATTCTTTTCAACATGGGAAAGCAATAATTTGTGCTTGGAAATTTTATACATCCCTTGGATTCCACCCCATTATTGCTATTTCCAATTATTATTTAATGATAAATAGGTTTTTTATACATTTTAAACTTATATCACTCTTTATCTGGGCCTTTCTCATCATTGTATATTTTAAAATTATTAAGAGTTTTTCTATAATCATCTTTTAAACCATAATTATTATAACATTTTTCAATACTTTATCCAAGAACTATATCCATCTCATTATTAATAGAAAATTATGTCTATAATGGGTTTGGATTTTCCAAAACAAGTACATCATATCTATTAATGGACATCCCCATATTATTATTTTAACATTGATAAATCCTTCTATATTATGTATAATAAGGAATATTCCCTTATATGATTTCTCATTGAACATGCCCAAATTTTTTTCCTTTACTATTGATATAACATGAGACGTGGAATACCTTTAGACTCATTGTGTTTCATTTCATTCTAAAAAATATTTTATAATGTATATTTATTGAATCAGGTTTAAGTAAAAACTAATTAAAAATGTAAAAATCAATTAGTATCACTTGTCATAAAAAATATTTTGAGGTGTTTTGATTTGATAACATGGTTTAGATCATATCAAACAAAACCTAGATCATCAACTCATTTAATCTATTTTATAAGGTAAAATATGAGGTACTATATAAATTCATTATATCATGACTCTAATGATATTCATAAAACTTATTATTTATATATTTGGATCAATTTTTGAATAGAAATATTTTGATAGCTTATACTATTTTATTTTCATCACATGATCAGAAGCTCTGAAACATATCAAGATACTATGATTTACTCATAAAAAATAGATATATCTCATAAGGGTGAAACTATTATCAAATATCATGAAATACCTCTCTCAATTGGTTTATATCATATACATCATAAAATATGCATCCAATAATAAAAAATCAATATTTTTCATTTCATTAATCTCCACCACTTTATAACTCTTAGTCAACATTTTTCTTCTGTGACATAGGTCACATATATTGATTAATTCAAAATTCATATTTGGTAGATTCCCCATAGATTTATACTTGACTAACATGTCCATGAACTTATTCTAAAAATATCCATTCCTTCTATGTAAAATCTATTTATCCTCTATTATTCTCTTGTATAAGATCCATATCAATGGAAATCTTGAATAAATTATTACTTATCTATTATCCCTTTATGACGATAGTGTTATAGTAAAATGTTCTTATGAAACATAGTTTCTATCTAAAGATCTCAATATTCCTATTGAAATAAAGTTGAGTGACACTCATCAGATTCTTCCATAGCCCAGTAATAAATAGAACATTTTTATATTCATGTTTCTTTTCAACAATTTTATCACTTCCAACTCATTTGAAATTTTGTGATCCATCATTTCCAATTATGAAAAAACCTCAATCATACCTTGTATATATTCAATGAAATGTCTATCAGTGGTCATATGAAATAAAAAAAATTATAAGTTATCTAAGTCTTTTAACCATTTTCTTCATATTAAGTCACCTTAACCACTAATTTTTTTATAAATAATCCTCTTATTAAGGGACTTAGAGTTATCGTTCATTTTAATTTATTTTGGTAACATTTTGAGAAAATTATTGGTAGTGTTTCTAGATTTATAAAACCTCACACAAGTATCTGAAATAGATTTAATATTATTATGTAATGGTGCATTTTCTTTTAGATGTCAATACAGCTAGCCTCTTAAAACATTGGGTTTAATCCCCCTCGATTTATAGTCTCTCTTCGATTGAGGGAGTGAAATATTATATAGACCATCATATTCATTGTTCCCATACACTCTTCAGTACCAAAACTATTCTAAAATGAGAGATACCCTAAATGATAAATATTATTCCTTAATATCTTCTTAATTATTTTTCTTCCAATTTTAAATATAATAATTGTTTTTCAAATTTCCAATTACTAGAAGTGTTTTATTTTTCCTTGGTTCCATGCATTTTATTCACCTTAAAAGTATTCTTCTTGTTCACATCACTACCTTTAATATTCATTTCACCACCACTATGATTACCAATGAGTATTTTATCTATCACTGGTAAGATAATCATTTTCTTTACATTCTTATAGTTTTTTTAACCATTGGTGTTTCATGTTTTTTTATCCATAATAATAGTTGATTATTCCACTAGAAAATATCCATGGTACTCAATAATAATTTAGTTGTATTTATGATTTTTTATATATTTACCAATATCATTAATGAAATTTTTGAACTCCATGGATGGTATGTTTCTCAAATAATTTTTATCATCAACTAAGTTTAACTCAAGAGATTTTACAAATTAATTATTCTTGAAATGATTTTTTAATCCAATCTCATGAATCTCATCCCTATCATATTTAATGTATTTTAGATCACTCATATTTCATTCAAAATCTATTTTAATATCAATAATGTCTATATATATTGATTAATATAAATATTTCATTAATTAATAAATCTTCATCTCTAATTCCCAAAAAAATGGATTTGTATTTTTGATAAGATATTATAAAAATTACATCATTAATTGATATCCTTTCGGTGTCTTATCATCATAAAATTTCCCTTATCAAATTCCTTAATCTTATTATTCACTAGATAGATCATATGATAAATTTAATTTAGCTAATAATTCTATGATACCTTTATCCTATGTTTCATTATCCTCCTTTTCACTTTTCTCATCATAATATATGTTATAATTATTTATGAGATAGTTTATTTTTCTTGATATTTTTTAATTTATATTTCCATTAAAGTGCATTCATCCATTCTGGCCACCTTCCACCTTGGTTATTATATATGATAATTTAGATAAATCATCTTCTCTAGATTCTTCATTCAATTTTTGTAAATTGATTGAATATTACCAAATATGTAAATAATTAAAAAAGTTAAAAGGATTTTTAATCTTGTATTTACGTATTACCAATTGAATGACTATTGAAAATAGTGATATGAATTTCTCCATATCTATAGTAAATTTATTAGAATAAATTTTGTCCTCATGTGACATAAATGGTTCGATATATTTTGAAACTTTTGAGTCATTCAATTTAGTCACCATCCTATATTTTCCTTTTATACATGAGGATTTCCTTCTCCTCATATCATATTTCACAACCCATCAAAGAAGAACCCATGTTGTGACTACCCCAAGCATGCCTCTGATAGACCAGGGGCTGGTGACTAGCATCGACTAGGCATATCCCAAAAATGGGAGGCATTTTCCTAAGTAATTTCACACACGCATACATCTCCAATCCCAAAATTATGAAATATAAAATCAATAAGTAAACAATTCATGAATACACTAAGATACCAACCACATAGTATGATAGTAGAAAAATTTGAAAGTAGATAGATCTAGAATACAATCCCACAAAAAGGAGAGTCTTCCAAAGTGAATGCATAAGTTCCTGGAAGTCATCCACAAAAAATTCTACCTAAAGGGTAGGTGTAGGACAATTATATGAAGCCATATAAGCACACCTCATCTTCCTAATAACTCTAAAAACCACTTGGTCCTAGTCCACTTAGAACTTTTCCAAAAGCATCGATTTTATGCACAAGACATGACATGTGCGGGCAATGCCCGTGCAGGAGTGAGTAAAACAATACTAAGTAGGAAACCCCGAAACCAAAAAGGAATACCACTAAGAAACACACAAATTATACCAAAAATAAATACATGAAGTATACCAAAAATAAATACATGAAGTATGCCACAAATAAATACACGAAGTACAATCATCTCACACAGGTATAAGTCTAAATCACGAATAGAAGGATTTTCAGTTGTAGTTCATAGATCTCCCAGTTTCCATGACACACGTAGCGTCGATGGTACAAGGAGCATTGATGGTGCATGGAGCATCGATGGCGCAAAGATCATTGACGGTTCACGGAGCGTCAATGGTTCATGGAGCATCGATGGCGCACGGAGCTTCGATAGCGCACAGAGTGTCGATGGCGCACAGAGTGTCGATGGTGCACAGAGCTTCGATGGTGCACGGTTCGTCTGTGTCACCTGTGCGGTGTGTCCTCCACCACCTGCTCCCACAGTCACTACCATGGGCGACCTTCATCCTCTGCCGCACCTACACGTGTCCACCGTTGCGTTCCACTAGGCGTCGCTGACGACCCTAGTTCCACGGGTCACCCCCGTTGCTCCGGTGATCTATTTTTTGAAACAGATCCACATCTATGATCCTTGGATTGTGACCTTTAATACTTTGGGATTGATCCATCTTGATAGCTCTTCAGGGGGCTGATCATGTTCGGAACCTCCTGGAAAATTATGTCGTGACAATGAAGGTCCAATGACAATGAACGCTAAGAACAGGGATAGGAATAACACGTAGAATGCACAAAGAATAGATCTTGGCCTTGTTCATGTCGGCCTTGATCTGCTTATGTTATGAGGTTTAATAAATAACAAGAAAATATAATCACAAAGATCTATCTCCCTTTTTAAACCTCACAAAAATTTATTCATCCCGTAAGAACAGACAAAACACGGATCAACCTATTAGTGGGTTGATCTATGTTTGTCGTTTGAATCTAAGAAGGGAAAGGAAATCAATAAGAGATCAAACACCCTAACTCATGGTTGTATTAGTCATTGATAAAGAATGGAGGTATGTGTCATCATCGATCATCGATCTGCCAGCGTTCATCATCGAGAGAGTTTCTTTCCATGCCTCAGAGGAATTCTAGGGTTATGGTGATAACCCTAAATTCCTAAAAAAAGTTTCATTAAAAAGAAAAACTTTGTTTCATCCCATAAAATATTTTTATTAAAATATTTTAATGTTGGTGACATCCAAATTATAACATTCACAGCCGACCCACATCGGTCGATGTTAGGCACTTCCTGAGGTAAATTCACTGCTCTGAATGCAATGGTTCCCTTATATTTCTGATCTGAGCACCCATTTAGAGGTTATTTCCGATTTAAAGAAAAAATGTATGCGCACTTTATTAAAAACTTAACATTTTTCATCATATTGTTCCTAGCACATCAGGCCTCAGAATCTCACATCAGGCCTCAGTGCCTGGTCTCTGAATTTTTCCAATTAATTTATAAAAATAAAACTATATAAAATTTGATTCATTACATTCTCCCCACCTTAAGGATTTATGTTCTCAAAATCCAAAACAACGGATACTTAACAAAAAGATGAGGGTAATGAGAATGAATCTGAGCCTCCTGCTCCCAAGTGCTCTTCTGGAGATTCCTATGCTTCCACTAAACACGTACCCAAGGAATAGACAACCCACTAAGGATCTGCTCATATCGATACTTAATCTCTATTGGGTAATCCTCAAAAGTCACCCCATCATCAATGTCTAGCTCACCCCAATAGATGTCTTGTAATAGATCATGCATGTACCTCCTCAATTGTGACATGTGGAATACATCATGCACCTGGTACAACTATAGGGGTAGATCTCGGTGGTACACCACCTCACCAACTCTACTTAGAGTCTAAAAAAGTTCGATGTATCTCGGAGATAACTTGTCACCCCAGCCAAATCTCTACAATCCTTATCAAGGTGAGACCTGAATTAACACATGGTATCCCTCCTCGAAGTAAAAGATCCTTCATCTCCTATAATCATATGACTTATCTCAGCTCTATATAGTCCTCATCCTCTCCTAGATGATCTATACCTTCTCAGTGGTAGCCTACACCAACTCTAGACCCATGAGTGCTAACTCTCTTGGGTCAGTCCAGCAAAGTGCTAACCTATATGGTTTCCCATATAGGGCCTCATACTGTTCCATACCAATGGTGGAGTGGTAGATGTTGTTGTACAAAAACTCCACCATAGGTATATGATCCTCCCAACTTTGGAAAAAATCTAGGATGCAATCATGTAGCATTTCATCAAGAACATGAATGGTCTTCTCCTTCTGGGGATGAAATGTCGTTCTCTAGCACAACTGAGTCCCAAATTCCTCTTGTAATCCCTTCCACAAATGGGATTTTAAATGACAGTCACAGTCTAAAATGACCATCAATGGCACTCCGTGAAGTTGAACTATCTCCTACACATAGAGGCATCTCAAGCTCTCTATTGAACTCTTCTCACAGATTGGTATGAATTGGGATGACTTGGTGAGTCGATCAATGATCACCCATATGGTATCATGACACATAGACGTGTGTGGTAAAACTATCATGAAGTCCATTGATATTCCATCCCACTTCCACTCTATCACCCCAAGTGGTTGGGTCAATCCCGCTGGAACCTAGTGCTCAACCTTCACCTACTAAAAAGAGAGGCATCAAGAAACAAACTCTGCTACCACCTTCTTCATCCCCAACCACCATAACTGTAACACCCCGAGCTTCCACGATACGCTTCTCATTCAATAATGCAATAGCTTGCATTGTACGCAACTTCGAGCTCTAAAACACCGCGACTAATCAAAGTAGTCGTTATGAATAGTAATAACCACTTTTTAAAATTATAGAAATTTTATATTTCAAAATGGACTTCATTTTTGTATTCGTAATATCGAAATTATCCAAATTTGAATTTTTGTAATTTTCTGAGAACTTCCAATTTTTTATGAATAGTGAAAAATACTTAAAAACAACTTTTTTAAACAAAATAATTTATAGTGATAAATTATAATATTTAGTGGTTTTAAAGTATAAGTAGAATATATTTTTACCATTTTGTCCAATGGTGGTCATTAGAATTAATTTAACATTGAAATTGGACATAAACAATTGCCAATCTTTTGATATAAATTGTTTCTTAAAAACACGCTATTTGTTGTGACAGCGGGAATTAATTATAAAATTAATTAATGAAACTTATATGTTTGGAATTTTTTAAAATAGACATCATTTTTGAATTTGGAATATCAATTATAGCTTAGGGTGAAATTTTGGCCTTATTCTGAAAAACTTCAATTTTTGATGAATAGTGAAACCACTAAGTGGTTGTTAAAAACTGATTTTTTCGTTAAAATGAAATATTACCACTTCTGTGATTTGATTTTCAAAAATCTGACATACATGGTTGTCATTAAGAAGTAAAATGTGGTTCAATGAGATTAAAATAATTTTTTGTGAATAGTAACTTTTAAGTTCTTAGTCGCGATTAGAGGTAATTAGTGTAGTTTAAGGTAAAAATAATGTTTTAATAATATGATATGAGCATGAAACTTGTCCTACTCCTATTGTATGAGTCATGGACGACCAAGACAACCCATGGGTCAAATTGGGGACCCCATGGAGCCACTTTAGTTGGAAAATGACATTAATATATATTTATTTAATGTTAAAATTAAATTGACACAAACATGAGTTGTTTTACTAAAACAGTTTTTAAGTGGGGTTACACAAGTCCAAATTTTGATTATAAATATTCATTAGAAAGATAAAAATATTTCCTACATCATAGTATTTTTTTTATAATTTTTAGACATTAAATAAATTAAATTATTTATGACATCATTATGATGCAGTGATGACCTCATTATTTAACGATTTTAATAAAATGAAAAGATAATGTAAAATACAAGGCTTACACTTGTCCAAAGACTATTGGATGGGTATATTTCGAACCCCTATCACCTTATCCACGAATTATATAAGTTTGATACCTTTAGAATCCGAAAATCATTGTGTAATAATGTAACATTTCAATCTTTCCAAAAGAGCCCCTCCTCTCCACTTATAAAAGGCCCCCACCTCTCCCACCTTATTCACACCTTCAAGCCATTTGGATCGGCCAACCTCTTCCCAAATACTCTCTCAACATCCCCCACTTACTCCTAGAAGCCTCAATTTGGGCAGAACTCTTCCCAAGGAAGCCTTTGGCTCAAATCAAAAAGTGTTACCCGATTTTGAGGTAATGTCTTCTCTAATGTTGTTTTGTTTTATTTTTCTTCTACAACCCCCTAAACTCTTTTTATTCATTTCTTTTGTCACAAAACCAGTATCCTAAATATACTAGGATGTTTTTATAAGAAGGACTCGAGCTACACTTACACACACCTACATCTAATGGTTAAAGAACATACGGTTTCTGTGGATGGCGAATTTCTGCCTCACGAAACGATGATTGTTCAACACTCATATAACACCTTCAAAGGTGGCCATTAAGATGTCACTATTTTTATATATGATATATAATATGTTTATGTTTTACTTATTCTTCTGTATTTCTCATTTATGGCATACTTTATGATTTCCATTATGGGTAAAACGCGATAATTTCATTTTAGGAAGTGCGGACTACCGCCCCCTCAAAGTGATGTGAATCGTTAATGCCATATGTGGGATGTATAAATGATGGAGTAAATGATATTATATATGATATTATACTGGAACTATATTATACCTTTATATCATTATGATTTCATTCCATTAAATACGAAATAGAAATGAAAGTAGCGTTCATGCGTACGTACGGCTTACCGTCTCCATGAACGGTGCATTTCATTTCTTACCTCTAAATGTTACGAAATATTATAAATGAATGTATATACTGGATATATATGATATATATGACATATAAATAATGAATATAATTCTGGAGATAATGGATATCCTACCACATAAACAACTTGTAATTATAAGAAGTTTATTTTTGACTCAAGTACCAAAGATCGACAAAACAACCGTTATTAACTTAAATGATTAAATAATGTTCATAACATGGTAATAAGGGATATAAAAGGAATAATTAACATGAAAAAGGTTCTTAAGTAAATATAAATTAAATCTAGTTTATTATTCCGGAGGTTAAAGAACGGTCGAGTCAGGACAGGACGCAAGGTAAGGGAATTTCTTAACCCAACTTCCATTCTTTGGGTTAATCTCCTACTTTCAAATTATGTCATGATATTATTATGTCCTATTTTGTATTTTTAATTTCTTTATGTGTACCTATAGTGAATACACATAATAGATCTATTTTATTTTAAAAATGATTTTTTAAGGACTTCGTCTCAATCCCCTTTCATTGAGGCATATTTGGTTTTATACACAACTTTCTTTTATACGGTGTATAAACCCCTTTGACTTTTACGTTTATTCAAAAGGAATATTTTTTATACGAAGCGTTTTGCTAAACGAAAAAAGGGAATGTTTTTCTTTCCATACTTATGTGGCGACAACGACTTCTCCGCCGTCGTGACCATTATTTGAGTTTCGCCTTCCTCTACAAGCCATCATTTTTTTTAATGAAAAATAAATACAAAGTTTTAACTTTCTTTTATTTTGGTATTGAAAATGGTTTTGAAAGCGTTTTTATTATATCAATGTGTTGTATTGATAGCTTGTGATTGAAATGTGGAAATGTTATGTTTCCTTTATGCATGTTTTATGTGATACGACTATGTTATGGTTTATGATATGTTTAAACCTCTTCATATGAGGAATGTATTGGACTTAATAAGTGACGGGTGGAGCCCACTATAGCTCCTCGATGCATCGGTAGGTATCATGAGACAACTAGACGTGGAATTGGCCGAGGCCCTTTCCCAATTTGATTTATGGTTTTGGCCGAGGCCTTAATCATTTTAGACGTCTTGGTCTAGGCCTTGACAAAATGTTTCAGAATGTCTGGAATTATACATTCCCTCATTATGAAAGTGGTTATTGATATTACATGTGATTATTCGACTAGTAGAATATCCATGTGAGTAAGTAAATGGAATTATTTAATTTTATTTTTGCCATATTATTCTGAATTTCAAGTTTAAAAAGGCTTTTGTTTTAGTTATACATTTCCTTAAATGTTAATGTTTATTTATGAAAGCTTCCGCAATATTGTTATCCTTACTGAGCATCTGAGCTCACCCCTTTCAATGTTTTAATATTTTCCAGGATGTGAAGAAGTATTTTATGAATGACCTACAGGGATAGTCCGAAGAGGATAGAAGTGTGGACTATGGAGACTATGTTATTATAGTTTTCCACTTTGTGATGTAATGTAACATTTATGAATGTATCTAGTGTTTCCAAAGCTACTAAACTAATCGGTCTTTTGAGACTTGATCTTTTGTGATCATGCCAATGTAACGAACTAATGCACCGACTCTGGGTAGCTGGGGTCGGGGCGTTACAGTTGGTATCAGAGGAAGTTTAGTACAAACCTTGGAAGCTAGATTTAGATAAACTCTGATTAGAGCACGTAGACCTAAGATGAACTTTGAGGATTAGTATAGAAGAACTTCCTAGAATTTTTGTATTATAGAGATGTTATGAGTTTTCTGAGCAATACATCCCTGTCTGGATACGAGCAGGTAGAGGCGGCTCTGGCACAGATGTACCTAGGGGTAAAACCCGAAAACACCGCTTTGAGCTAGACTCGAACGGGAACGGGTGCACGACAACGGGCCTTGCTGCACTCTTGGTTACGACACTCCTGGGGGATATGCTTAGGATAACTCTCATTTTCTTTACAAATCATTATGAAGGGTTTATGAGTATATACTTCCTCAAAGAAAACATTTTTATGATTATGGATTATATCCATAAATATTTCAATTTATGTTAAGTGTTTTATAAGTATGGGATTATGTATTTTGATTCATAAACTGATCTAGTTTATGAAATTGTTTAGAAATGGATCCTAGTGGAAGAAATGGAAACCGTATCAATGCACGCACTCCATGTAGGGATTTCCCTCCTGCTCAAGATAATTATAGTGGGGCTGGTGATGCAACTGGTGCCGATCAGCTAATCACCATACTGGGACAACTTACTCAGGTTATGAATAATAACCTTACCCATATGGAGCACCCTGATCCACAGCGTGGAGGATCAATGTTAGATCGATTCATGAGGCAACAACCACCAACGTTCAATGGGAGTACAAATCCGTTAGTAGCTGAGCAATGGATAAACTCCTTAGAGAAAATATTTCATGCCTTAGGGAGTAGCGAAAGGGAGAAGGTTGTCATGGCAGTTTACCGCCTCACTGGAGATGCCGATCAGTGGTGGTTGCTGATTCAAAACAAAAAGGAAGAAGATGACTTATCGAATATGGAATGGAGGGAGTTCAAAGAGATTTTCTTAGAAAAATACTTTCCTCGTGACCATCGAGCAGATATGGAAATCCAATTCCTGAGTTTGAGGCAGAAGGAGGATGAGAATGTCGCAAAGTATGAGGCTAACTTTACAAGGTTAGTGAGGCATGCTGTCGATTATATACGTAACCCAAGGAGTAAGATTGATCGTATTTTTGATGGGTTAAAACCATTTCTCCATCGAGCTTTAGTATCACAATCCTTCTCATCATACGAAGATATTGTCTCGTGTGCTATCAAGACAGAAAAGGAATTATCTAAGTCTTATGACAACAAAGTAAAGCAAGAGAAGAAGAGAACGGGGGAACAAGAGACAGATAAATGGAAAAAGGGAAAGAAGGATTTTCCATTATATGGTAATTGTGGGAAGAATCACCCTGGTACGTGCCTAAAAGGAATGGGAGTTTGTTATAAATGTGGAGAAAAGGGTCACCAGGCACGTGATTGCAAGGGAAAGAAATAGGCTGTTAAAGTTGAATGCTACAATTGTAGGGAAATGGGGCATTATGCAAATGAATGTCCTAAGCGTCAAGGAAACTTACCTCAGAAAAGGCCAAGGGATCAAGGACAATCTTATGCTGTTACTACAGTTGAAGCAGAATAACTAATGTAATGGTGCTTTTGGACTCATGGATTATATTTTGGTTATTAGAATAATGAGATATATATATATATAAGGATTGTACTGCAGTACTTGTTGATTTCAGTAAGGTTTTTATATTTTTAGTATGTGACAATAAGAGAAACTTTAATTTGTTTGGGGAATCTGATAAATTGATTTTGGAATTAAGAGACCTTTTAGAGAAAGTCTGGACATGGGTATTTTGGATAAATATAAAGGTTGGAGTGGATTAAGTTGATCTTTGGATAGTATTGTTTAAGGTTAAAAATTTATGAAGATTATTTTTTGAATATTATGATACTTTAGTTTTAGGAAAAGGACAACCTGCAGGGTGGGGCATAACCCGTCGCGTCGGAAAAAGATGCAGGAATCGAACCCACAATCATAGTGTGACAGGCCTTTATTTCCTACCACTAGCCTACAGGAAGTCCCTGGTTAATACAAAATAATTTTACTAATCTAAATGGTATGTGTTAACATTTGGAACATTATACAATTAGTTTAAGTATAATATTTTTGAGTTCTATTATCTTTTTGAGTGAAAGATGAGTTGAAGGTTGAAACTCTAATTGTCAAGCATAAATATATATATACCTACCTCTTATTCATTGAATAAATTAATTCTTAAACTTTAGTAAAGGGATATTAAAGCAAAAAAAATGTGTTATCCTAATACCTTATGTCTTGTTGAACTGATGATATTTTAAATCAACATAGATTGAAGGCTTTGAGGCCCTCAATTTGACAGTTGATTGTGATTGATGACCCCAATCACTCCCTACAAATATTTACATTTTTCCTCCAATTATATTTCTCTAATTTCCACCAATGTTCTCCTAATCGAGATCATAATTGGGTGGTGACTTTTTCATTTCCCTTTCCCTCTTATTAAGGCTAAATTTTATTAATCTTATTTCCGATGTGGGTTTTCCTCAAAGGTATTTTCTCTTTTCAACCTTTTATTTTCAAAGAAAAATTTCAAATTGCGAGGACGCAATTTATTGAAGGAGGGGAGAATGTAACACCCCGAGCTTCCACGATACGCTTCTCATTCAATAATGCAATAGCTTGCATTGTACGCAACTTCGAGCTCTAAAACACCGCGACTAATCAAAGTAGCCGTTATGAATAGTAATAACCACTTTTTAAAATTATAGAAATTTTATATTTCAAAATGGACTTCATTTTTGTATTCGTAATATCGAAATTATCCAAATTTGAATTTTTTGTAATTTTCTGAGAACTTCCAATTTTTTATGAATAGTGAAAAATACTTAAAAATAACTTTTTTAAACAAAATAATTTATAGTGATAAATTATACTATTTAGTGGTTTTAAAGTATAATTAGAATATATTTTTACCATTTTTTCCAATGGTGGTCATTAGAATTAATTTAACATTGAAATTGGACATAAACAATTGCCAATCTTTTGATATAAATTGTTTCTTAAAAACACGCTATTTGTTGTGACAGCGGGAATTAATTATAAAATTAATTAATGCAACTTATATGTTTGGAATTTTTTAAAATAGACATCATTTTTGAATTCAGAATATCAATTATAGCTTTGGGTGAAATTTTGGCCTTATTCTGAAAAACTTCAATTTTTGATGAATAGTGAAACCACTAAGTGGTTGTTAAAAACTGATTTTTTCATTAAAATGAAATATTACCACTTCTGTGATTTGATTTTCAAAAATCCGACATACATGGTTTTCATTAAGAAGTAAAATTTGGTTCAATGAGATTAAAATAATTTTTGGTGAATAGTAACTTTTAAGTTCTTAATCGCGATTAGAGGTAATTAGTGTAGTTTAAGGTAAAAATGATGTTTTAATAATATGATATGAGCATGAAACTTGTCCTACTCCTATTTTATGAGTCATGGCCGACCAAGACAACCCATGGGTCAACTTGGGGACCCCATGGAGCCACTTTAGTTGGAAAATGACATTAATATATATTTATTTAATGTTAAAATTAAATTGACACAAACATGAGTTGTTTTACTAAAACAGTTTTTAAGTGGGGTTACACAAGTCCAAATTTTGATTATAAATATTTATTAGAAATATAAAAATATTTCCTACATCATAGTATTTTTTTTTATAATTTTTAGACATTAAATAAATTAAATTATTTATGACATCATTATGATGCAGCGATGACCTAATTATTTAACGATTTTAATAAAATGAAAAGATAATGTAAAATCCAAGGCTTACACTTGTCCAAAGACTATTGGATGGGTAGATTTCTAACCCCTATCACCTTATCCACGAATTATATAAGTGTGGGACCTTTAGAATCCGAAAAGCATTGTGTAATAATGTAACATTTCAATCTTTCCAAAAGAGCCCCTCCTCTCCACTTATAAAAGGCCCCCACCTCTCCCACCTTATTCACACCTTCAAGCCATTTGGATCGGCCAACCTCTGCCCAAATACTCTCCCAACATCCCCCACTTACTCCTAGAAGCCTCAATTTGGGCAGAACTCTTCCCAAGGAAGCCTTTGGCTCAAATCAAAAAGTGTTACCCGATTTTGAGGTAATGTCTTCTCTAATGTTGTTTTGTTTTATTTTTCTTCTACAACCCCCTAAAATCTTTTTATTCATTTATTTTGTAACAACACCAGTATCCTCAATATACTAGGATGTTGTTATAAGAAGGATTCGAGCTACACTTACACACACCTACATCTAATGGTTAAAGAACATACGGTTTCTGTGGACGGCGAATTTCTGCCTCACGAAACGATGATTGTTCAACACTCATATAACACCTTCAAAGGTGGCCATTAAGATGTCACTATTTTTACATATGATATATAATATGTTTATGTTTTACTTATGCTTCTGTATTTCTCATTTATGGCATACTTTATGATTTCCATTATGGGTAAAACGCGATAATTTCATTTTAGGAAGTGCGGACTACCGCCCCCTCAAAGTGATGTGAATCGTTAATGCCATATGTGGGATGTATAAATGATGGAGTAAATGATATTATATATGATATTATACTGGAACTATATTATACCTTTATATCATTATGATTTCATTCCATTAAATATGAAATAGAATTGAAAGTAGCGTTCATGCGTACGTATGGCTTACCGTCTCCATGAACGGTGCATTTCATTTCTTACCTCTAAATGTTACGTAATATTATAAATGAATGTATATACTGGATATATATGATATATATGACATATAAATCATGAATATAATTTTGGAGATAATGGATATCCTACCACATAAACAACTTGTAATTATAAGAAGTTTATTTTTGACTTAAGTACCAAAGATCGACAAAACGACCGTTATTAACTTAAATAATTAAATAATGTTCATAACATGGTAATAAGGGATATAAAAGGAATAATGAACATGAAAAATGTTATTAAGTAAATATAAATTAACTCTAGTTTATTATTCAGGAGGTTAAAGAACGGTCGAGTCAGGACAGGACGCAAGGTAAGGGAATTTCTTAACCCAACTTCCATTCTTTGGGTTAATCTCCTACTTTCAAATTATGTCATGATATTATTATGTCCTATTTTGTATTTTTACTTTCTTTATGTGTACCTATAGTGAATACACATAATAGATCTATTTTATTTTAAAAATGATTTTTTAAGGACTTCGTCTCAATCCCCTTTCATTGAGGCATATTTGGTTTTATGTACAACTTTCTTTTATACGGTGTATAAACCCCTTTGACTTTTACGTTTATTCAAAAGGAATCTTTTTTATACGAAGCGTTTTGCTAAACGAAAAAAGGGAATGTTTTTCTTTCCATATTTATGCGGCGACAACGACTTCTCCGCCGCCGTGACCATTATTTGAGTTTCGGTTTCCTCTACAAGCCATCATTTTTTTTAATGAAAAATAAATACAATGTTTTAACTTTATTTTATTTTGGTATTGAAAATGGTTTTGAAAGCATTTTTATTATATCAATGTGTTGTATTGATAGCTTGTGATTGAAATGTGGAAATTTTATGTTTCCTTTATGCATGTTTTATGTGATACGATTATGTTATGGTTTATGATATGTTTGAACCTATTCATATGAGGAATGTATTGGACTTAATAAGTGACGGGTGGAGCCCGCTATAGCTCCTCGATGCATCGGTAGGTCTCATGAGACAACTAGACGTGGAATTGGCCGAGGCCCTTTCCCAATTTGATTTATGGTTTTGGCCGAGGCCTTAATCATTTTAGACGTCTTGGTCGAGGCCTTGACAAAATGTTTCAGAATTTATGGCATTATACATTCCCTCATTATGAAAGTCGTTATTGATATTACATGTGATTATTCGACTAGTAGAATATCCATGTGAGTAAGTAAATGGCATTATTTAATTTTATTTTTGCCATATTATGCTAAAGTTCAAGTTTAAAAAGGCTTTTGTTTTAGTTATACATTTCCTTAAATGTTAATGTTTATTTATGAAAGCTTCCGCAATATTGTTATCCTTACTGAGCATCTGAGCTCACCCCTTTCAATGTTTTAATATTTTCCAGGATGTGAAGAAGTATTTTATGAATGACCTACAGGGATAGTCCGAAGAGGATAGAAGTGTGGACTATGGAGACTATGTTATTATAGTTTTTCACTTTGTGATGTAATGTAACATTTATGAATGTATCTAGTGTTTCCAAGGCTACTAAACTAATCGGTCTTTCGAGACTTGATCTTTTGTGATCATGCCAATGTTACGAACTAATGCACCGACTCTGGCTAGCTGGGGTCGGGGCGTTACAATAACTAACATTGGAGGTTCTGGTACATCTTCGCCACACCTGGATGTACCGATAAAGGGGATGTGTGGAAATCCATCATAACCTCCTCCCACAACGTCACTGGTACAAATGTGTACCCTCTGAAAATAACAACGTGATCCCCACCTATTGAATATCTATAAAGGGAATGTCCCATGGAAAATTGAGCATGTCATGTCTAGCAGTCGATATCCCCAAGTTGTGCCTCCCTAACTCTCTATAAGAGTAGAGGGGTGAAAACCATTGACTAAAGGTAAGATTCTCTATCTCTATCTCTATCCACAAAGGATATCTGTAATGTGGACAACTACTCGGATGCCTCACTCAGTAACCGAAAGCTAGATCTCCTACTGAGAGTGTCTACCAATACGTTCCATTTCCTAGAAGTATAGAAAATCTCAAATTTATATTCCTAGAGGAACTCTATCCATCGCATATGTCTCAAGTTCAGATCCTTCTACGAGAATATATAATTGAGACTCTTGGGGTTAGAGTACATGGTAAATTGTTCTCCCATCAGGTAGTGCTGTCACATCTTCAAAAAGAATACTACAGCTACTAGATCAAGATCATGGGTCATGTAGTTCATCTAATGCTACCTAAAATGGTGTGAACCATAGTTAATCACCACTTTTCCCTGCATTAGGATGCAACCAAACCTGGTCCCTGATGCATCGCAAAACACTATATACCCAACACCCTCCTCTGGTAGTCTCAAGATGGGAGTGCTCGTCAACCTCTACCTAAACTCCTAAAAGCACTGTTGTCAATTCTATGTCCATATGAAGGGATTACCCTCCCATGTAAAATCCTTCGAGGGTTATGCTAATCTATAAAAGTTAGGTACAAACCTTGAATAGTACCCTTCCAATCCCAGGAAACTCGGTACCTCGGTAACACTCTTGGGTGGCTCCCAAGCAAGAATTGTCTCAATCTTCACCAAATCTACTACAACTCCAACCTATGAAATGACATGTCCCAGAAAGTGGACCTCCCGAATATAGAATTGACACTTTGAGAGCTTCCCATTAATTTGGTTCTCTCAGAGTGTGTGTAGGACTATCTTCAATTGTATCGCATGCTTCTCAGATCCCGAGTATACCAGGATGTCATCAAATAAGACCATGATAAACTGGTCTAAGTAAGTTCGGAATATTATTTTCATGATCCCCATGAAAAATTATGGGGAATTCATCACAGCAAATGGAATAACCATGTACTCATAGTGGCCATACCTACATCTGAAGGTTGTCTTCAGTACATCCTCATCCCGTACATGAAGTTGGTGATAACTAGAACTAAGGTCAATCTTAGAGAACCACCTTGATACCTTTATCTAATCAAAGAGGTTTTCAATCTTCAATAGTGGATACTTGTTCTTCACAGTCACCTAATTAGAGCACTAGAAGTTTACACATAACCTTAATCTCCCATCTTACTTCTTGGAAAACAAAAATGGGGCCGCCTAGGGTGAAACATTCGGTCTCATGAAGTCCTTCCTCTGTAATTCCTTCAGTTGTACCCTCAACTCACGAAGCTCCATGAGAGACATCCAATATGAAGGTGTAGATATAGGTTTTTTCCCAAGGTACAGGTCAATGAAAAATTCTACCTCCCTATGGGGAGGTAATCTGGGGACATCCTCAAGAAATATTTCTTCATACTCCACCACCACTGTAGGAAACTAAGAACTCCTATCATCCACCATACCAAGGGTGAGTCTGGCCAATTTTTGAGTAATCTTCTATACCATTCTATGAGTAAGTACATGTTGTGATTCATGTGTTTACTTTTCACAAACAAAGGAAAACCTCATACCATCTCCATGGACACACCAAACTCTATGCCTAAAACAGTCAATCTAGGCATGAGCTATAGATAACCAGTCCATACCAAGAATGACATCATAAGTCCTCGATGATGCTACCAAGAGATCCCAACTGAAACTATCTCCCCCTGGAGTAATGGTACACTATCAACACCAGTATTTGATTTTCGAATCTCCCCCCATAGGAGTCTCTAAGCATAGGGATCGAGTTAATGGTTCCACTGTAATCTCTGAGTCTCGAACAAGTGTCATGGTGAGAAAAGATTGATTTGAAACTGTGTCTATAAAAACTATAGCTAGGGTGGAAAATTCACATATCATACCTCTAATAATCTTGGGATCATTGGGTTCACAAGCCTCCATTTCCTGAATCAGACCTCATCCATTTCCACCAACACCCTAAGCCTGTGGTGGACCACATGAGGGTGGTGGTGGTGGTACCTAGAACCTCTACCCACCTCCTGTTGCCTAACCTACTCCTCTTCCACACCTTCTACCCTATGGATCACATTCATCCTACCTCTTCTTATGCCTCAGCGATCCCTTGACCATCAACTGATCATCCGTATGGTGAATTAGGCAATATTTATCTAGATTTCCCCGACCGCCGCACGAGTAACAAAACATGCCCTTCATCTGACCTGCTCTTCCCTGGTATCCCCGCACCACTGATCTCATGTCCTGGGGTCATCCCCTATATTGATTTACCCACTTGGTTCCCTACATTTGTTTTCGATTACCTACCTATGAAGACTCATCTTCCTGGTGCCTGGTGGTAGCTCCCACTGTTGGCATATGCTTCGCTAGAAAGTTCTCCATGAGAAGAGCTCGCTCTAGTACCCCATCATGTGTAGGGATGCTCAGGGATATCATGAATTCCCTGATATCCCAGTGTATCCCGTACTTGAAGGTTCAGGACCTAAAGAATAGGTCATGTACCATATCTGTGGAGTAGCAAGAAAGATCTGAAAATATTGTTGAGTAATACGCTACTCTCTATGTAACGCCCCGACCCCAGCTACCCAGAGTCGGTGCATTACTTCGTAACATTGGCATGATCACAAAGATCAAGTCTCGAAAGACCGATTAGTTTAGTAGCCTTGGAAACACTATATACATTCGTAAACGTTACATTACATCATAAAGTGAAAAACTACAATAACAAAGTCTCCATAGTCCACACTCATATCCTCTTCTGACTATCCCTGCAGGTCATTCATAAAATACTTCTTCACATCCTGGAAAATATTAAAACATTGAAAGGGGTGAGCTCAGATGCTCAGTAAGGATAATAATAATGCGGAAGCTTTCATAAATAAACATTAACATTTAAGGCAATGTATAACTAAAACAAAAGCCTTATTAAACTTGAACTTCAGCATAATATGGAAAAAGTAAAATCAAATAATGTCACTTACTTACTCACATGGATATTCTAATAGATGAATAATCACATGAAAGATCAATAACCACTTTCATAATGAGGGAATGTATAATGCCGGACATTCTGAAACATTTTGTCAAGGCCTCGTCCAAGACGTCTAAAATGATTAAGGCCTCGGCCAAAACCATAAATCAAATTGGGAAAGGGCCTCGGTCAATTCCACGTCTAGTTGTCTCATGAGACCTACCGATGCATCGAGGAGCTATAGCGGGCTCCACCCGTCACTTATTAAGTCCAATACATTCCTCATATGAACAGGTTTAAACATCTCATAAACCATAACATAATAATATCACATAAAACATGCATAAAGGAAACATAACATTTCCACATTTCAATCACAAGATATCAATACAACACATTGATATAATAAAAAATCTTTCAAAACCATTTTCAATACCAAAATAAAAGAAAAGTATAACATGGTATTTATTTTTCATTAAAAAAAAGGTATGACTTGTAGAGGAAGCCGAAACTCAAATAGTGGTCACGGCGGCGGAGAAGTCGTTGTCGCCGCATACGTACGACAAAAACATTCCCTTTTGTCGTTTAGTAAACGCTTCGTATAAAAAAGATTCCTTTTTAATAAACGTAAAAGTCAAAGTGGTTTATACACTGTATAAAAGAAATTTTTGTATAAAACCAAATATGCCTCAATGAAAGGAGATTGAGACGAAGTCCTTCCAAAGATCATTTTTAAAATAAAATAGATATATTATGTGTATTCACTATAGGTACACATAAAGAAAGTAAAAATACAAAATAATACATAATAATATCATGACATAATTTGAAAGTAGGAGATTAACCCAAAGAATGGAAGTTGGGTTAAGAAGTTCCCTTACCTCGTGTCTGACTTGACTCAACCGTTCTTTAACCTCCTCAAAATCGGGTAACTCTTTTTGATTTGAGCCAAAGGCTTCCTTGAGAAGCGTTCTGCCTAAAGTGAGGCTTCTAGGAGTAATAGGGGGAAGTTGTGAGAGTATTTGGGCAGAGGTTGGCCAAGCCAAATGGCTTGAAGGTGTGAATAAGGTGGGAGAGTGGGGGCCTTTTATAAGTGGAGAGGAGGGGCACTTTTGGAAAGTAATGAAATGTTACATTATTATACAATGCTTTTTCGGATTCTTAAGGTCCCACACTTATATAATTCGTGGATA
The DNA here is from genome assembly GCA_963277665.1 of Viscum album. Classification (NCBI taxonomy): domain Eukaryota; kingdom Viridiplantae; phylum Streptophyta; class Magnoliopsida; order Santalales; family Viscaceae; genus Viscum; species Viscum album. Next base: position 422,615,940 of record OY728122.1, read on the forward strand.
AGGTGATAAGGGTTCGAAATCTCCTCATCCAATAGGATTTGGACAAGTGTAAGCCTTGGATTTTGCATTATCTTCTCATTTTATTTAAATAGTTAAATAATGAGGTCATCGCTGCATCATAATGATGTCATAAATAATTTAATTTATATAATGTCTAAAAATTATAAAAAAAAATACTATGATTTAGGAAATATTTTTATCTTTCTAATTAATATTTATAGTCAAAATTTGGACTTGTGTAACCCCACTTAAAAACTGTTTTAGTAAAACAACTCATGTTTGTGTCAATTTAATTTTAACATTAAATAAATATATATTAATGTCATTTTCCAACTAAAGTGTCTCCATGGGGTCCCCAAGTTGACCCATGGGTTGTATTGGTCGGCCATGACTCATCCAATAGGATTAGGACAAGTGTCATGCTCATCTCATATTATTAAAACATTATTTGTACCTTAAACTACACTAATTACCTCTTATCGCGATTAAGAACTTAAAAGTTACTATTCACCAAAAAATTATTTTAATCTCATTGAACCACATTTTACTTCTTAATGACAACCATGTATGTCGGATTTTTGAAAATCAAATCACAGAAGTGGTAATATTTCATTTAAACGAAAAATCAGTTATTTAACTACCACTTAGTGGTTTCACTATTCATCAAAAATTGAAGTTTTTCAGAACAATGCCAAAATTTCACCCTAAGCTATAATTGATATTCCGAATTCAAAAATGATGTCTATTTTACAAAATTCCAAACATATAAGTTTAATTAATTAATTTTATAATTATTTCCCGCTGTCACAACAAATAGCGTGTTTTTAAGAAACAATTTGTATCAAAAGATTGGCAATTGTTTATGTCCAATTTCAATGTTAAATTAATTCTAATGACCACCATTGGATAAAATTGTAAAAATATATTCTAATTATACTTTAAAACCACTAAATAGTATAATTTATCACTATAAATTATTTTGATTAAAAAAAGTTGTTTTTAAGTATTTTTCACTATTCATAAAAAAATTGGAAGTTCTCAAAAAGTTACACAAAATTCAACTTAGGATAATTTCGATATTACGAATACAAAAATGAAGTCCATTTTGAAATATAAAATTTCTATAATTTTAAAAAGTGGTTATTACTATTCATAACGGCTAGTTTAATTCGTTATGGTGTGTGTTAGAGCTCGAGGTTGCGTACAACACACACTATTGCATTATTCGAAGTGAAACGTACCGTGGAAGCTTGGGGTGTTACATTCTCCCCTCCTTCAATAAATTGCATCCTCGCAATTTGAAATTTTTATTTGAAAATAAAAGGTTGAAAAGAGAAAATACCTTTGAGGAAAACCCACATCGGAAATAAGGTTAATAAATATATAACATTAAAAGAAAGCAAGATAAGTACAAAGGTCACCCGATATAGCCCATTCTAGGATTCTATGAAAATATGGATATGGAGGAGAAACAAACCATCAAGGTCTGATGGAGAGTTATAGAAAACAGTATTAGGAGAAATTTTAACTACAAGAAAATCACAAACTTGTGACTGGTTAAACGGTCATTGAATCCCCAGTTGGAAAAGTTAACCGACAACATTTTTGTTTTAAGTTACCTTTTATAATGTTGAGGAATTTATTTAGGATATTTACTAAGAACGTAAGGGAATATACATACTTGTTATGTATACTTTCATTCGTTAATAAATTTTTACCACAAACTCATCTTTTACTCCAAATGGTAACGGAACTCAAAAATATTATTTTTATCCTAATTGTATAAGGTTACAAATATTAACACATGCCATTTAGATTAGTAAAACTATTTTGTAATAACCAGGGACTTCCTGTAGGCTAGTGGTAGGAAATAAAGGCTTGTCGCACTATGGTTGTGGGTTCGATTCCTACAGCTTTGTCCGACGCGACGGGTTATTCCCCACCCTGCAGGTTGTCCTTTTCCTAAAACTATAGTTTTATAATATTTCAAAAATAATCTTCAGAAATGATTTAACCTTAAACAATACTATCCAAAGATCAACTTAATCCACTCCAACCTTTATAGTTATCCAAAATACCTCTGTCCAGACTTTCTCTAAAAGGTCTCTTAATTCCAAAATCAATTGTAACATCAGATTCCCCAAACAAAGAAAAGTTTCTCTTATTGTCACATACTAAAAATATGATTACCTTAATCATATTAAAACCTTACTGAAATCAAAAAGTACTGCAGTACAATCCATATATATATATCACATTATTCTTATAACCAGAATATAATCCTTGAGTCCAAAAGCACCAATACATTAATTATTCTGCTTCAACTGTAGTCACAACATAAGATTGGCCTTGATCCCTTGGCCTTTTCTGAGGTAAGTTTCCTTGACGCTTAGGACATTCATTTGCATAATGCCCCATTTCCCTACAATTGTAGCATTCAACTTTGACAGCCTCTTTCTTTCCCTTGCAATCACGAGCCTGGTGACCCTTTTCTCCACATTTATAACAAACTCACATTCCTTTTAGGCAAGTACCAGGGTGATTCTTCCCACAATTATCACATAATGGAAAAATCCTTCTTTCCCTTTTTCCCTTTATCTGTCTCTTATTCCACCGTTCTCTTCTTCTCTTGCTTTACTTTGTTGTCATAAGACTTAGAGAATTCCTTTTCTGTCTTGATAGCACACGAGACAATATCCTCGTATGATGAGAAGGATTGTGATACTAAATCTCGACAGAGAAATGATTTTAACCCATCAAAGAAACAATCAATCTTACTCCTTGGGTTACGTATATAATCGGCAGCATGCCTCGCTAACCTTGTAAAGTTAGCCTCATACTTTGCGACATTCTCATCCTCCTTCTGCCTCAGACTCAGAAATTGACTTTCCATATATGCTCGATGGTCACGAGGAAAGTATTTTTCTAAGAAAAGCTCTTTGAACTACCTCCATTATATATTTGATACGTCATCATCTTCCTTTGTGTTTTGAATCAGCGACCACCACTGATCGGCTTCTCCAGTGAGGCGGTAAACTTCCATGACAACCTTCTCCCTTTCACTACTCCTCAAGGCATGGAATATTTTCTCTAAGGAATTTATCCATTGCTCAGCTACTATAGGACTTGTACTCCCATTGAAGGTTGGTTGTTGTTGCCTCATGAAACGGTCTATCATTGATCCTCCACGTTGCGGATCAGGGTGCTCCATACGAGTAAGGTTATTATTCATAACCTGCGTGAGTTGTCCCAGTACGGTGAGAAGCTGATCAGCACCAGTTGTATCACTAGCTCCACCATAATTATCTTGAGCAGGAGGGAAATTCCTACACGGAGTGCGTTCATTGATACGGTTTCCATTCCTTCCACTAGGCGCCATTTCTAAACAATGGCATAAACTAGATTAGTTTATGAAATAAAATACATAATTCCCTATTTGTAAAATACTTTACATAATTTGAACTATTTATGGATATAATCCATAATCATAAAAAGAAATGTTTTTTTTGAGGAAGTATATACTCATAACCCTTCATAGTGGTTTGTAAAGAAAATGAGAATTATCCTAAGCATATCCCCCGGGAGTGTCGTAACCAAGAGTGCAGCAAGGCCCGTTGTCGTGCACCAGTTCCCGTTCGAGTCTAGCTCAAAGCGGTGTTTTCGGGTTTTACCCCTAGGTACATCTGTGCCAGAGCCGCATCTACCTGCTCGTATCCAGACAGGGATGTATTGCTCGGAAAACTCATAACATCTCTATAATACAAAAATTCTAGGAAGTTCTTCTATACTAATCCTCAAAGTCTATCTTTGGGATATGTGCTCTAATCAGAGTTTATCTAAATCTAGCTTCCAAGGTTAGTACTAAACTGCCTCTGATACCAACTGTAACGCCCCGACCCCAGCTACCCAGAGTCGGTGCATTACTTCGTAACATTGGCATGATCACAAAGATCAAGTCTCGAAAGACCGATTAGTTTAGTAGCCTTGGAAACACTAGATACATTCGTAAACGTTACATTACATCATAAAGTGAAAAACTACAATAACAAAGTCTCCATAGTCCACACTCATATCCTCTTCTGACTATCCCTGCAGGTCATTCATAAAATACTTCTTCACATCCTCGAAAATATTAAAACATTGAAAGGGGTGAGCTCAGATGCTCAGTAAGGATAACAATAATGCGGAAGCTTTCATAAATAAACATTAACATTTAAGGCAATGTATAACTAAAACAAAAGCCTTATTAAACTTGAACTTCAGCATAATATGGAAAAAGTAAAATCAAATAATGCCACTTACTTACTCACATGGATATTCTAATAGACGAATAATCACATGAAAGATCAATAACCACTTTCATAATGAGGGAATGTATAATGCCGGACATTCTGAAACATTTTGTCAAGGCCTCATCCAAGACGTCTAAAATGATTAAGGCCTCGGCCAAAACCATAAATCAAATTGGGAAAGGGCCTCGGCCAATTCCACGTCTAGTTGTCTCATGAGACCTACCGATGCATCGAGGAGCTATAGCGGGCTCCACCCGTCACTTATTAAGTCCAATACATTCCTCATATGAACAGGTTTAAACATCTCATAAACCATAACATAATAATATCACATAAAACATGCATAAAGGAAACATAACATTTCCACATTTCAATCACAAGATATCAATACAACACATTGATATAATAAAAACGCTTTCAAAACCATTTTCAATACCAAAATAAAAGAAAAGTATAACATGGTATTTATTTTTCATTAAAAAAAAGGTATGACTTGTAGAGGAAGCCAAAACTCAAATAGTGGTCACAGCAGCGGAGAAGTCGTTGTCGCCGCATACGTACGACAAAAACATTCCCTTTTGTCGTTTAGTAAACACTTAGTATAAAAAAGATTCCTTTTGAATAAACGTAAAAGTCAAAGTGGTTTATACACCGTATAAAAGAAATTTGTGTATAAAACCAAATATGCCTCAATGAAAGGAGATTGAGACGAAGTCCTTCCAAAGATCATTTTTAAAATAAAATAGATATATTATGTGTATTCACTATAGGTACACATAAAGAAAGTAAAAATAAAAAATAATACATAATAATATCATGACATAATTTGAAAGTAGGAGATTAACCCAAAGAATGGAAGTTGGGTTAAGAAGTTCCCTTACCTCGTGTCTGACTTGACTCAACCGTTCTTTAACCTCCTCAAAATCGGGTAACTCTTTTTGATTTGTGCCAAAGGCTTCCTTGAGAAGCGTTCTGCCCAAAGTGAGGCTTCTAGGAGTAATAGGGGGAAGTTGTGAGAGTATTTGGGCAGAGTTTGGCCGAGCCAAATGGCTTGAAGGTGTGAATAAGGTGGGAGAGGTGGGGGCCTTTTATAAGTGGAGAGGAGGGGCACTTTTGGAAAGTAATGAAATGTTACATTATTATACAATGCTTTTTCGGATTCTTAAGGTCCCACACTTATATAATTCGTGGATAAGGTGATAAGGGTTCGAAATCTCCTCATCCAATAGGCTTTGGACAAGTGTAAGCCTTGGATTTTGCATTATCTTCTCATTTTATTTTAATCGTTAAATAATGAGGTCATCGCTGCATCATAATGATGTCATAAATAATTTAATTTATATAATGTCTAAAAATTATAAAAAAAATACTATGATGTAGGAAATATTTTTAGCTTTCTAATTAATATTTATAGTCAAAATTTGGACTTGTGTAACCCCACTTAAAAACTGTTTTAGTAAAACAACTCATGTTTGTGTCAATTTAATTTTAACATTAAATAAATATATATTAATGTAATTTTCCAACTAAAGTGTCTCCATGGGGTCCCCAAGTTGACCCATGGGTTTTCTTGGTCGGCCATGGCTCATCCAATAGGAGTAGGACAAGTGTCATGCTCATCTCATATTATTAAAACATTATTTGTACCTTAAACTACACTAATTACCTCTTATCGCGATTAAGAACTTAAAAGTTACTATTCACCAAAAAATTATTTTAATCTCATTGAACCACATTTTACTTCTTAATGACAACCATGTATGTCGGATTTTTGAAAATCAAATCACAGAAGTGGTAATATTTCATTTAAACGAAAAATCAGTTATTTAACTACCACTTAGTGGTTTCACTATTCATCAAAAATTGAAGTTTTTCAGAACAATGCCAAAATTTCACCCTAAGCTATAATTGATATTCTGAATTAAAAAATGATGTCTATTTTACAAAATTCAAAACATATAAGTTCCATTAATTAATTTTATAATTAATTCTTGTTGTCACAACAAATAGCGTGTTTTTAAGAAACAATTTATATCAAAAGATTGGCAATTGTTTATGTCCAATTTCAATGTTAAATTAATTCTAATGACCACCATTGGATAAAATTGTAAAAATATATTCTAATTATACTTTAAAACCACTAAATAGTATAATTTATCACTATAAATTATTTTGATTAAAAAAAGTTGTTTTTAAGTATTTTTCACTATTCATAAAAAAAAATTGGAAGTTCTCAGAAAGTTACAAAAAATTCAACTTAGGATAATTTCGATATTACGAATACAAAAATGAAGTCCATTTTGAAATATAAAATTTCTATAATTTTAAAAAGTGGTTATTACTATTCATAACGGCTAGTTTAATTCTTTATGGTGTGTGTTAGAGCTCGAGGTTGCGTACAACACACGCTATTGCATTATTCGAAGTGAAACGTACCGTGGAAGCTTGGGGTGTTACACTCTAACTATCCTACTACAAATACAAGAGCTCATGTATGTGCACTGAGTGTAACTTCACTAGAAATAACTCCTCCTTGAAGTGGCACTCAAAGTCTACCCAAGAGAGAGTCATCTCATCATTCTTCTAGATCATTAAACTCCACCATAACCCCACTGATCCCTAAAGAATTCTTGTGGCTAGAAATTACATCTAGTTGAAAGGAATACTCACAATGTGGAAGAAAATTGTAACTACCTCTATCCATTCCTCAGCTATCTAGGAGTCTAGATCACCCCTAAACCTGAGAGTTCACTACCTCTGGAACTCATGAAACTCACTCATCTTGCGTGCATCCTCAACTGGAAGTTCCGGTTGTAACTGCTACTTGATAGGTGGTGGTATCATTGGTATGTCGCCCGGAGGTGCTATCTCTAGTGTTGGGAGTACCTCTGGAATAGTCCCCTATATTGACGCCTCATCACTGGGCGGATCATCCCCGTGATCATGAAATATAATCTTTTCTAGCAGTCTATATGGAGGAATCCTGAAACCGATCAAGATGTACCACATTTAATAAAGTATACCTTGTTAGATTACACAAGAAGGACATGAGAACCCACTCAAAATCATATATGATGCATGTACCATTTATTCCCTAAAGCCATTTTTTCATGTGCCAAGTCAAAAATCAGTTGTCCAGAGTCCTGGTGTATAGATACGTCAGTCGCCACACCAACACTGGAGTCCCTGACCTGAAAGTCGAACTTGAAAAACTTAACATTGTTGCCCCAAACCAACCTCATAGACTCTTGGTCCTTAAGTAGAACTGACTACTCTGATACCACTCTATCATATCCCATCCCAAAGGGGCTTGTGCCATGACTACCCCAATCTCATCTCCTATAGGCTAAGGGCTGGTGACTAGCACCGAGTAAGCATATCCCGCAAATGGGAGGAATTTTCCTAAGTACCTGTACACACGCACACATCTCCAAGGCCAAAATGTTGAAATGTAAAAACTATGAGTAAAAAATGCATGAATACACTAATATACCAACCAAATAATATGATAGTAGGAAAACTAGAAAGTATACAAGGCTAGAATACAAACCCACCAAAAGGAGAGTTTTCCAAAGTGAATGCACAAGTTCCTGAAACTCATCTACAGAAAACCCTACCTCAATGGTAGGTGTAGGAGAGTTGTATAAATCTGTAAAAGAATGCATCTTCTACCTAATCACTCTAATAACCACCTGGTCATGTTCCACATAGAACTCTGCTAAAGCATCAATCATCGACATGATACACAACACGTGCAGGAAATGCCTATACAGGGGTGAGTAAAACAATACTTAATAGGACATCCAAAAACTACAAAGTAATGCCACTAAGAAACACATGAAGTATACACAATTAAATACATGAATTATACCGTAAATAAATAAATTAAATATAACACAAAGAAATATAAGAAGTATAGTCATCTCACACATGTATAATTCTAAATCACTAAGAGAAGGATTTTTAGTTATAGTCCATAGATCTTCCAGTTTCCATGATACATGGAGTTTTGATGATGCACAGAGCATCAATGGTACACATAGAATCAATGGTTCATGGATAATTTATGGTATATGGAGCATCTATGGGTTATACATCCCCTAAGTCACATAGTCACCAAGTCACAGCCAGCCACAGGATTCCACTCGTAGCTCGCTTGTTCTGAGAGAACCCACTCCTCAAGCCAATAGGTCATATTCCAACTTTCAAAAAGACTCACTTAGAGTATCTAAAAAGGACAGTCTCATCTCAAGGATCCCAATTCCGCAAATGGATCATCAAACGGACACACAGTTTGAAATATATTGTTTTTTTGTAAAATGGCCTGATGGGCCCGGTTCGGTTGACCTGAACCAGCCTGGCCCACTAGTTTCGGCCAGCTAGGATGACTGGACTGGGCCCAATTGTCCACTGGGCCGCTGGAGCAACCCAAACACCCTAGTCTGGCCCACATGCAGTGAACCGATTTGCTCTGTTGGACGCGACCCACCCTAACAACGCCCCCTGGTCTATGTGGTTCTCCCTAACCATGTGACTCCCCCCATATCTCTTATCCAACACAGTTCTATGCCACATTTCACGTGGTTGGACCTCCTCCTTCACATTCCCCATGGCTTGTCATCGTAAGTTCCTTTGACGTGGCTTCAAGACGCATCCCATCTCGGCATCGTAGCCTCCTTCCATGGACCCCAGTTAATTCCCACAGCTTTCACCACCATGGGCGACCTCCTTTATCTATCACACCCGCATGCAGTTGCCACCGCATACCCCCGAGCACCACCATATGCTACTGTCGGTGTCGTCTGCCAGCATCCCTGGTTCCGCAGGTTTCCTTCATTACTCTGAGGCTCCTTTTATTGATATGGAGCCACATCTGTGATCCTCGATTCATGACCTTCACTGCTTTGGTCTTCAATCCATCTTGCTAGCACTTTGAGGGCCTTATCACATTCGGAGCCTCCTGGAAAATCACATCATGACCATGAGGGTCCAATGATAAAGAACCCAAAGAATGGGGATAGGAATAACACATAGAAATCCCAAAGAATGTATTTTAACCTTTTTTGTGTCTACCTTGATCCGTTCATGTTAGGAGATTTAACAAATAACAAGAACAGATAATCACAAAGATCTATCTCACTTTTTAAACACCGCAACAATTTATCCATCCCATAAGAATGGAAGAACCATGGATTAACTTATTTGTGGGTTGTTCTGCATTTTTCATTTGAATCTAAGAAGGGAAAGGAAATCACCAAGAGATAAAACACCCTACCTCATGGTTGGATAAATCGTTGATAAAGAACAGAGGTCTGTGTCATCATCGATCCTTGATCCACCAATGTTCATCATCAAGAGAGTTTCCTTCCACACCTTAGAGGAATTACAGGGTTATAGTGATAACCCTAAATTCCTAACAATGGTTTCATTAAAAATAAAAACTCCTCTATTTCCAATAAAATATTTTAAAAATATTTTAATGTCGGTTACATCTAAATTCTAACTTTTATATTCGACCTGCATCGGTCGATGCTAGCCCCATCCTAAGGTAAATTCACTGCTCTGAATGCAATGGTTCCCTAGGATTTCTTATTTGGGCACTATTTAGAATTTATTCCTGATTTAAAGAAAAACTGACCACATGTTTTATTAAAAACTTAAAATTTTCATTGTATTGTTCTAGGAACACCGATCCTCGAAATCTCATTTCATCTTAGTGCTTGGTCTCGTAATTTTTCCAATTAATTTATAAAAATAAAACTGGAGAAAAAAATCATTACATCATAGGAAAAAACAATATTTTTTAGTTTATTGATAATATTCTAGTCCATGACATGGTCCTCAAAGGTTTTAATCATTATATCAAAAATATTTAGGATAGTAGACATTAATTTAACCACAATCATATAATATTCATGAATTTTTCCAAACCATTGGATTGAGCATATGATTTTATTCCCATATATAAATAATTTATCCCCTGACTCATCTTAAAATATTTATATATCCTAAAATTGAAACTAGAATATTGGTACATGTGACTCCATAGGTACCTTTTTCTCCATCACAAATATCATAGAGTTTCATAAAAACTCCATTCATTGTTTTTATACCATCATTTCATGTAAAAAAATTATTAGAGGTTATAATTATACACAATTTGTGCACTCCCATTAGATTAAATATTTTTATTCAAAATTAACATATAGGATACCCCATCATTGGGAAGGTATAAATCATTCTATGTGAGGATTTGAATATATATTTCAAGAGAATGAGTATAAGGAACAATCCCATACTTCCATGGATGGAATAATTTATCATCAAACAAGTAAAAGTAATTATCGGTGAAGATATTCATATCCTCTATAAATCTCTTTAGTTAAAGGATATTATCTAAAGACACTTTGTTTACTTTGTAAAAATACCTAGAGTAGATTGATGAATGATATGATACAAATTATTAGGAATTGGTGAGAGTATACCACAATTGATAAGGGGATAATTATTATTCACCTAAGCCCCGGCTATTATAATCACATTCCTTTCAAAGTTTTGTGTGATTTGATCTCAAATTAAATGAAGTGACAATGGTAGACATAGTGAGAAATAATTCACATAGAACAAGGGTTTTTACAAGGTTCACTTGCCATTTTTATAAAGTGGTAACTCCTTATTGAACAATGATTGGGATCCTATGATGAATATTCTTAAATAATTATCAATAAAGATATGGATTAGAGTATAAACATAGTCCTAACCTCTGTTTACAATAATGATAGAAAATTTTCCTCATGGATATAAATCTTATCCTTGTAACCTCAATAATATTTAGAATATTGATCATGTATATACCCTTTATATTCTTTATAGTGTCATTAATAATATCCCTAGAATGATAAATATAATTGGATGTTGATTATCTTAGATTTTCATGTATCCTTTTAGCAGACCTTTACCCATGGAAGACTTGTAATTCCCCTTTAATTTTGAGTTTCATTATAGGTATGAATTTCATGAATTAGGTGTATCTTGTCAAGGATGAGTTGTTGTAGGGTTTAGAAGAGTATCAGGGGACAAGATGTAGATAAGTACTAAGGATTTAATTAAGAGGATATAGTATAGTAGATTTATTTGTAAAACCTATGGTTCAAAACTTGATCCATGTTAGTATAACCTAGGGATGATGACTCAATAAACTAAGGGCTTGAAGTAATAGTTCACAATGTGAATTACTCTTTGGTAGTTTTTTTAGGGGTTTTCAAATAGGGGATTCACTTAAAACTATATCATTTCTTTTCATTGAAATTACCTAATTATTTTTTGTGAAAATAAAGGATTCTGGATTATAATAACTTCTACAGATTCATTTATTTCCAATTTAAATCTTTATTTTAACTTAAGGACTCTACTTGTTATTACTAACCATGGGAATTCCCTATATCCATTTATCCTTAATCTTTTGGTTTCCCTATCTAAAAACCTTATATGTGTACATTATAGTGGATTTATCAGAACCGGTTCTTTGGAATCAAATAGTGTGGTGATTCATGGTGATTAAGATTTATCAAGCATAAGGAAGTAATTCATTACCATGACATGAAACTTTTATGGAATTTTATAATTTTATTTCCATGTGGTTTCATGTGTATCACTATGATACCTCAAATTATAGTGTTTATGTGTGAGGGCAAGGAATGTATTGATATAGTTGGTCCCATAAAGGAAGAGTGTGAGTTGTGTGTCTTGAAAATGAAGAATTATAATCATATACCTTGGGTAATTATAGATTTATCTACTTGGGTAATTGTTCTTGGAAAATTTAGTTTTTTATAGGATAGCCTAGAGTGACATTGATAAGTTACATAGGGGTTATGGTGATGAATTCCATTACTTTTATGACATTAATTTCATATTATTACTTATTTTTTACGGTTTATCTTGACCTCCCTTGTGTATGTGGGGATGGTTTAGTGTGCTTGATTGTGTCATTGTATGATTGTGTGGGGATATGTTGATGAGATTTATTTGTCCTCCCTAAGTGTGTGAAGATAGTTCAAGTTTCTTAATGTGACCTCCTAGAGCATGTAGGGATGGGTCAGGTTTCTTAATGTGACCTCCCTTAAGTGTATTAGGATGAGTTGTTGTGCATAAATAGCTCATGATCTAGGATATAAAGAATTTTTCAAGTGATTTTTTTCTACAGAGTTTCTGATAGACTGTACCTTCCATCAATGAGGTAAAGTAGGTGGGGTTAGGGTTTTTTTTGAACCTAATTAACACACGATGTCCAGGATTTTTTTTGTGTTTAATTATGTATTTAAATACTATCATTGCATAAAATTCTATATGACTATTTTACTTATGTTAAGTATTTTTTGGTGTTGTTCAATAGGGTTTATACTCACACCATGTATGGCCATCTCAAAGCATGTGCAAAAAAATTTCTCACTGATATATATGAGGCATAAGGCCCTATATAAGACAGTTATGTGGGAAGATCATGTGGGATTCATTATTTTTACTATTATACTATTTATTTTATTCTATTATTTATATCATGGAATGATATTACATTTTCATCCATATTTTACATAGGGGATATTCTGACCATTGTACCTCTTAATCCCTCACTGTTAATTATAAGCCTATAATGTATAGGGAATCATGCATGATGTATTGTGGCCCCTCAACCCGTAAAATGTGATTCGGGTCTGGGAATCAAAAAATCACCTCATAGACCTTGATTTTTTTATTAATTTGAGCTAGGTAGATAGGATATAGGGCATTGTCTAGAAATTGTATAGAACTCGTTACTTGGAGTATCTGACCCATTATTAATGGAAATGTTAATTTACCTAGGATTGTATTTTTTATTGATTTTCAACTTTAAAGTAGAACTATTTTACCTAAAGTTGCATATTTGGTTTTGAGGTAATTTTTTATGGGATACTTATCTCATTTCCTGATTAGAAAGAGTGGGAAAGCTCATGTAACATATACATGCATGTAGTTTCACATGTCGTCCACCTATTTTCTTCTAATTGATATAGGTTTAAATTAAATAATTTATAACAATAATATATTCATTTTTTTCCAAAAAAAATATTAAGGAAAAATAATTAACATAACCTAAGTATATTTTGATTTTTATTTGTATATGTAACTATAAAAAATGTATAGGTTTTGATGATATGGACTTGATCCATGGGTATGTGGTAGGTGATTTTTTTATTTTATTAAATGGGATATTATTATTTACATGGTAGTTAAAATGTTTTGAATTACAAATTATTTAAAAATGTGATAAGTATTTAGATTTTATTTCTTTTTAAATGGGAAATTCAATTAGAATTAATGGTTATAAATGGATTTCCATGATTTTTATAATTTCCAAAGGGTTTATTGGATGCTAAGTTTTTATGTAAATATTTCAACGGTTTTTAAATGAAAATAAGTAATTTTAAATTATTTGAAACCTTTTGGGTCCTATTTTGGGTGAATAAATGGATTTTATGGTTTTATTTTTGGTGAAAGGAAATATTTTGATTTCTCAAGATATTTTCAAGTGAAAATGGGATTTATGTCTTGAATAGTTTAATTTCAGTTTTCAAAATTTTTTGGTTAAATGAGTGGTTTGAAATTAAATTTTAAAAGGGTAAATATCCTATCACACCAATCCAATATTATAGTTAGGGATATATAGAACTTTTAAACTAGATTTATATGGTGTGTGTTTATGTGTGACCTTCATAAATAACATTGTTTGTATTGATTGATACAGTTCATTATCCAAGATAATGGAACTATTATAAATGTCTTTTTTGGGGAACATAAACCCTTTAGAGGATTGTCTTAGAGTTGGTTGGTTGGACTTTCTTGTAGGTTTAGTTAACGATAGACCATTGATATGGGTGGGTTGGCTTGTGAATTCTGATTGTGATAGTTTTTTGGATCTTTCAAGAGTGAGTAAATATGGTTTTTGGGAGGAATATGGTTGTGTGATCCCCAAATCTAAATGTGAACCCTTTAGTGGTTGGGCTAGTGTTTTTTTTTAGGTGGAAACCCATAAGTTAGATAGTAAATTCTTTTTTGTTTTCCTGTGTTATTATATATTCCTTGATGAACAAAAGAGTGGTATATTTATGGTGGTGGGTTCATAGTAGTGTGTGACAAAGTTTCTAGGGACTCTATGTGACTTTTATTGGTCTATATAGGACTAATCATTTAGAATTGTTAGGTGATGTCTCAGTTTTTTAGTGTGAGAGCCCAGGGAGAATTGATTTTTCATCATGATCTTTTGTATTGGATTTTTTGGTTATTTGGGACCATAGGGTAAGGTCAAAGGCATGTTCCAGGGAATTTAGTATTCCAATAGATAAAATGTTTCTACCGGAATATTCTTATGATGTGACACAGGTGTCATACTATGAATGTGTTGATTCAGAAGATTATTCCTTCAATCTATAGTGGTTCACATCCTAAACCATGTGTTTATTTCTTAAAATAAATCATAAGTATATTTTTTTAAGAGGGTTAGTATCGGTAAGGATGGTTTTTTAGACTATGGTTTCATATTGGAATATGAAGTCTATTTATAGAGTCAGATGAGGATGATTTTTGATCCCTAGAGTCATAGAAACCAAATGAGACATGGTGTTATAGAAGTGTTATAAGAGGTATGCTGCTTGTACAAGCATGTTAAAATCTGTTTAGGGCTCTAGAATCCAAGATTCGATGACCCTTTGGATTCTAGAATGGTTATTGGAGAATTGATTTTTGGTGAGTAGTTTTTTATTAGTGTGTCATGTAGGTGGGTAGTTCCCTCTAGAGCATTAGGATTGTCCATAGTTCTCTTTAATGGGTAGTGCCTTAGTTAATTACCCTAGGAGTGAACATGTTTTGTATCTCTAAAAATATTATTATCGTGTTTTCACATGGGTGTTTGGGGAATCCATGGTGATCATATATAAATCTCTGTTCTAGTATTTTGGATTGATATAAGGGAAGTGGTTATGGTGGAATTTCAAAAATTTAACGTGGGATCTTCAAGTGGAAGAGTATCACCAACGAATGATGGGTTAAAGGAAAGGTCACAATTGAGGTAGGATCTGACTATGGTAAGTTTTTTTAGGGCTCTATGGGGAGGATATTTTGAAACTCTTAATCATTGGGATGTAAATTGTAGCATCTTGGGACCACTATGATGACTCAATTTGGCTCTATGGATGTGTTTTTTATACTGTAGGAGTTTCTATGTATTGTTAATAGATATGGTTAACCAATGATCTAAAAGATTGAGTAAATATGGTAATGTGTGGGAGTTATAAAACTAATAATTAGTTCCTTGGGATAAGGTTTCTATGACTGAATAATGATTTTGTGGGTAAAACTCTTTGATAATTCTAAACATGGGTTTTAGGGTTTTAATAGAGTGGAGATTTGAGTGATCCCATGATGGGAGCCTATCTTTTTTATGGTGACCATTATTCAGAAATAGAGGATATAATCATGAGTTGTGAGATGCCCAGTATTGGAAAATGGTATATTGATTCTTATTTTTTTAGGATGCGGATAGGGGATTAGTTTTGTTTTTTAAAATGTATGTTGTTTTTTGAGGGTTTAGTGGGGGTAGTGGAGGTGATAAGTGAGTTTGGTGGCTAAAAAGTTGAGGATCAGTTGTACCACAAGGTAAAATGCCTAAAGGGTGTTAGTGGGTATGCCATGAGAAATAAAAATAGGCTATCAAGGTATGGATGAAGTTTAAGTAAAGGTATATGTAATGTGGTAATGAAATAACCAAGTTTCCATGGTGTTATGGGTATGTGAGGTGATCAAATATTTTCTTTAGTGAGTTGTGCCCCATCATGCATCTGGCAGTGTGGTGTAAATGGGGGGTTTTGGAAAGAAATTATTAGATTATTATAATAGAATCATGTTTTATTAATCTAGGGATTACCCTACTATATTGAATGATATACATGAAAATTTTACTGCTTTGGGAAGGAAAAGGTGGGTTTGTATTAGGTTGAAGTGTGAGATTTTTGTGCTGGTGAGAGAGGATATGACCTTTGATATAAATATTTTAGAATTTGGAAATTTGGGAATGTTAAAAATGTCTTAGTGTTGGAAATAGGGATGCTCTCTACTAGAAATGGAGTTTGGTTTGTGTTTTTTGTCAATCCATACATGGATGATCAGGAATTTTGTAAAGAAAAGTATCATACAGTTCAAACCAAAAGCAGTATTGAATGTGGTGTCATTTCCTAGTGTTTTTCAAATTTTTGGGGTCCAAGGAAGTTTTCTTTTAACATGAAAAGTGGTTTTTCTTAGAAGACATATTAAAATATGGAAAAGGCGTGAGTTTCGTGAAGATGGGCTTTGCGAATTGTGTTTTATGAAGACAAAAAGTATTCTGCCGGTGTGCTTCATGATTATGATAGGCTTCGCGATCGGAGACAGAGTTCTCTATGATTATGAGTTTTAGAGAATTTCAGTCATTGAAGGAATGATTTGTGAATTTAAAGGTCAACATGAAGGGAATTGATGGAAGACTCTATGATGACGATGAGATTTGTGAATAGATGATTTCCATGGTTCTATGCGAAGGGAGGAGCACCACGAAGACATGTTTGATGATCCAAAAAAATCTGTAAAGAGGTGGTGGAGATTTGTGAATAGTCAAGCTTATAAATAGTAGGCTACCCCTCTTCATTATAATTAGATCTTTGAAGTAAAATATAGAGGTGATTTGATTTCACTAAGAGCTTCACGAATCAGGCTATCTATACGAGCTGGTGCATCATGAAGAGACTTTTAGTCTTAACTGATGCCCATGATTTTTTCTAAAGGGTAATTTGTGATGATGAGGTATTATAAGTTGACTCAGTGAGTTTCTTGAAGTTTATTCCATGAAGGTAAGGAATATTCTTGAAGAAAGATAGTTCCACGATGGAAAGAATGCTTCATGAAGGCAGTTTGTTCCACAGAGGCAGGGGTGCTTCACAAAGGAGTGTGGTTCGCAAAGGAGCTTCACGAAGGGCAGTTTTGAACATTTAGTTTAAGGGGATAAGGATTTTAAAGAGCATAAACTTAGGTATAAGGTTAAAGAATAGTCTCATTAAAATTCATAGACAAATACTTTAATGAAAAATCATTGAAGTGACCTTCAAGTAGATAAACTGAGTGAGACTTCACCCAAGGAAGTGAGCCAAGGGGAGTCAATAGAAGTGATATAAGGGATGTAGTGAGCATTCTCTGAATTCTTATAAAGGTAGTGAGCCTATAACATAGTGACTATGACCAAACCTTTTTATTCCATAGCTAGTGAAGTTTAGTTTATTTTTGTATGATCGAAACACTTTCGGTGTATGCTCCTTGTATGTATCCCTTAGTGGTGAACCAAGTAAAAGTGCCATCTGGTCTCTATGCATGGGATTGTTTGATTTCTGTTCTCATCCGTCTTATAGGTCTAACATGTTCCTACTAACATGGGAACAATATCCTTGATTGAAAATAAATATTTTACACCCTGATTCATCCCTCCCCTCTCAAGGTTTCCCAGGGTCTAAAAAGTGGTATCAGAGGTAAGTTACTGGTGTTAGATATATCCTTTTCTGTCATGGAGAATTCATCCAATGTTAGGGGAATCCCTCTCTTCGATGGAAGTAATTTTCAAATATGGAATAACATAATGAGATCTCATATAAGATCTCTTGGAATGGAAGTCATAATTTCTATGGTGTAGGGAATACAAGTTATTGATCCAACAGGGCTTGTTATGACTAATACAGATAGGAAGGTTCTTGATGTAGATGCTAAATCTTAGAATGCTCTAACTGCAGCTCGTTCTGATCAGATCTATCTAAATGTGATGAGTTTCACCTCATAAAAGTATATGTGGGATAAACTTAAAAATATTTATTAAGGAGATAGCAAAGTGAAGGAGGAAAAACTTCAAGTCTTGTACAATAGGTTTTATGATCTAAAGATGCATCCTGATGATAATGTAGATTCCTTCTTCAATCGAATTATTGAAGTGGTAGGAGAAATTCTAGTTCTAGGAAAAGAAATAAAAGATATTGATATTGCAAATAAAATCTTGAGAAGACTTCCATATTTTTAAAATGAAAAAGTGTCAGCCCTTGAGGAAAGATATCTTTTCAAACTTTCTTTGGATGATCTGCTAAGAATCCTGGTGGCATATGAAATGAGAGTCAAACCAGAAGACGCTACGACTCATGTGATCAAGGAAATGGAATTAAAATCCATGGACAAACTAAAAGTTTCCAGAGCTAGTAGTGATAAAGATGATGAAGAAAAATAAATTCTTTCTCTTATTTCCAAAAAGTTAAAAAATAAAAAAGGGAAATTTGATGGTAATTTACCTCTTTCTTGATTTCATTGTGGAATATTTAGGCACATTGCCTCTCAGTGCTCAATAAAGTTCAAAGAAGAAGAGAGTGAAGATAAAAACAATGAGAAGCCTCGAAAAAGGTTTTTCAAAAAGCGAGACTTCAAATATAGAAATAAAGTACAAAAGACGAGTTTTTTATGTGAAGAGGAATATAATGATAATGAATTATACGAAGAAGAAGAACTAGAATTTTAAAATGGAAACCATGATTCCATGATGGATACCATTAAAAATTTAGAACCATTGATAGATAAAGCTATAGATAACCAGTTGAAAAATAATTTCAATCCCAAATTGTAGCTTAAGTATAATTTTGGTAAACTTGAGAATAATTATAAGAGATGAAACAAGTGGAAATAAATGGTGGAAGAATCATCAGAATATGTTGATCAGCTTGAAGCTGAAATCGAATGAATGAAAGAAATGGTGAAAGTGCATTCAACAATTCTTGAAAGGACTGATGATGTAGTTGAACTAAATCTCAGAATCTAAGAATAGGCAAAGTTCATCAATGAACTTACTTCAGACTAGAGGAGAAGTCCAAGACCATAGAGTGGCTTGAAGAGTAATTTTTTACTCTTAGGAGAAAACTCGAGAGTGAATCAAACCTAAAATAAGGAAAGAAGAAAATAAAATTTGGAAAATTCTCATATGCTGAATTTTTGGAAAGAGATAAGAAAGGGTCATGTTTGTTTTAAAATATCTTGAGTGATCAAATATCTAATTTTATGGGAAACAATGGAATCAGTTGTGAAGTTGAGACATCAACTACTAGAAATAAAGTGATCCAAAATAAAGACTAGATGAAAGTTGGACATGTTGAAAAGTTTCCTAAAGTGCTGAAAAAGAAACCATTGGTATAAACTGAAAAAAGAACTTAAGATTATCCTCAAGATTTTATAAATGACAGGCAGTCAAACTATTTTCCCGAGAAAGAAAGCATGAGGATAAATATAAGTGAGAATACATTTCCTCTCATGAAGTGTCAGTTATATGGCTATCTAGGCCATTCCATGTCATATTGTGAAGAGGCAAGGAGCTATTTGAATGGGTAAGATCTAGGAAGTTAGCAAAGGAGACCAATTTCATATCCTATATCTTATAGAAGAAATAGTTTCTATGGATATTGTTTTCAATGTTCTAACTTTGTCCATAAAGTTGTGTATTGCAGGGAAAGATATGATAGGATAAATTCATACAACTCTCAAAGATGGTTCAATACTCGCCAACCAGATGGGGCTATTCTCACAAACATGTTTTATCCTCTAAAAGAAGAGAATGGGTATAAAGAATATGATTATTTGGAAGAAAGAATTAAAATTCCATCATTTTCCTACGCTAAATATAATATATCATAGAAAGAGAAGAAGAAAATTGAGAAATCCAATCTTACAGAATTATCTCTCAAAGATAAAATGAGCAGCAGCACCTAGATTCTTGATAGCATATTCTCATCTCATATGACAGGAAATGCTGACCTTTCAAAGAACATTAGGAAGAAGTTTGATGGAATAGTGTGGTTTGGTAATGATGGTGCTTTGAAGATTAAAAGAAATGGAAATACTGCATTGGCTAATAGAGAGCTAAAGAAGATTGAAGTTCTTTATGTGGATGGTCTACATCACAATCTCCTCAGTGTGATTCAACTCTGTGACTCAAGGATTATAGTAACTTTTTAATCATAATGGATGAACTATAAAGGGAAAGATAGGAAATTATCTCATGAAAGGTTGTAGAATGGATGGAAACTTATATCAGGTTGACACTAAAGAGAACTCTTGTTATCTGTTTATTGAAGAAGAAAAAAACCTGTAGCATCTAAGACTGGGACACATTAACCAACAAGACATGGAAAAGATATCTAAGATGAATATATTCATGGATATCCCCATTCTGAAACATGAATGATAAAATACTTGTGATGCTTGCATACGGGGGAATATGGTATGTAGTTCATATCGGCCAAAGAAGAAAAGGGCATCACACCTTCTTGATATCATCCATACAGATGTATGTATCCCGATAAACATTGTTTAAACTCATAGATAGAGGTACTTTTTCCTTTTCATTGATTATTATAGTTGAATGTCTTGTGTAATGGTTATTCACAGGAATCGGCAAGTACTTTATTGTATGAAAACTTATCACTAAATTTTTGAGAATGATATTGGATGGACAATCAAAGTTCTGTGATCTGATAATGGAGGGGAATACATGTCTATTGAGTTTGAAAATTATCTGGAAAAACATAGAATACAACATGAGGTATCTATTGTGAGAAATTTGCAGAAAAATGGAGTAGTTTAGTGTTGGAATCGAAAGGTCAATAACATGGCCAGGACTATACTGATTGAGAGTCGTATCTCTCTCCATTACTGGAAAGAAGCTGTTGAAGTTGCGGTGCATATTCAAAATCGAACGGGACTCTATATGGGAGATACAAACATGCCATATGAGTTTTGTCATGGAAGGAATCCTTCTTTGAAATAATTTAGTGTTTTTGGAAGTAAATTTTTCATCTGAAATAAAAAATGAAATCAAGGGAAGTTTGGTGAGAATGCAGATGAAGGAATATTTCTTGGATATCCAAGGAATAGAAAATCTTACAAGTGTTTCAATAAGAACTTGGGAAGGATTGTGTAAAGCAGTGATGTTAAGATCATTGAAGAAAAAACACCAAATGCTTCAAAGAATTCCTATGATGATGAGATAGAAAATTAAGAACAATACGAACATGGAGCAAATGCAAATAAATAAATAGAGGAAGGTGTACAAAACTCTCATGAGTCACACACTAATGGAAATATGTCATTTATCAATGCTAGAAAAGGGAATTAATAGCACTAGAAAAGCACTATTAATTGAGGAAAAGATAAATGGGTTCCCTTCTATCAGCGCTAAAAAAGGGTTGATAAAAGGTGTCTTTTATCAGCGCTGATAAAAAGGTCCTATATCAGCACTTTTTTTAGCACTGATAAAAGACCCCTTTATCAGTGAATTTTTTAAGCACAGATAAAAGTCACAAAAAATTTAAAAATAATTAAAAATAATATATTAATGCGGGGATCTTTTAACAGTGCTTGACCCCACCCCACCCCCCCACCCCCACCCCCCACCCCCCATCAGTGCTAGGGGGATCCCCCTCCCTCTCACACACGTTGCACTTTCCCGCACAACCCCCTCCCACTTGCCCGCACACCCTTGCTTCCACCAGAACTCAAACCCGAGACCTACCCTCTCGTGCACCTACACCTTTACCACTAATCCATTTAGTTTTTTTCTCCATTTAATGATATATCTATTTATTTATATATATATATAGTTATATTTATTCGTATATTAATATAGATTCATATTAATATAGATTCATATTATTATAAATATATTTAGTTATATTAATACATATATATTTATTCATATATTAATATATATATATATATTCATATATTAATCTATATTTATATCTATTTATATATATATATTTAGTTATAATTTTTTATTCGTATATTTATTTGTATATTAATATATATTTATAAGATTAGTTTTAAATACATTTATAAAATATGTTTTATTATGTGTGTTTATAAATAAATAAATACGTACATACATATATACAACACACACACACACACACACACACACAGACATATATATATATATATATTTACGAATAAATACATATATATGTGTATCTGAAAATCCACAGAATGTTAAAATGACCATAACTTCTAATCCAGAAGTCTCTTTTAACTCCACAACCAATAAAATTGAAGAAAATTAAAAAATATTTGATATGATATGTGCTACAGGCCTAGCGGACATCTAGATCAGAATTTATAGCTATTTGAATGTTAAAACATTAGGGTATCCTGACTAAAAAATCAGTTTTAGAGGCCTTCTGAGCCTTTTTTTGCCTCGAAAAATGTAGCAAAAGGTTCTATTGGGTTACTAGTCGCAAGCTTTGATTTGATATGTTGTAGAGATCAAACAGACACCTGGATCAAAAGTTATAGTCACTTGATATTTGAGTTACATTTTTAACTTATTTTAGATCTTTTATTAATTTTTTTTATTTTTTGTGTCTTCAAATTAATATTATTAAATTATTATTATTCGATGATAATTAGAAAATTATTAATTAATAATATTTTTTAAAATATTTTAAATTTTTTTCACTAAATTTATTATAGATTTAATGTAATAATCTATTTATACTTATCTAAAACATATTTAAAAAATATATATTATATTTATATCAATATAAATATACTTATATATCAATATATTATTTTTCAGGAAAAATTATTTTTTTTGAAATATAAACTTTATCAGCGCTAGGAAAAAGCGGTGATAAAGCAACACCTTTATCCACACTACTAAAAAAGCGTTGATAAAGGGGTATCCTTTAACAGCGCTAAAAAAAAGCGCTGATAAAGGGGGTGCCTTTATCAGTGCTAAAAAAAGCATTGATAAATGGTCGCTTTTAACAACACTTTTTTTAATGCGGTTAAAAGTACCCTTTATCAGTGCTTTTTTTAGCACTAATAAAGGGTGGTGCTGTGGAAACCCAGTTTTGTGGTAGTGACATCTTGATGTTGACTTAGAAGAAGAATCTGAAGTTAAAACCATAGTTGGAGAGAATTCGGTTGAACCTAAAAGGAGGAATCAAAGAGCATAAATTGATCAATCCAACATCATTTGGGATTGGACTACACCCACAAAAAAGAGGAGAATGAGGAGTAATGCACAATCTATATTTATATCAGTTGTGGAACCATCCTCATTTGAAGAAGCTGCAAAGGATGAATCATGGGTGAAGGCCATGAATGAAGAGTTAGATCATATTGACAAGAATCAGACATGGGATATGGTCAAGATACCCAAAGGTCACAATGTTATTGGTACAAAGTGGATCATTAAAAACAAATATGATGAGCATGGTAATTTGATTTGAAATAAGACTTGACTGGTGTGAAAGGGATATTAACAGATTGAAGGTGTCAATGTTGAGGAAACATTTTCTCCAGTAGCAAGACTGGAGTCAATCAGACTATTTCGAGCCATGGCTATCCAAATAGGTTATAAAGTGTATCAAATGGATGTTAAGACATCGTTCATAAATGGGATTTTGGAAAAAGGAAGTCTACATTGAACATCCCTTGGGGTTCTTGCTTGGAAATTATTAAATGAAGGTTTGTAAATTGAAGAAAGCACTCTATGCCTTGAAACAGGCACCATGAGCATGGTACTCTCAGTTGGATTATTATCTGAGAAATCTTGATTTCAAAAGAGGAGTATTGGAATACAATCTCTATGTAAATAATTCTCATAAGTATCAATTCATGGTATTAGTATACATGGATGATATTATTTTTGGTGGAAGCAGGCAGGGATCAGTGGATGAATTTTCTAATTACATGAAATCAGAATTTGAGATGTCTATGATTGGTGAACTCACATATTTCTTAAGGATACAAGTGATTTAGAAGATTAATTATACATTTATTTCTCCATAAAAGTATGTAAGAGAGATACTAAAGAAATTTAATATTCATGACTCCAAACCAATGTTGACTCCGATTGTATTTGGAAAAAAACTTGAAAAGCATGAGGATGGGACATCCGTAGATCCCATAATGTACAAGAGGATCATTGGGAGCTTATTGTACCTGACAGCAACACAGCCAGACATTGTCTTTGCAACTTTCTTAGTAGCCCACTTTCAAAGTAATCCTAAGGAAGAACATATGAAAGTGGTGAAAAGAATCGTGAGTTATATTCAAGGTACTCACAATTATGTCTTACACTTTGCTATAGGTAGTGATAGTAAACTATCATCATTTTCTGATGTTGACTGGGAAAGAGATGTAGTGGATAGAAATTCCACCAGTGGTGGAGCATTATATATTGGGAAGAAATGTGTGGGAAGGTTGAGTAAGAAACAAGAAAGTATTTCTCTTAGTACTGCTGAAGCTGAATATATATCCTCTACAAAGGCATGCACTCAATTACTTTGGATGAAGCAGCAATTGACTAACATTGGTGATGAGGTGAAACAACCAATGGTGATCTACTATGATAACAAGAGCGCAATTGATCTTATGAAGAATCATGTTCATCATTCTCATACGAAACATATTGAAATTAGATATCACTTCA
Organism: Viscum album; assembly: GCA_963277665.1. Lineage (NCBI taxonomy): Eukaryota > Viridiplantae > Streptophyta > Magnoliopsida > Santalales > Viscaceae > Viscum > Viscum album. The sequence continues at coordinate 422,640,807 of OY728122.1, forward strand.
TCAAGGAAAAAGTTGAACAAGGCATGATTAAAATGGATCATGTGGGAACTGATGATCAAGTGAATGATATCCTGACCAAACCACTATCAGTGTCTATGTTTGAGAAACATCAGTTGAACCTCAGTGTTCAGCCACCTACTAGTGTATAATAAGGTTATGAAATTCCCCTCTCCCCATTTGTTTTAACTGTGTTAATCTATTTTTGAAAGTGATTTAGGTTTATGGGGGATATCTGATCCAGGGGGAGTATGTTCTAAGCTCTACAATGTTCAAGTACCAATCTTTGGTTTTATGGCCAATGAGGGAGAAATAGCTAAATTAAATATGGTTCAATGAGGGATATGAAATGTGGTTCAATGTGGTTCAATTAGGTATATGAAATGTGTGGAGGATGAAAAGATAAATTCAGTGAGATACATAGGAGTGTGAAGGGATTTTGAACACACGAGAACACAATTCATGTCTTCCCTCTTGTTTTATACAATGATCCTTGCTCATGTAGACTTAGAGTGATGGTTGATTTTTTTCTTGAGTATATGGTGTTGATGTGTTGACTGATTGATGGTTCTCTATTGAATTTATTTGAAGATTTCCAATAAACTCAAAGGGGATAATGTCGGAACCATGGCTGCTCTCTTATAAAAATGAAGTTTGGTTTTTGTTTTTTGTCAATCCTTACATGGATGATCAGGGAGTTTTCAAGGAAAGGTATCATACAGTTCAAGCCAAAATTAGTGTTGAAGGTGGCATTGTTTCCCAGTGTTTTCCAAATATTTGGGGTCTAAAATTTGGAAGTTTTATTTCAATGTGAAAAGTGTTTTTTCTTGGATTACTTATTAAAATATAAAAAAGGAATGAGTTTTATGAATATGGGATTTCTGAATTGTGTTTTTGAATACATAAATTGTTTTGATGGTGTGATTCGCGATTACAACAGCTTTTGTGATCGGAGACGGAGTTCTCCATGATTACGAGTTTCAGAGCTTTGCAGTCATTGATAGAATGCTTTGCGAATTTGAAGGGAGCCATAAAGGGAATTGACGTAAGACTCCGTGATGATAATGAGCTTTGCGAACAGATGATTTCCATGGTTATCTACTAAGGGAGAAGCTCTATGAAGACATGATTAGTGATCTGCAAAATCTAAAAAGAGGCAATGGAGCTTCGCGAATGGTCGAGCCTATAAATATGAGGCTACCCCTCCTCTTCATTATAATTGGAGATTTGAAGTCAAATCCATAGATTCTTTGAGTTCATGAAGAGCTTTATGAATCGGGATATCTATACAAGTCAATGCATCGTGAAGAGACTTTTAGTATTAACTGATGCCCATGATTTTGTCAAAAGTGTACTTCGCAATGATGTGATATTCCATGTTTAATCAGTGAGTTTCACAAAGATTATTCTGTGAAGGCTAGGAAGGTTTGCAAATACAGATAGTTCTGCAAAGGCATGGACGCTTCACGAAGGTAGTTTGTTCCGTAGAGGTATGGGTGCTTCGCAAAGGAGTGTGGTTCACAAAGGAGGTTTGCAAAGGGCAGTTTTGAACATTTATTTTAAGGGGATAAGGATTTCAAAGAGCATAAACTTAGGTATAAGGTGTAATTAGAGTCTTTTTCTAAGTCAAATACAAATAATTTAATGACAAATCATTGAAGCGACCTTCAAGTCGATAAACTAAGTGAGACTTCAACCAAGGCAGTGAGCTAGGGGGAGTTAATGGAAGTGATCTGAGGGATGTAGTGAGCATTCCCTAAATTCTTGTAAAGTAAGTGATCCTAGAACCGAGTGAATGTGATTGAACCTTTGTATTCAATATCTAGTGAAGTTTAGTTGATTTTGGTACTACTGACACATTATCGGCGTATGCTCCTTGGATATAGCCCTTAGTTGTGAACTAAGTAAAAGTGTCATGTGGTATCTGTGCATGTGATAGTTTGATTTCTTTTCTAATATTTCTTATAGGTCTAACATGTTCCTACCAACATGGGGACAAGATCCTTGTTTGAAAAGAAAAATTTGACACCCTGATTCGCCCCTCCCCTCTCATGGTGTCATGGGGTTCGACGCTTAGAGATCCCTGTGAGAGTTGTTGATCAAATGATATTGAGGTTGGATCATGTTTATAGATTGGTGGTGATTTAAATTCCTTAGTTACCATCAAGAATAAATTTATGGTGAACTTAAACTTTTGTATAGGTGTATTATAATGGTACCTATGTGTAAGTGACTGAGTTGAATTTATTAATGATAAATATCTATTTATTAGTATCCATATATGATGATTAGGTGTGAGTTTCAGACACTGATGAGTGGAGTGAGGCCTAAGATGTTAGGTGGGATTCATGTTGGGGGAATGTGTAGTTACTTAGTGTCCCCATAAGTATTGTGTTAATTTTGGATGACCATCTAATATAAGTTTAGTTTGTGTGTAATAGTATCTTTTTCGCTTTGATCCATATCACTCATCATTTCTTGTCTTGAGGTGGTAGAGATGAGGGTTGTTGGGTTGATCTTGGTATGAGAGGTTACCGAGTGGATACTTGTAATGACCATATAATTTAATTTATGCTTTCCTCTAATTAAATCAAATATATTTGATAGATTTATCCACATGAAAATATGAACTAAAATGAACCCAAAATATGTTTAAAATGTTAAAACCTGGCCATTGAATTTTTTGTTGTGAATTAGAGTAATCAAATTTTGAAATATATTAATTTAAATATATATATATAATGGTTATTTTATACAAATTTAATTAATTCATTAATGTGATTAAGAATCTACCTTTTTATCCATTGTACTTTTTATTAAATAAAACTAATTATATTGTTATTAAATGATGATTTTAAAAAAATAGAATATTGATTAAATAATTCTATCTTTATTATTATTTTATAGACATTATGACTAAGAAATGATAATATTTTTAAAATGTTATTTTCCTTTAAAAACAGTTCCTCGTTGTATTATATGATTTTATTTAAAAGTTAAAATATAATATTCTAGTAATTGAATTTATAAAAATAATATTAATTTTTTATTTAGAATATTAATATTATTTTAAGATGAACATTTGGGTTTTTCAAAATAAAATTAGGCAAATAATGAAAAATACTATTTTTATAAATAATCTAAATTCTGTGAAATTATTAGAATATAAGTATGAACTTAAAATTCATGAAATATTTTTTCTATAACCAAATATATATTTTTTATGTTATTTTTTTATTTTAATCATGTTTTTTAAATTTTTAAACACATCGATAACATTTTAGGACTTCAGTTGTAATTTTTTAAAAATAATTATTACATTATACATTTAGTATTTTAAAATAAATTTTTTCACATATATAATTTAAAATTAATAAAATTTCATCCATTTTTGGATTCATCATGTGAAAATAATCTTTGGGTTAATTTTTTGTATTTTTTAAAAATAATTTTTTTCGATAAATAGTGAAAAAAATACAGTTTTTTCCAAAACATGTAATTTTACTTAATTATTGGTATATTAACATAATATTAATTTTATAATTTCCAGAAAAATCAATGAAAAAAACAAACATGTCATCATGTGTGTGTGCGAACAACCCCCTCCATGAACAATATGATTTTTTTCCATGACAACATAAAATGTACAAAATTAAAAATTTATTTATTATTTAAAAATAATATTTTGGACACTATTATGATTATATAATTATTATATATGAAAACATATATTTTATAAAAATAATAAATGCTTATACTATCTTTAACATCTATAAGTGGAATTATCAAGAAACCTTTCATAATTTGGATATATTTTTGGATAAAAATTGAAAATGTAAAAGTATTTTCATAAGGGAATAATAATGGAAATAATATTTCATGATTATGGATATCATGAAGTTATTTTCCAACACCTTTGACCATGGTCGTCAAACTGAAAGTGTTACGTAGAAATTAACCAAACAAACCTAAATAACTAACATAAGCAGAAAATTTAATTAAAAAATAACAAAATATAATAAATATACCTTATAAAATTAAATATAGATGAAAAAAACCTTGTTTATATATTTAATTAACATAATTTTATTTTTCAAGAAGTTAAGTTCTTGTGTAGAGAACATTTAGACACGAGTTGGGGGATCATCCATACCACAATCCTTACCTTTGAGATACACATTCCCTTTCTTTTTCTCACTTTTTATTCAATATTATTCTCATGAACTTATTATATTTTTTTATATTTATACATATATATATACCTATTTAAATATGCTTTTTCATTTCTAGGGTTATACATGTTTTTAGTTCACTTTGAAATTCTCACATTTATTTAAACCCAATTTAAGGGAACTTTCCTATATATTGTCTCATGTAAACAATCACCCATATCAAATGTTTTTAAAAAAATGAATAGATTATCAAAAACATCATAATTATATATATAAATATATTGTATAAATACTTTTTTATGGAAATCCATATGGTCTTTTCATCTTTAAAAATATATGTTACTTATAAAGATTCATCCAAGTGGTGAAATTTTATTCTTTTCTATCCTTCAATATTCCCATGAATACTCAATATTGGAACTCAATTTTCAATACTAATAATTATTTTTTCAAATTTAAACATCCCATATAATTTAATTCCTTCTCTTATTAGTAATCCTTATGATTTATCCTTTGGTTATGACTTGAATTCGATTTATGAAACCCAATTATTTCTCATGGGTTTGATCAGGATTATGATTTATCTATGGTTTATTTTACTCATTTGGAACACATATGTGTGATTTTCATTTATATAATATAATTTCTTATAATTATATATCCTTCTAATTCATTGTTTAATGATTTAAATCACATGGGTTTTTATGTAAGGAAATAGAGATCTGACCAAATCCACTATGGTAATTCTTCCATGATGATTAGGGGAATAGGCAGTGAACACAATTCACAGTTGGACTTTTTCCACTTTATAAAGATGATCTTGAGAGTGATCCTTGAATAATTTTTATAAGGTTATTTCTTCTGTTGTTTCTACATATTCCATGATTCCATAATCTTATGATTTTATTTACTTATGAAATGTTTTTATGATTTTGATCATGATTTTTATTTTATTAGGTTTGATTTATATATTTTATGTACATTTTCATTTCTAACATTCTCATTACCATATGGTTATATTATAATCACTTTTTTTATTTGATTTTTATAACTTATTTTTACCCTTGTAATGTATTTTAAATCACCCATTTATTATGTTTCCCTTCAAAAGGATATAATGATAAGTATAATATATGAGATTTCTAGAAGGGGGTCCAGAAAAGTTTCATTATAGAGAAATGTTCACACATATTGTGGATTAAGTTTTATGTGAAACTTTTCCTCAATGAATCTAAGCCTTCCATTCAAATGTATTGTGATATTTTTTTGTGATATTTAACATATAAATTATATAAATGATGTAAAAATGATGATATGTTTATCTTGTGTCGCTATATTTGGTATCAATGAAGGGTATAATTATTTTTTAGGATTAGTTTACCTATTTTTTGGGAATTGGATAAGAGAACATTAGTAAAAACCCTAGGATAAATATAAGAGATAAACATATTTATATGAAAACATCCTGATGTTTTGGTAATTTTTTGATTGTATGGTTTTCCTAGATAAAACAAACCTATATGGATTTTACAAGTGGATAAAGTCTCTAGAATAGATGTACCTTAGGATAATAACCTCGAATAGGGAGTGTTTTTTATTAACTCTACCATCACCCAGTGTATAACAGGGATTCCTAATTTCACATCTGGGTTGACACTCCTATTTAATATGCTTTGGTAGATCATATACTCTTTATTAACCACCATTAAGGATTGATTTATAGGTCCTTTTAATGTATTAAGATAAGAAGTATGATAAAAAAAATTAATTTAATCAAGGATGAATCGTAAATGATATAGGTTGATCCAAGGATGATATAAGTTTCTATAATAATTGTATAAGTTAAATAGTGAATGATATAGTTCAAATAAAGGGTGATATATCTTTAAATAAAATAATTATAGGCTAACATTATGGTATTTAAAGTCATACATATTCTAGTTAACTTTCCTTTTTTTATCTAGAATACTTATTTTTGGGGGATAATTATTCATCACTCACATTAACCTATTTTGGTTTCATTAATGGATGAATTGAGAATGATCCAAGTTGTCAATAGTTTCAAGGTATAATGTATTGAGGGTCTAAATGATCAACCCTTTGATGTAGGACATGGACAAAGAAATTTGATAATTATTCCAAACTAACTATAATGAAATTTTATTAACTATGTGAGAATAGATGAAATCCTATACCCACTAAATAGAATATGGATAGATTCTCATGGATATTTATTTGATAAATATGATGAAGGAAGGAAGATACAATCTTTATCATGTCAAAAAAATTGGATGAGATGCCTAAGGTAATGACTCCAAGGAATTGGAATATGATTTTGTAACGACCCAAACTTTTTATTAATTTTTGTTTCCTAAATTTTTGTGTGTTATTTTATTTTATACTCAATTAATTAAGTGATTATAATTAAATGAGACCATTGGGTTTCGACTATTATATGATCGTTGGTTAATATGATCGTTGAAAGCTAAACTCTTAACGTTACAATTTTTTGTTTATAAATACAAGTGATCTTGGTTAATTAATACAGAAAGAAGATTCGATGGCCTCATCCAGAAGGCTCGGGCCGTTTGAAGCCCATCTGACAGAACTTGGGAAGGAGAAAGCACCAATGGGCTTTTCTTTGGACCAAACCCAAGCCGAACTTCATTGTGTGAAGTTGGAATAGAATCACCTTCACGAGAAGTTCAAGCTGATAGAAATCACCACTCGGACAATGTTGGCTGAGCTACCCCAATATTATATCACCTTAGCACACCTTACACTTAGGTCCTATGTTGGTGTTATAAGGGGCTATGTAACGAGACCTTAGCTTCCTTATGTAATCCTTTGATATAAATAAAAATTGTGATTTCTTCTTATGGTGAAGTTTGTGAATTTTTAAATGTCCAGAAAAATATAGGATGATATTTTAAAATATTTATGTAAACCTTAAATAATTAATAATGTTTAATGATTTTCAAAAAATGGTCTTCTACAGTTGTGTTCAATAAGAAATTTAGATTCTAATAAGATCAACTTAATTTTTAGCGAATAGTAAATTATGAATAGTGATTTTACGCTTATGAATAGTAATGTGACCAAATGGATTAAGTAACCTCACTTAAGAAATTATTAATATAATTTAGGCACCTTAATTAAGTAATGTGATTCAATAAAATAGGTAAATAACTATTTCAGAAATTATTAGTCAAGTATTAGTTTTTCAGGTGAATAGTGTTTTTTATTTAAAAATTAAATTAAAAATATTTAGAAAATTTTTTTATAAAATGGAGTTCATTTTTGAATTCAGAGCATTGATATTAGGTTAAGGTGATTTTTGGGGATTTTGCTGAAAAAATTGAATTTTCGGTGAATAGTGAAAATACAATTTTTAGTTTCAGGTGGTTAATGACATCATTAAGGATGTAATAATTATGTAATAATTCTGATCGACTTATTAATAGTAAGATAAGGTATGCGGTGTCCCAAGTGGCCTATACCATGGGAAAGCCCATGGTTTTGCCAATACCACCGATGAGGTGTCCCTTGGCAATTAATGATTTGTTCCCTCACTTCCTCTATAAATACCAAGACTTTCCCTCATACATTTCATTCCAAAATCCTCCTCAATGAAGTTTTGGTCTCTTTACCTCCCAAGTAGTCCCCCTAAGGTTCCCTCAAGCCTCCCAAGGTCCCGACCTTCAAGCTTTCAAAGTTACTCTGCAAGGTAAGGGATCCTTTCACCCTCCTCTTTTAAGTCATGACTTCATTTATGTTGTGTATTCTAATTCCCATATATTTTTGTTAAGGGTATGTTATTATATATTCTCATTACTTTCCATTTCATGTCTAATTTTTGAGAGACCCTTTCCACTCTCATCAATTTTTTTCTGAATTTTTAAGTGACGTCGTTAGGCTGCCGAATTTCTCGTAAAAGAAATCACATCTTCTCTTTTCTTTCATGTTTCCTTTTCATGTGGTATGTCATTAAAATATCAATACCATGATCTTATTCAATACCCATACTGTATTATGAATTATTTATGAGTTGGTGACCCCAGTCCCCTCTCTTTTTATTATTTTCTAAAACCATGTTATATAGTCGTTATGTTGTAGAAATTTCGTCTCATAATTTCTATCTCTTTCTCTCAAGAAATTCTATTGTTTTATTTATGTGAATACCCAGACCTATTTAGTTTCTATGGGTGTTCATAAATATATAAATATGATATATTTTATTCTTTAATTGACATACATATAACCCTCACTCCCTTTCCATGGGTTATAAATGATATAATGATCTTATTTTTAAGCACTCTTAAAACATCACAATTTTGAAATGAAACCCATTTCATTTATTCTATATGGGTTATTTATTAAATGTTTGATTATGATATATTTGGATCACATGAAAGTAAATATATATTAAGGTTGTGCCCTGATATCACTCCAATGCATTGGGTAAAGAATTAATCTCTATAGATAACAAGTTTCACAATACCTTGGTGAATAACCATGGTAATTTTTATGACACCTTGGGGATGGACCTTGGTAATATGTTCATGAATGTATAAATGAAATTTTGAAGCCACATATTCAAGTTATGATTCAATTTATTTTCATTTTGATATTCCTATTCTTCCATTGATCTTTTCTTTATGTTTTATTCAATTCGTATTAATATCACAGGTAAACTGATTCCCTTATTTACCCTTACTGGGCCTTATGCTCATCCTTTCCTTTGAATGTATGTCTCCAGGTTATGAGATTCAGTAATTGTACTTAGTATGAACTTATGATGAAGCCTTAAAATTGTATTATAAGAATTTTTTATGTTGTATTCAAGATTTATTGTTCCTGATTTCCAAGACACTAGACTTTAAAGATCCGCTGTATGTAAAATGTAATGAGAAGTTGTGTATTAAAAATGCGGGATGTCATAGTTGGTATCAAAGGATAGTTTGGTTATTTATGGAAATTAGAATGTGAAAATTTTAGGAATAATCCTATAGAAAAGTTTAAATATAGGAAAACTCCCTAGTATTTTAGTGAGTATTGAGTAAATGGTTTATCAAACAAATACATCTCTGTCTGGATATGAGAAGGTAGAGGTGGCTCTGGCACAGAGGTATCTAGGAGTGAAAACTACGACAAGTAGTTATGGGATTGAACCCAGGGTATCCTGGTACATGACAACGGGTCTTGATTCACTCTTGGTTACAACACTCTCGGGGGATATGTTTGGTTAATCGCAAGCTTTTTATGAATCATTATGAAGGAATTATAGAGAAATGTAATTTTTTAAGCATGAAGTTTTAAGACATAAAATACTTTATAATTAAAAGATTCATAAATGAAATAAGTTTCTCACTAAGATTTTATTCTTTTAGAAAATTGCGGGCAATAGAAGGAATTGTACAAATGGTGACCGCAATGGACCATGTGCTGATGGCCCTCCGATGGAAGCTGGAATGGAAACATTCATGTGAATGATGAACCAACTGACTCAAGTTATGGGAAATAACTTGAATCAAGCTGAGAGAACGATATCACCGCGAAAGGAACAACATTATGTTGAGTCCTTTATGCATCAACAACCACCAACCTTCAGTGGATCGACCGACCCATTGATTGTGGAACAGTGGATCAGCTCTATAGAGAAGATCTTTTCTATGCTCCATTGTTCAGAGAAAGAGAAGGTCACCCTGGTTGTCTATCGCTTAGAAGGAGAATCTGATCAGTGGTGGGAACTAATAAAAAACACAAGGACAAGAGTGGAAGTTGAATCTATGGAATGGGAAGAATTCATGGGGATCTTTTTTAGTAAGTATTTCCCTCGCTCCATGAGAACAAGGATGGAGAAGGAGTTTCTCAAACTGAAGAAGAAGGAGAATGAATATGTCGGAAGCTATGAGATGAACTTCACTCAACTTTCACGATATACCTCTAGATTTTTCATGGATCTAAATGGTAAGGTTGATAGATTATTCGGTGGACTAAGACCTCATCTGTGGAAGAATCTAGCCAACCGAAACTATGAAATCTATAAAGAGATCGTGCAGAGTGCGATGAAAGTCAAGCTGGAGTTTGGTGAGACACAGTGGTCTCATAAATCAAATGACAGGAAGATATCGATGGAGCCCATCTTAGGTAGGAATTTTGATCAGGGAAGAGAAGGAAATCAAGTGAAACTTCCCACGTGTAATAAATGTGAGAAGAAGCATTCGGGGAACTGCCTGCTCGGGAGCGGGAAATGCTACAAGTGTGGAAGAGATGGCCATATTGCAAGGAATTTTCGTAGTGAGGTGAAACCTCAAATTCCAAACACAAACGACAAGGGGAAGATGGTGTAGGCCCTACCTGATGTCCAGTGCTTTAATTTTGGACAACTTGGTCACTTTTCCAATCACTATCCAAATCCGAGGGCAGTGGAGGGGAAACCCCATTAGGCTCAACAAAGGCCAAGGGAGAAAGGTTGTGCTTTTTCTATCATGACAGCTAAAGTTGAATCTTCAAATGATTTGGTAGTAGGTACTCTTGTTGTACTCTCAAATATAGAAAATACTTTGTTTGATTCTGGTTCTACACATTCCTTTATTTCCTCCAAGTTTGCAAATAATTTAGATTCAACCCCCGATTTTCTAAAAGTTGAGTTATCAGTCAAGACTCATGGTGGGACTATCTAAGAATCATCAGTGTTTAGAAACTCTAGTATTTACTTTAGTGAGCACAATATTATCTCAAATCTAGTATTCATTCCCATTCTAGAATTTGACATTATACTAGGGATGGACTGGCTCACAAAGTATAATGCTAAGATCAATTGTGGAAGCAAAAAAATATCATTAGTTTGGAATGGAAAACCTACAGTTATCTTCCAAGGAGATATATCTCAACCTGATATTTGTCTAGAAGAACCCCCTATATCCTTATTTATGGATTTGATCAGTTAAGAATAAGAATGAGATGAGAGTTTAAGGATAGAAAATGTCATCGTCATCTAGGAATACATTGACGTATTTCCTGAGGATTTTCCTGGACCTCCCCCATAAAGAGAGGTAGAGTTCTCCATTGAACTCGTACCTGGATCTCATCTGATATCAAAGACCCCATATAGGATGGAAAATATGGAGTTGGAGGAATTAAAGAAACAACTTGAAGATCTTTTGGATAAAGGGTTTATTCGACTGAGTGTGTATCCTTGGGGAGCACCAGTTCTCTTTGTGAAGAAGAAATATGGATTGATGTGGATATGAATTGATTATAGAGAACTGAATGGGATCACATTAAAGAACAAATACCCTCTTCCAAGAATTGATGACTTATTTGACCAACTTTGTGGGGCTCAATTATTCTCTAAGATTGATCTTCGATCTCATTATCATCAATTGAGGGTGAAGAAAGAAGATATTCCAAAAACTAACTTCCAATCAAGATATGGGCATTATGATTTTTTTGTTATTCCCTTCAGGATAACTAATGCACCTGTTATATTTATGGATTTGATTGATAGAGTCTTTAAGGACTACCTTGATAACTTTGTGGTGGATTTTATTGATGATATTCTGATATATTCAAAAAGTCATGAGGAGCATGAGGATCATCTAAGGGATATTTTGCAAACTCTGCAGAAGGAGAGGCTTTTTGGGAAGTTCAGAAAATGTGAATTTTGGTTACAAAAAAGTGGATTTCTTAGGGCACATTGTAACCAATGAAGGAATCACAATTGACCCTGAAAAGACAAAAGTAATAGAGGAGTGGCCTCAACCTACAATAATAACTAAGATTCGTAGTTTTCTTGGATTAGTAGGATATTATCAGAGGTTTGTGAAAAACTTTTCACGACATTCTAATCCATTAACCAAGTTAACTCGAAAAGGGTTCAAGTTCATCTAGACAAAGGAGTGTGAGGAATGTTTCCAAGAGCTGAAGAAGATATTGGTTACTGAACCTGTGTTAACTCTGCCCTCAAGTGGATAAGGATTTGTTATTTTTAGAGATGCATCTCTGAAAGGGCTTGGGTGTGTCCTCATGCAAAATAACAAGGTCATTGCTTATGCATCTCGACAGTTGAAGACTCTTGAGAGGAATTATCCTACGCATGATATGGAGCTGGTTATGGTCATTTTTGCTCTGAAGATATGGTGGCACTATCTTTATAGGGAGAAATGTGATATATACATAGACCATCAAAGTTTGAAGTATATTTTCACACAAAAGGAATTGAACATAAGACAAATGAGATGGTTGGAACTTCTCAAAGGCTATGATTGTTCAATTAATTATCATCCTGGAAGAGAAAACAAAGTTGCTGATGCATTAAGCAGGAAATACCCAGTTGTCCTTTCCATGATGAGAATTCAAAGTGATCCTTTGATCAATGACCTAGTAAAGATAGACTTGGAAATTATAAGGGAAGGGACATCATCAACCCTAACCCAAATGATTTATCAACCGTCATTACTAGAGAAGATCAAGAAAGCTCAGAAAGAATATCCTTTGTTACAGAAGAATTTTGAGGCTATAAATATGGGGAGTTTCTTGAGTTCAATATTGATCAAGAAGTTGTGCTAAAATTTCATACAAGATTATGTGTTCCATCTATTCCAGAAATAAAGAAGGAGTTGATGGATGAATCTCATAGCTCTAATTTCTCTGTACATCCTGGAAACACAAAAATGTATAGGGACCTTCGTGATCATTATTGGTGGGATAATATGAAAAGGGAGATTGTTGACTACACTTCAAGGTGCCTAGTATGTCAGCAAGTGAAGGCAGAGCGACAACTTACTAAAGAGGTATTGCAACCACTACCCATACCATCATGGAAGTGGGATAATATCACTATGGACTTCATCACTGGTCTTCCGAGAACTTCCAAAGGAAAAAATGTGATATGGGTTATTGTGGACCATCTCACCAAGACTGCCCATTTTATCTCTGTTCAGGAAAATTCCTATCTTGATCATCTTACCAAGATTTGCGTGCAGGAAGTGGTAAGGCTGCATAGAGTTCCACTTTCTATTATATTTGATTGTGATACAAGGTTCACATCAAAATTCTAGAGAAGTATTCAACATGATCTGAGCACTGAATTGAATTTTAGTATGGCCTATCACCCCCAAAATGATGGCCAATCTGAAAGGACTATTCAAACACTCGAGGACATGCTGAGAACATTCTAAATGGAATTTAAGGGTGGATGGGATCAACATATCCCTTTAGTTGAGTTCTCTTACAATAATAGCTTTCAATTGAGAATTCAAATGGCACCCTATGAAGCTCTATATGGGAAGCAATGTAGAACTCCTACTTGTTGGGATGAAGCTGGTGATAGAAAGCTTCTTGGTCCTGATCTTGTGCAAGAGATGACAGAAAAAGTCCATGTCATCCAACAACACATTAAGTCTGCTCAGAGTCGGCAAAAGAGCTATGCCAACAATCGTCGAAGGGACTTAGAGTTTGATGTCGGTGACAAGGTATTTCTTTGAATTTCACCTTGGAAGAGATTCATGAGGTTTGGGAAGAAATGGAAGCTCATCCCTAGGTACATTGGCCCCAATGAAATCCTTGATCGCATGGGAGCAGTGGCATATCAGCTTGCACTTCTTACAAATATAGCACAATTTCATGATGTATTTTGGGTATCCATCTTGAGGAAGTACATACCTGACCCTTCACATGTACTAAACCCAGAGGTGGTACAATTGGAACATGACCTCTCTTATGAGGAGTAGCTGGTGGAGATCTTGGATCGTAGAGACAAGGTTCTATGCAACAAGACTACCCACCTTGTTAAGGTGTTATAGAGGAACCACAAATATGAATAATCCACATGGGAACCAGAGGAGTCTATGAGGAAAAATTACACACACCTTTTCTATTCTGAGGGTACGAGATAAAAATTTTGGGGACAAAATTTCTTAAGGGGGGAAGAATGTAATGACTTGAACTTTTTATTAATTTTTGTTTCCTAAATTTTTGTGTGTTATTTTATTTTATACTCAATTAATTAAGTGAGTATAATTAAATGAGACCATTGGGTTTCAACTGTTATATGACCATTGGTCAATATAACCGTTGAAAGTTAAACTCTTAACGTTACAATTCCTTTTGTTTATAAATACAAGTGATCTTTGTTAATTAATACATAAATAAGATTCGATGGACTCATACAGTAGGCTCGGTCCGTTCGAAGCCCATATGACGGAACTTGGGAAGTAGGTAGCACCATTGGGCTTTGCTCTGGACCAAACCCAAGTCGAACTTCATCGTGTGAAGCTGGAACAGAATCACCTTTGCGATAAGTTCAAGCTGATAGAAATCACCACTTGGGCGATGTTGGCCGAGCCACACCAAGATTCTATCACCTTAGCATACCTTACACTTAGGTAATATGCTGGTGTTATAAGGGGCTATGTAACGAGAACTTAGCTGCCTTATGTAATCCTTTGATATAAATAAAAATTGTGATTTCTTCTTATGGTGAAGTTTGTGGATTTTCAAATGTCCGGATAAATATATGATGATATTTTAAAATATTTATGTAAACCTTAAATAATTAATAATGTGTAATGATTTTCAAAAAATAGTATTCTATAGTTGTGTTCAGTAAGAAATTTAGAGTCTAATAAGATCAACTTAATTTTTGGTGAATAGTAAATTATGAATAGTGATTTTACGCTTATGAATAGTAATGTGACCAAATGGATTAATTAACCTCACTAAAGAAAGTATTAATATAATTTAGGCACCTTAATTAAGTAATGTGATTCAATAAAATAGGTAAATAACTGTTTCAGAAATTATTAGTCAAGTATTAGTTTTTTCGAGTGAATAGTGTTTTTTATTTAAAAATTAAATTAAAAATATTTAAAAAATTATTTTTATAAAATGGAGTTTATTTTTGAATTCAGAGCATTGATATTAGGTTTGGGTGATTTTTGGGTATTTTTCTGAAAAAATTGAATTTTCGGTGAATAGTGAAAATACAGTTTTGAGTTTCGGGTGGTTAATGACATCATTAAGGATGTAATAATTATGTAATAATTCTGGTATACTTATTAATAGTAATATAAGGTATTAGGTGTCCCAAGTGGACAATACCATGGGAAAATACCATGTTCAAGCCCATGGTTCTTCCAATACCACCGATGAGGTGTCCCTTGGCAATTAATGATTTGTTCCCTCACTTCCCCTATAAATACCATGCCTTTCCCTCATCCATTTCATTCCAAAATCCTGCTCAAAGAAGTTTTGGTCTCTTTACCTCCCAAGGATCCCTCCCAATGTGCTCTCAAGCCTCCCAAGGTCTCGACCTTCAATCTTTCAAAGTTACTCTTCAAGGTAAGGGATCCTTTCACCCTCCTCTTTTAAGTCATGACTTCCTTTATGTTTTGTCTTCTAATTACCATATCTTTATGTTGAGGGTATGTTATTATATGTTCTCATTACTATTAATTTCATGTCTAATTGTTGAGATACCCTTTCCTCTCTCATCAATTTTTTTTCTGAATTTTTAAGTGACGCCATTAGGATGCCGAATTTCTCGTAAAAGAAATCGCATATTCTCTTTTCTTTCATGTTTCCTTTTCATGTAGTATATCATTAAAATATCCATACCATGATCTTATTCAGTAACAATATTTTATTTTTAATTATTTATGAGTGGGTTACCCTTTTCCCCTCTTTTTTATTGTTTTCTAAAACCATGTTATATAGTCGTTATGCTGCAGAAATTTAATCTCAAAATTTCTCTCTCTTTCTCTCAAGAAATTATCTTATTTTATTTATGTGAATACCCAGACCTATTTAGTTTCTATGGGTGTTCATAAATATATAAATATGATATATTTGATTCTGTAATTTACATACATATAACCCTCACTCCCTTTCCATGGGTTATAAATGATATAATGATCTTATTTTTAAGCACTCTTAAAACGTCACAATTTTGAATTGAAACCCATTTCCTTTATTCTTTATGGGTTATTTATGAAATGTTTGATTATGATCTATGTGTCTCACATGAAATTAAAAACATATTAAGGGTTCACCCTGATAGCACTCCAATTCATTGGGTAAATAATTAATCTCTATAGATGACAAGTTTCACGATACCTTGGTGAATAACCATTGTAATTTTTATAACACTTTGGGGATGGAACTTGGTGATATGTTCATGAATGTCTAAATGAAATGTTGAAGCCACATATTCAAGTTATGATTCATGTTTTTTTCATTTTTATATGTCTATTCTTTCATTTCTCTTGTCTTTATGTTTTATTCAAGTTTGTATTAATATCACAAGTAAACTGATTCCATTGTTTACCCTTACTGGGCATTCTGCTCACCCTTTCCTTTGAATGTATGTCTCCAGGTTATGAGATGCAGTAATTGTACTTAGGATGAAATTATGATGAATAATTAAAAGTGGATTAGAAGAATTTTTTATGTTGTATTCAAGATTTATTGTTCCTGATTTTCAAGACACTAGACTTTAAAGATCCTCTATATGTGAAATGTAATGAAAAGTTATGTATTAAAAAGGTGGGATGCCATATATTTAATTATAGATAAATTATGAAATCAATAAACAAGATATTAAGGGTAAAATAAGGATAAAATTATGGATGATAATGTTCTTTATATGGATCAATAAATGATTCAATATTTTTGAAGTGAGGAATTTGGTCAGTATGAAACCCAATGCACCAATCAAAGGTTTAATGAGAAAAAATGACCCCAAAACCTCTTAGATCATGGGAGCATAGAAAGGACTATGTTGTAACACCCTAACCTAAACCATTAGGTCTGATCTAGAGAGTCACATTACCTCAAGTGTGTCTCCCCATATGAAAGAGGATTTCAACTTGCAGTGAGGGTCTGATCATTTTTATTAGGGAGACTATACCCTCAGTATCATGTCCTTCCAAAAATAATTAAAAAATAATAACTTAGAATAAACAATATGGAATAAAATAATATCAAATTGAATACATTTCATATATAAATTAAATAAATGTGATCCCTATGTGTGAATAAACACTTGATTAAATAGAGTGAATATAATAAATAGATAAATAAATAGTGATATCCTCCATAATACATCCTGGTACCCCTCCCAGCTCTATTCTCCTTGGATAAAAAATCTCCCGTAGGACCCTTACCCTTTCTTGGATCCCTATACATGAATTACACATGCACATTGAGATTTATGTGGGGGTCAAGTAATAAAACCTTATAAGACACCAAAAAATCATCCTTAACAAGTGTGCATCAGTATAATATGTGTATTACATGGAAGTAATATATACCCAAAGAGTCATAATAATCAAATAATCATGTACTAAGTGTTTGTTCACTAATTAATCCGCCAGATACCCCTGACCATACCATCTTTGGATCCATACTGGATGGATAATTGAAGGATAACATAAGTTAATAGGAACTAGAAACAAGTCTCATAGTCACATCACTTATACATCTTAACAAATTTAGTAAGTTTACAGATGCATACTGTCATTTCCCACCTACATCACAAGTCAGACCTCCAGGTCTTTGTACCCTATCTATGGCTTGGGTTAGGCCTCTAGGAAATCATGCCCCTAAAATCACTTCTTCTTGACAGGCCTCCCAGTCATCAAGACCATACATTATGATCATGTGAATCATAATCATAAATGTAAGTTATGTTCACTCCCTTTATAATGAATAATCATCACACAATGGTCCACATATTCCAAGTACCAATAATAACCTCTAAATACATAGTATCACACAAAACAGTGTAGAGAAAATAAGGTAATGCATTAAAATCACCATGATAAAAATATTATCAACATACAATATATGTGATAAATATCAAACATGGTTAAAAAAGATATAGGTATGCTCATCATATCATGTAACATTAATGGGTCTCATAATCTGTACACAAACACATGTGATTATAACCATGCATGATCTAATAATGTTTGTCAATATAATAATTATACTAATGAAAAAAATGTATACGAGAGCCCAAAATTTTAAGTAACAACCTACCTCATATATTTTTATGAATAAATCTAATTTTATTCAAGGTTCAAATACCAAACACATTATACACCCATAGATAATGGGATTACACATCAAGGATGTCTAGATCATATTCTAGTTCATTGATGAAAGAGACTTAGAATGGAGAATCAATAGAATTCCATGTTAATAAGGTCATCTTGATTAAATACACTACAAAATCCACCAATAGAACCAATTATTATGTATTTATAAGGAGGGTTCATAAATTCATTGGATTTGTGGTTGAATCTATGAAAAATTATGAGTTCCTCTCGAATTCTAAAAGTGATCCTTTGGTCTATACAAGATGATTTCATAAGGGGTGTTGCATCCCTAGGGTTTCCCCTAGTCATCACCTCCTTCCTTCATCTTGGGTTGGTTCGGCTCCCCTCCTTGTGCTCAGTGATCTCGTGGTGGCGGATCCTCTGTCACGGTGGCGTCGTACAACTTTTTGGGCTCAGTTGTCTTGGAGTTTCGCATCTCTTCTGGCCTGTTTCTCACTCAATTCTATCTTTACTGGATAGGGCTTCCCATGGTGTCATAGTGATGATCTAGTGGACAAGTTCTATCTTCTATGGTCTGATGGTGCTACTTTGTCTTTGGTTGTGTTTTTTGGGTGGTTCGCCGTGGTCTCTGCGGGCAACCTAGATGGCAGTGATGGGATTTGGGTCTGGATTGAGGTGGGTATTTCTTCCGACATGCTGGTGATGGTTTTTTGTTCTTTGATTTTTGCATTTGTATTTTGGTTTTGGATGAAATTTTATTGTTCATGATTATGGGTTCGTGATTCGGTTCATTATCTTGGGTGAATCTTCTTACTTTGGACATGTTATGTTCATGATTTCATTTTGGATGAATCTGTTTTCGGTTTTGGGTGAATCTGCATATATTTATTTGGAGTGATTATGCTATTTGTGATCTATTTTTGGTTAAAGCTGATGTGAAAACTTGTTGTGAAATCTATAGTGGTGTGGTTGGTGGTTTTTTCTATGGTATTCAGTTCAAGGGACTTGGAATCCAGACCAAATCATTGTTTTTGGATCTGTATTTTGAAATTTTTAGTGGCAGTTCCTGGATTCTGTATGGGCGAGTTTTGATGCTAAAATTTGGTTCTTGATTTCTTGTTTAATTTTGGGTGTGTTTTCAACTATCACACTACATAGATCTACTTTATATGAGTTTTAGACTAGTAATATTTCACTTGAGAATTCCATTTGGATTTGGAAGTTTGAGAGGGTATGACTCTTCCATCGGTACCAGGCTTGTGCAACCCTGTACGGGACAGCTAGCTGAGCGGTCATGCGATGGTGAAGGATCTTCATCACTATTTAATTGTTGGGGAGGAAAAATCCTATAGTCTTGATTTGGGTTATCCTCTTTCATGGTTTTATTTGGTTTTAATTTTTGTATCTTGCAGTTTCTCACTTTTTCATCAAAAGTGTTTTGATGATAAAAAAGTTAATTTTCAGTCATCCTTTGGTCTATCCAATGATCATTGATCCATAATCAATATATCAAGATAAAATATATTGAATATGATAATCAAGATGAAAATGGACTCATGATGATATTTCTAGTGAAACATACCTAGAAATGTCCACTATTCTTTATAATTATAACTCTGGTTAAAGGGTTTTGTAATTCATCTTTTTAATACTCTATAAATATATCATGGAATCATCTATGAATTATAGATCTATAATAAATATTCCATCAAGAAGATTCTTAGGTAGTTGATTCAACAACAGTTACCTTTAGAATATTCATTTTCTATGTTAGATCTCAATCCTATTAAGAAATGTCATAAACATGCTATATTTGTCATTGATCTATAAAGAAAATAATAAAACATCATTGAATATTCATGGAAAACATAAATCCAACATAGATCCTTTTACATATCACAAGTAAGATGATGGATCTTAATTACATCAAATAATATCCTATAGTTCTAGTGTCCATGGATCAATCAATGGTTGGTGAACCAAGGGAGATTTATGGGAGAGATCTAGAGTCTTGAGTGGGAGTCAAAAAATTGGATTAGTGTCATTTGGATTGGAATTGGATATTAATTTAAGTGGAAAATTAGTGGAAATTAAAACTAGAGGAGTGCATTAATTTCACACTTGGATAGGGTGCACCAGCAAGCTAGTGGACCCACTAACTAGCTGGTGGTGTCGGCTATAGCTTACAGACTCATTGGAAACCCATCAGTATGTTGGTGGTTTTTTTCTTACCCCCAGATCCAATCCCTTCCTCATCTCTCCAAAAAATCAATCCCATAACCATATCCTCAAAAATTAATCCTCTTAATCACCAATAATAGTGATGAAATAATGGGGAAAGTAATTTTTAAAAAATCTAACTGAAATAAATGGGGGTGTTATGATTATCACCCTCTAATGAATTATCATCCATGAGATGTACCTTTAATAGTTATGCTCAAAAAACTCTAGCCACTGAGCCTGAACAACATCCTCCAACTTCTATTTCTCCTCTTGGTTCCTACCTTGATGACATAGTATCCATAAAAGTGGTACAGTCTTACCTTAAAGGACATTATAACACTAGTCTATAGTTTTCACCGAGCAATCCATGTATGATACATCAAGATCCATCTCAACATCCTCACAATCAATTACATGAATAGGATCCATCATGTACCTCCAATGATGAGAAACATGAAATACATCATTCATACCTCAAAAGTGAGAAATATTATCTAGATATTATTCCACTTTCCCAACCTACTCATTAATATCAAAGGGTCCATCATAGCTCAGTGCTAGCATCCATTTCTTTTAAAAAAAATTAGTATAGAAACTGAGGATACGCTCTCATAAAATCCTAATTTCCTAAAATATTTAAAAAAGTTATCCTTCTATGGTTGGTGTAAGATTTCTGCATGTTTTAAGCTTTAATAAATAACTTATGAATAATATGCACTCTCTTAGATATCTCATATCCCATGTTGGGTCCCATAACTTCTACCTCACTAGCCCCATACCGCAATTTGGTGAATGACACAACCTCCTGTAATATGCCTCATAAGGTTCCATTTGAATTAAAGTCTAATAACTATTCTTGGATGTGAACTTGAAAAGGGCTAGGTGATCAACCCAATATTTACTGAAGTCTAGTTTACAATACTAAATAATTTCCTCCAATATACAAATCATACTCTTGTATTATCCATATAACAGTGGATAGTATAGTATGATCAATATCAACTGAGTCCCTAAGTCCTTCAAAAATCCCTAAAAAAATGAGGCATAAAATTTGTGTCTCTTTCATGTAAAATTATCAAGTTAACTCCATTAATTCTTACTATCTCACAATCAAATTTCTTTTTGATATCATCGGCTGAGTGAGTCTCACTAATCAGTAGGAAATTGGAAACCTTTATTAGCTAATCTATAATCACCCATATAGTGTCACGGATCCTTGGTTTCCTGGGTAACCCCATAAAAAATTCCATTGTGGAATCCTCCCACTTCCACATGGGTATAATAAGTGGTTAGAGCAATCCAACAAGACGTTGTTGCTCAGCCTTTATCCTATGTCAGGTAAGGAATCAGGTAACAAATTCACCATCATCCCTCATCATCCTTGTCCACTAGAACTATTTCCTAAAGTTGTGGTATATCTTTGTTACCCAAGGATTCACTACCCACTATGAGGTACTGAAGTCTCCTATAATCTCTTACCATATGTAATTAGTGACTATAACTATCCCATTCATAAGGATCACATCATCATTATTCAATGACTACCCATGTATTGGGTCTTCTCCATCTGGTTGTTCATATATCACAACGAACTTTGGGTCTATCTCCAATCTATAATTTACCCAATATACCAAAGAATTCATGATCACCACAAGCGTATATGTCATTGATCCCAGGCCCTTCAAAGAATCCATCCTCCAATCAGTAAATAAGTCCATCATGCACCATTGTTCCTCCAAAGGCCTCTAACCAATCTCCTGAGATACCTACATCCTATGATAAAGAGTTTCCTTAAATTTATAACATTTCTCTAATACATAATACATTTCAAATTTAGGTGCCTATTGGTACTCTACCTAGTTTCTTTTCCTCAAATTGAGGCCTCACTATGTGAATATATAGCAAAGAATCTTTTGGTAGGTGTAGACAAAAATACTTTCGATGAAGAGATAATTTCACAAACACATCAATTCATGGACCATAGATTATATCTCCAAGTCATGGGTAGGATAGTTTTATTGTCGACATGGAAACATGTGTAACTCATTAGATACTATCTACTTCATCTGCATCAGTACTACACTCAATCTATTTCATGATGTTCCATAGTATATAAAATTGTTAATCCTTGTCTTGGGAAGAATAAACCCTGGATTTTTAATCAACCTTCGTTTCAACTTAATAAAATCATCTTCAGATCAATGGATATTATTGTATAAAACACCACATTCCCCAACAATTTCAACTTCAAAATCAAAAAGTTAGACTTTAATGGATTAGCATAAATTTGATGTTCTCAAATTTTACTTAGTACTATATCGATATATCTAGCATGATTCTCTAGGTTCGTCGAGTAGATGAGGACATCATCAATGAAAACCACAACAAACAAGTATAGATATGGGTGTAAGATCATGTTCATGAAATTGATGAACACTTCTGGTAAATTATACAGTCCAAACAACATCTCCAAGTGCTCATATAGCACATACCTACTCCGAATCACCATCTTCTAGATGACCTCCTCTATAAACTACAACTAGTGATAGCTTTATTGAAGATAAATTATGAAGAACCACTAGGATCCCTATAACTAATTAATGATATCACTGATCATGGTAAAAGGACATCTATTCTTAACCATCACATGGTTCAACTTTTTGTAATCCATGCAAATCTAAATACTACCATCCTGCTTTATGAAAAAAAGTTAGGTGCACCCCATAGTGAATTACTCAACCTGATAAATCCATTTTGGTTCATGTACTCAAGCTTCAACTTAAGTTTATTCAACTAGTATGATGACATATGATTAGGGGGTAACAAAATGGGTATATCACCTCACATGTGATCTATCTCAAAGTTAACTCCACTATTATGGGGATGTCTTGTGATGTCATCTAGAAAGAAATAATGATATAGGTCCAAAACTGGAAGAAAGGGTGAGGGGATTATCACTGATCGTTCCTAAAGATCCAAACTGAAAATCATAGTTTTGATTATCAAGATATGTCTCAAGTATTGAATAACTCTACTTACTCCTATTTCCCACTCTTTGGTCATCACATACTTCTCCCCCTTAGGTGAAGTAAATTACACCCATCTCTAATAGAAATATATGTGGGATTAAAATCTACTAAACTATTCCATTACATGAAACATATCTATGATGGTTATCTCTAGAATCATGAAGTCCCACTTATGTCCATAACTAGTAATGGATATAGGATTATTTGGGAATCTCTAAATATGGTCCACTTTCATGCACAATAATGTATTGAGGGAAAAGAACATAAAAGAAAAAATGACTGGTAAGCCTAGTCCAACCAAAATTTATGCATATACAAAGGAATAGGAAGAACATATATCAAAAAAGGTAGGTGATAAAGTATAAAAGATAGAAACCATACCTTGAATAGTATATGTTCCGTCACTACCATTTATAATCCACTATATAACTCTTTCATTCCACATCTCCACATCCCTATCTCTGATATGGATGGCCAATCTGAGTCATCATCTCCTCAATTTTCTTCTGAGGTCCCCATATAGATCTATAGTTCCTGAACCATGTCTTCCTCAATCCCTTACATAATTCTCACCATAATGATCTATAACAAAATTACTAAATATGGCCCATCTTACCAAATTTCCAGCACTTTCTTTGAGGTGTCGAGTATGCATTATGGTAATGTATGATCATTCCAATGTTGAAACACTGCATGTCACCTCTAAAGGGAAATAAAGGTTCTGAACTTGGATCCACCTGAATATCACTACCATGTTTCATGTCTCTAGTATTCCTCTTCCCACTACTATAAAAAAATTCATTGCAGTAGTAGGAGGTTCACCCTTATAAGCACTGAAGTGTAGATGATGGTCAATAGCTCGATCTGCCTCTAGGACTTTCTAAAGGATCAAAGACTTATGTCGATCCAATGGTTATGTCACTAGGTTGAAACTTTATAACTATCATATAATGTATGAATAAATTATGATCTTGATCTTTATATCCTTTAGTGCCTTATTTTTTTATAAGTGCATATCAAAGTGAATAAGCTCTGTGAAATAAGTAGAGTATAAAAATACATTCATGAACCATTAATATAACCCCATTAATTCCTACACTTATTCTATATTCTATGTATCTAGAAATAATTATTAGGGAATGGGACCTTGAAGGAATCATAAGGGATACCATAATGTCTTCAAATCTATCCAATTATTCCCCACCATCACCTAGTGGTCCCTATATCTTGAATGCTTCCAGCTTCACCTTTTAGGGATTAGTTGTCTCAAAGAGGTTGAAGACACACTCAATGATGTCTATATAGTCCTTATCATACTTTGGTCCACTAGTTCCCAGAAATAATGGTGGATTATAGGGTGAGAAGTATTTTTAATAGTCAAACATGGACACCAACGCACCTACACCCAAGGTAAGAAAAAGTGGAAGGAATCTCAATTGGACTGGACCTACTTCTTGTGCTACAAGAGTAGGTTATAGAGTGTGATCTATGGAAAAATCATGTATAGTAGGTAGTGGAACTGGGGAATCCTCCCAAGAGGTATTATCCTGACCCACATTAGTTGGCGATCCCATCATTATTCTACTAGGTGGAATCTTCTGTAATATGAATGGAAACATTTAGGACATTAAATATAGATCTTAATCAGTATAAGGGATCATACAATGGTTTCACTATAAGTATACCCATTATCAAAGGTATTACCCTACTATAACTAACAAAGGTATCCATCCCTTCACTTTATTCATAGTCATATATATATATATATATATATATATATAAACATAACAATATTATCAGGTTTAATTAATCAATGATATCATAGATATATCACAATAGAAATGAAAAACATATATATCACATAGCAGAGTACATATTTATTATTAATAGATAAAAAAATAAATTCAATAAATAAATGAACTAATATGTAGTAAAACAACATGTATATATATAGAATGTGATCTTATGTTCCTATTCATGATGCATGAATGCACAAAAAATACATAAAACAATAACATCAATCTTGTCAGTGTTAACTCATAGTTCTATTACACATGTTCTAGCCAAGAACATGGAAACTCCTCTACCCAAGTCCCACACACCCTATCTCATTTCTAACATCTCACGTGTTAGTCCAAAAAGGAAAAAAAGAAAATTTTCCTATGATTCTATTTTTAAATTTCCCAACTTGAATAAAAGGTTTTGAGTCATACAGTCACATGACCTCATGCATACCTCCCCATACACAAGAGGCTACTGACTATAATGGAGGTTCTAATCATCATCAATGGGGAGACTATACCCTCTGTATCATGTCCTTTCACAAATAATAATAAATAAATAAAATATAATAACTCATAGTAAACAATGAAGTAGAAAATAATTTCAAATGGTATACATGTCATATAATAAATAAATAAATGGTCTCCCTATGTGGAAAGCTAAACCATAGTATATAGATTAAAAGTAATAAATAAATAGATGTACCCTTAGGAGTATATCCAGGAACCAACCCTAGCTCAATTCTCCTCAGATCAACCACCTTTCATGGGCCCTAGGCCCTTTCCTAGATCCGTATACATGATGTTTGAATGTAAAACAATTAGTTCCATTGGGTTCATAATTGTCTATTAATTTTGGGGGAAAATGATTATCAATTAAAACATTATGGGTGCATTAATTTCACCCTAATACTAGGTGCATCATCTACTCAATGGACCACACTGGCCAACCAGTTTCACCACCTACTATCTAGAGGGGTCTTCTATATCAAAAAAACTATTTGGAACCCCATCAATGATCCAGTGTCTATTTTCTAGCCACACCAAGGTCGATCCCTTTCTCGAGTCTCTAACCAACAACTCTTAGATATTTGATCTCCAAAATCCATCATCCTAATTTCCCATAATAGATAAGAACAATAGGTGGATGGAATATTTATTAACTAAAACTATCATATACATCAAAATAAAATGAGGATGTTACATATACAAATATTTTTTTGAGGTAAATAGTAATTTTTACTCTTGATTTTTAAATGTCTTATGTCATATAAGATTTCACCTATCAGGTATTGAGCTATAAATGAAAAAAAAATGTGTGGTATAATTATCATATTCATGGTATATGGAACATCTTCAATTTTTTAGTAATGTTAAACCTTATATATTAATATTTTATTCACTTATTAGGATTCTATTTGGAATAGACTATATCTTTTTACAAAGGGCCTATCTCAAATTGTATATAGGGGAATCAAACTTTATATCCTGAATCATCTAATGATCAATTAACATTTTATGGTTAATTAAGATCTAAATTTGTAAATTAATACCATAAAATGAGTTTTAAATTTTCAAAAATGTAATTAATTTAAGTAAAATAATTTAACGACATTGATTTTAATATATGCTTTCCTCTAATTTAGTAAAATATGTTTGATATCTTTCTCTACACATAAAACTAGAAAAATGAAAACAATGATATGTTTCCACTATTAAAACATGTCCATTAAATTGGTAGGTATGAATAGGAGTACCTGAATTTCAAAATATATTAATTTATATAATTTTATGTACAGGTTATTTTTGTACAAATTTACTCGACTCATTATTGTGTTTTGGAATCTATATTTTTATACGTTGTACTTTTTATTAAATAAAACTAATTATATTAATTTATAATGATTATTTTAATAAAATAAAATATTTATTAGCTAATTTTTTCTTTATTATTGTTTTATTGAAGTTATGAATAATAATAATGAGTATTTCTAAATAGTTGGTTTTCTATAAAAATAGTTTCTCAATGTATTTTATGATTTTATTTAAATAAATAGAAAATTCTAAAAATAAAATTTTAAAGAATAAATTTCATTTTTTGATTTATAATGTCAATATTTTTTAAAAATGAATTCTTGGTATTTTTATGAAAATGATTTATTTTTAGGAGAATAATGAAAAATATCATTTTTATAAATAATGTGTAATTTATGATATTATTATAATATAAATATGAATTTAAAATTTATGAAACCTTTATTATAAGACTAAATATATAATTTATAAGTGACTCTGATATTTTAAAAATGTTGTTTTTAATTCACAAACCTATATTGAACATTTGAGAACATCAGTTATAATTTTTTTAATGTTGTTTTCCATTCATTGTACATTTAGTATTTTAAAATTAATTTTTATAACTTATATAATTTGAATGTAATAAAATGAATTTAATTTTGGGATTCATCGCGTGAAAATATGTATAAGATTAAATTTTTTCCTTTTTTCTAATATAATTTGTTTTAAGATGAATCTTGAAAAAATAATGTTGTTTCCAAAATGGTGACTTTTACATCCTTATCAATATATAAGAGAAACATATAATATTATAAAACTATATAATTGATAAAATAATTATTTAAGGACTTATTTTATTCATTTTAATGATATTGTTTTAAATTTATAAAATTTATGTTTATCATTTTAAAAATTAATATTTTAATACAAATAAAAAAATATTTTTAATATTTTGTTTTGGCTTGATTTTCAATACAAATAAAAAAAAATTTAATAATACAATTTATTTCATGAAAATCATATAAATTGATAATCTTTTCCAACACTTAAATTTTAGTATTAAAATACACATTTTTTAAGAAAATATTTTTATGTATCATATGCAATAATAATAATATTAATTTTTATAATTCATTGAAATTTTATTTCATAAAGTTATTTGTATATTTTAAATAATAATGTTCAAATTAGTAAATAATTTGATTTTTAATTTCTACCATTAAAATTATCTTTCAAAGTTTAATGTGGAGTTACCACGGTAAGGGTAAATTATGGTAAAATTTGTTTAACTTGGTGAAAAAGAATAAAACGTTTGAAAATATTTTTTGATATTGGATGGTGGTGTAAGGATAAACCCTATATATTTCCCCACACCATTATTGGATATTTTTTTATCCTTTTTCCTTGGATAATAGAGTGGTATTATTCAAAAATAATTAGTTTTTAAAAAAGTTCCATTTACATCACTTATAAAAGGATACCACATCCTACCTATTTCTCCACCCATTCTAAATAATTGTCTCAACTAAAATTATAAAGTAGTCTCTACTAAAATTACTCACCATGACCATTAATAATTTCTATCACCAAAATACCATACTATGGAACATTAATGAGTTTCCCAGTTGAGAACTTCCAAGATAAAACGTAATACTCTCAATCCATATTTTGTATGTTATTTTATTCTTATACACCCATAAAGTTCCCTTGATCCTTGAAGGTATGATATAACCATAATTTCTAATATTCATAAATATCATTATAATAATAAAATATTCATTTTATAACTTCCTCAAAAATAATTGAGATAAATAGAAACTTCATGATGTGTGTGTATGAACCACCGCCTCTGTTAACAACATGGTTTCTTTTCCATGACCACCTAACAAGGAAGAAATTTAAAATGTATTGATTATGTAAAAATGATATTTTTGACAATATTAATATTCTATAATGAAAATATATAAAAATATATAATTAATACAAATATTAATTGGTTATAGTAACTATAACATTCTTAAATTGACTTGTTAAGGAATTTTTATATATTTTGATAGATTTTAGGATAACCGTTGAAATTTTTTAAGTAAATACAGAATTTAATATAAAAGGAAATAAAAATAAAAAATTATAGATATTATGATGTTATTTTATAATAGCTTTGACCATAGTCAAAAAATCACATGTGTTATAAAGAAATTATAGAACAACTCTAAGTAACCGATGTAATTGGAAACAATATTAAAAATAAATAAATAACTAAATAAAATTGTAAAGACCCGTAAATTTCAAGGAAATTTTTTTCTTAAATTATTTGGGATTTTACGAGTACGGAGTTTCTGACGGTACCTGATTCTGAGGCCCGGTGTGCCCGGAATAATTTTCCGAAGTTTAGCTCGGGTACGTTTAGTGAACGAACGAACGGGTTTTTCTATCTTTTGAACTGGTGCTCGGAATTGAAATCCGAGGGCACTGATGAATTAGCAACACCGGTAATTTCTTGAGCGGACCTTTACCGTAGTTGCGTTTGTGCGGGAGGAGAAGTTAAATTTTGTGGATTAAATTAGAAGTGAATAAAAATTGTGGAACAATTTTTATTTATATCTAAGTGGTTATATCCTAAGTGAGGGAGTTGGGGAGGGACCCACTAGTTCCTAACTACCCATGTGAGGATAAATGTAAGGTGGGTCCCACACGATCCCCAACCCTTCACTTTACATAGCTCCTTAACCCCTTTGAACTCCCATGTTAATTACATGGAAACTTCCTTTTGAATTTTGTAACCTTTCCACTTCCCCACTTAAATTCATGCCAACACACACACCTTAATTAATTAATTGAAACTCTTTCATTAATTAATTAAGTGTTTGAAAATTTGTATTTTGAAATTCATGGCATGATCAATTAAAATAAGGGGTGACGTTATTTTAATTTGGGTTTGGCTTGTTGTGTGGAGATTTGGGGAGAGAGACTTGTGTGAAGAAGAAGGAAGCTCCTCCTTCATTGAAGAACGTCATCGTCTCCGCGAATAACGACACCTCTTTGACGTAGAGCACCGACTCTACAAAGAAAAATGATGCGCAATCCTCTTCTTCTCTCCGTGACAAAAAGAGGAGACGTTGTTTCCTCCTCGGGCGCACTCCGACGTCGCTTATGAAACCTCGCCCCGCGATGCCGTCTTACGCGACGCCCGGAGAACAACATCGATTATCGAGGTAGGGGTTTATTCTTGGAATTGGATGTTTACATACCCCGTTCTCGTTGGAAATTGTTGTTAAATGTGGCTGATTTCTATCGTTTTACGCGGAGGGTGCGGGCTGAACGAACACGGCCCGACAACCCTCCGTTGTTCTCATTTATTATTTTAGAAATGGAAATTGATGGTGGAAGAGGCATGACGTCATTGCGATGTGCCGGGAATGCGGAAAAGGAGGCCGACGCTGTCGCGCCGGTAGTGCGGGAGGAACCGTGGCCTGCTACACGGGCCACTTCAGTGGAAGAACCGGCCGTCCCGTCGGCCGGCCGAGTAAAGAGAAGTCGTGGTGCCAGGAGGGCGTCGCGCTAGAAGGAAACTGGCCGGCCCATCGGCCGGCCAGGCAGAACCGGACCGCGGCGCCAGGAGGGCGCCGCGCTGAAGAAGAACAGTGGCCTGCCCATGCGGGCCACATGCACTAAAGATTGTCCGGTCTAGCAAGCCAGTTTGGGGAAGGGTAGCGCCGCCGGTGCGGAAAACTGGGCCCCCCCCCCCTAGAGCTCGCTCGGGTTCGGCCGAGCCAGCCGGGCCGCGCCAGGCCAAGTCGAGCCGGGCCACACCGGGTCGGGTCGGGCCGGGCCGAGCTGGACCGCGCCTCGCCGGGCCGCGTTGATAATTTTTCTTTGGACCGGTCTGACAACCCTACTGGGTCTGACCCATCAAACTAGGTCAACCCGACCCATCGGCCCACTGGGTTAAACGGTCTGGGCCCGTTATTCACTTAAACGTGAATAACTTAAGGACATCGCATCTGATCGATGTACCGTCTGCGGCACTAAGACCCATTAGATGGGATGGTCCTTTTTCAATACTCTATGTGAGTTTCGGATGAATTTGGATATCACCCAGGTTAGAAATGAGCGTATTTCTAACCGGGCCCCTGGAAAGGAAAAGCTAATATCTCTCAGACCGGGCGTCCGTTGACGCACCGTCTAATGCGTAGAGTTCCTATTGACGAGGCAGAACTTCGGGATACATCAACTCTAGACTTTGTGATAGTTGATGTATCGACCCCCTTGGCTCAAGGAGTAGACCCTCCCAGAATCGAGCATGCTGTGTGCGGGAACCCTAGAGCTGGCTGCGATTGCGACGACGAGGACGACTGTACTTGGATCCTACGTGGGTTCGGCAGTGAGGATGACTGTACTTGGATCCTACGTGGGTTCAGTAGTGATGGTTACTGTAGTTGGATCCTACGTGGGTTCGGCAGCGACGACTTCTATACTTGGATCCTACGTGGGTTCGGCAGGGGAGATGATTCAGAGGCTATATCTATCATCTCCACCCCTCTTCGTGAGTATTATACCTGTGTGAGCTGGGTCTTGACTTTCAATAATTATCATCGATGTGTTTGACTTTATTTCCTATGTGGAATGGGTTGTACTTGGGCTCGTGAGTTGGAGCCGAACTGGAATTGATGACTTAGGTATATGTATGGGCATATATCTAAGTAGAGTTGGTTAATACTTCGTGTTTGTATATTTTATTTGTGGTTTATCCTTTGTGGATTATGGGAGATATTCGAGAGTCTCGGGGTCCCTACTGAGTATCATATACTCACCCCTGCACGGGCTATACCCGCACTACGTTGTGTTGGATGCAGATGACAAATAGCACTGATTGAGGTGGAGTCTTGTGGAGCAGGACGGTACCTGGAGGTGGACCACTTGGCGGGATGTACACGGAGCGGACGGCCGGACCCAAGGAGCTGAAGAGACCATCTGTACCCACCCTTCAGGTGGGATATCCAGAGGACGACATAGTGGTTGCTGGTTTACGTTACTGTAGTTGTTCTTTCTTTACTGTTGAATTGTACTTTCAGTTGGGTTTGTATTCTGGCCCGTTTACTTTCCATCACTTACTTTTTTACTCAGTTTACTTAGTGTTTACTTATTCTTGTGTACTCTATTGTGTTTGTTTACTTATATAAAGGCAATGCCTTCCCTTTTTATCAGGATTTTCGCCTTTAGTGCTAGTCGTCAGCCCATGGCCTATGGAAGGCGGGCTTGGGGTAGTCACGGTACGGGCCCCGAGGACGGGTCGTGACAAATTGGTATCATAGGAGTCAGTTCTACCGCAGAACTTAGGACTCTGATATTTTCTTTATATGAAACAATATTGTTAAGCATATTGAGTGTGATTATTAGTCCAGGGAGTCCAGTGTTGGTGCGGCGGCCGACGTATCCATACACCAGGACCCTGACTTCTGATTTCCAACTCAGTGCATGAAAACTTTGATTGCATGAGTGTTTCAGAAGTTTTATTTGTGATTAATTTGTGTCAGCTCACCAGGTATACTGTTTGACTGTGGCGCACCTATTTCTTTTTAGGATGGCCCCATGACGGCAACCAGCTAGGGTTCCCAGTTACGTGCGAGATGGAATCCCACTGAGTGAAGAGGCCTCGGTGCAGGGCCCCATTACAGTGGAGGCACCAGTGGTACCTCTACCCTCTGGTCCACCGATACCACCAGCCCTATTAGCAGATAGTGCACGCTGCTTGAGTGCGCTGCACGAGTTTCAGCGACAGAGGCTGCCCAGGTTCTGTGGAGAGACAGACCCTCAGGAAGCTGAGTATTGGCTGGTGGCTATCGTCCGAGTCTTCAGATTGGTAGGGACACCATCAGATCTTATTGTGATCCTTGCGGTGAGTCTCCTGCATGCAGCAGCAGGTAGATAGTGGAGCCTAATGCTCCAGGTGCACGACAAGGAATCTCTACTTTGGACGAAATTCGAGATCCTTTTCCGCTCTGAGTTCGTTCCAGCCACCCTCCGTGCGGTGCGCATCCAGGAGTTACTACAGCTGCGGCAGGGCATCATGATAGTATCCCAGTACTCGGTGAGGTTTATCGACCTCTCGTGCTACTCCATGGACATGGTACGAGACCCATTCTTCTGGTCTTGGACTTTTGAGCAAGGATTGAGGCATGAGATCAGGGCTTTGATGATCTCCCTCAGCATTCTGATGCAATCAGGAGTACTGGAGTGAGCCCTTCTTGTGGAGAGCTTCCTTATTGAGCCTACACCAGCAGCGAGGCCTACCGCAGGGCGACACGTACTGGATTCTTTTGCAACCGGCAGTAGACAGATGTCGCAGAGGTCCAAGCAGACCAGGCCATCAGGTGGGAGACCTCAGGATACTGGTTCGGAGATGCGGGGCACACAAAGCATAGCCAGTCATACGAGAGGCATTCAGTATTATGCATGCAGTGGGTAGGTCCACATGGCTCGTGACTGCCCAACCCTCCATGCAAAGGAGCAGCAGATGGTTGAGGGACCACCCAGGAAAAGGTATAGGTTCGACCGTGGAAATATGTAGGGAGCAGGAAGACGAGGCAGAGGAGATGGTCGAGCAGCGGGTGGTGGGTGACGCTTCGAGGCTCTACCACCACCACCACCAGGAGGTCCACCCCGACCACAGGGAGCTGGCGGACAGAGGCAGGCTCAGCTTCAGGCAGTGGAGTCTTACGACCACGGCGCACCTGAGATGATTCGAGGTACTATCTGTGTCTACTCCACCCTTTTTGTAGTTCTTATAGACACAGGAGCGAGTCATTCTTTTATTTCCACAGCCCTTTTTCGGATCTCGGAGATTCCGATGGAGCTTTTGGCTCAATCCTTACGACTAGAGACTACTATGGGAGCAGACTCGATGATTACACACTAGTGCTGGCAATGTGAGATTACTCTAGGAGGCGAAAGCTTCGGCTGGGATCTTCTTGTAGCGGCGTCGAGGCCTTACGACGTCATCTTGGGTATGGACTGGTTATCTACAGTCCATGCCCAGATTGACTGTATTAGGCGCAAAGTGCGGTGTGTCCGCATAGATGGGAGCAGGTTCACC
The DNA here is from genome assembly GCA_963277665.1 of Viscum album. Taxonomy (NCBI): domain Eukaryota; kingdom Viridiplantae; phylum Streptophyta; class Magnoliopsida; order Santalales; family Viscaceae; genus Viscum; species Viscum album. The sequence continues at coordinate 422,674,968 of OY728122.1, forward strand.
TTCACCGGCGAGAAGGGAGCCTTTGCAGTGCAGGATGGACTTACATAGAGGAGAGGGAAGCCGATCACACATCAGTTGGCTAGTCTCATCCTCGGAGTGGTTGATGTGTGGAGTCCGAGTTTTCCTATTGTGGTGGATCAGTATGCGGACGTTTTTCCTGAAGACATTCTAGGACTACCTCCTCGTAGAGAGGTAGATTTCTACATTGACCTTTACCCTGGGATAGCTCCGATATCTACTCCAGCATATTGGATGGATCATGCTAAGCTTTGTGAGCTACGGGTACAGCTGGAGGACTTGCAGGGCAAGGGATTCATCCAACCCAGTGTTTCACCCTGAGATTCTCCGATTTTATTTGCCAAGAAGGCGGATGGGATCTTACGACTATGTGTCTACTACCGTCGCCAGAATCAGATGACCGTAAATAACAAGTATCCACTCTCGAGGATTGATGACCTATTTGATCATCTAAAGGGAGCACGATGGTTCTTGAAGATAGACCTTAGGTCAGGCTATCATTAGCTTAGAGTTCGAGATGAGGATGTGCAGAAGATGGCCTTCAGGTTTCGGTATGGCCACTATGAGTTCTTGGTTATGCCTTTCGGTGTAACCAATGCTCTAGCAGTGTTCATGAGTCTCATGAACAGGATCTTCCAGCTTTACCTCGATTGATTTGTCGTAGTCTTCATCGATGACATATTGATTTACTCGACTAATGAGGAGGAGCACGTCTACCACTTGCGGGTTGTACTGGACACACTCTGAGAGCACCAGCTTTATGGTAAGCTCTCAAAGTGTCAGTTCTGGATTCAAGAGTTTCACTTCTTGGGGAACGTCATCTCTAAGGTGGGAGTTGTTATGGATCCTGCGAAGATCGAGGCAGTACTTGCTTGGGAGCCACCCAGGAGCATGACAGAGGTGCGGAGTTTCCTAGGTCTGGTTGGGTACTATCGGAGATTTGTGCCAGACTTCTCCAGAGTTGCAGCACCGCTTTCAGCTTTGAAGAAGAATGGGAAACCCTTCGTGTGGTCAGATAGATGTCAGCAGATCTTTCAGGAGCTGAGACAGAGATTGACCAGTGCACCCATCTTGAGGCTACCGGAGGAGGGCATAGGGTACGTAGTTTACTACGATGCATCAGGGACTGGACTCCGATGTGTCCTGATGCAAGAGCAGGCAGTGATTGCTTATGGTTCACGACAGTTGAGGCAGCACGAGAAAAACTACACTACCCATGACCTGGAGTTAGGAGCAGTGGTCTTTGCCTTGAAGATGTGGTGGCACTATCTGATGGGCGAGCACTTTACAGTCTACTCTGACCACCAGAGTCTTAGGTATATCTTCTCACAGAAGGACCTGAACCTGAGACAGTGGATATGGCTTGAGTTCCACCAGGACTATGACTTTGAGATAGTCTATACTCCTGGGAAGGGGAACGTGGTAGCTGATGCTCTCAGCAGGAGATCGGCCATTCAGCTACTTGGAGAGGAGACAGAGCAACTAGCCGCATTTCAGATATCCTTTATGGATAGAGATGGAGCAGCCTTTCTATAGTCACTCACAGTCACACCTCCACTACTTCAGCGGGTCAGAGAGGCACAGCGTGGGGACGTTGACTGTGAGACGTGACGTGCACAGATATCCACAGGACAGGCACCTGATGGATTTTCTGTAGGAGGAGAGCACGTCATCCTCTTCAGGGGATGTACCATAGTACCAGTTGCATTACAGGAGGAGGTGATGATGGAGTTTCACACTTCCCCTTTGGCGGTACATCCAGGATTAGCGAAGATGTACTAGGATCTCAGACGACAGCACTGGTGGCCGGGTATGAAGAAGGCTGTAGCAGAGTTCGTTTCATGATGCCTCACCTTCCAGCAAGTAAAGGCAGAGCACCAGGTTCCGGCAGGCTTGGTGCAGCCCTTAGAGGTCCCGGAGTGGAAGTGGGATGGGATATCTATGGATTTTGTGACGGGGCTTCCACGTACTTCCAGAGGACATGACTCCATCTGGGTTATTGTCGACCAACTCACCAAGTCGGCCCACTTCCTACCTATCAGAGAGCAGGGCTCAGTGGAGATCTTGGGACGCCTCTATATTTAGGAGATCATACGGATTTATGGTGTTCCATCATCTATCGTCTCTGATCAAGATGCTCACTTTACTTCTCGGCTTTGGAAGGGGTTGCAGGAGGCTTTTGGGATGCAGCAATGCCTGAGCACCGCCTTTCACACTCAGACGGATGGCCAGACGGAGAGGACCATTCAGACTCTCGAGGACATACTCCGTGCATGTGTCCTCGACTTTGGTCACAGTTGGGAGGATCATCTACCCTTGGTGGAGTTTGCATACAACAATAGCTACCACTCCACCATCGGGATGGCACAATACGAGGCATTGTATGGCCGACCATGCAGATCACCTCTGTGCTGGATTGACCCTGGGGAGTCAGCACTTGTAGGACCAGAGATGGTCCAAGCTATGACAGAGAAGGTGCAGATCATCTAGGAGCGGATGAGGACTGCACAGAGTAGACAGAAGTCCTATGCTGATAGGAGGCAGAGACCACTAGAGTTCGAGGATGGCAACCATGTTTTCTTACGGGTCTCACCTCGATGTGGATTACGGAGATTTGGTCGGGGTGGTAAGTTATATTCGTGCTTCATCGGACCATTCCAGGTTCTCAGCAGGGTAAGTGAGGTGGCTTATTGCCTGGACCTTCCACCTCAGTTTCACCGGGTGCACGACGTCTTCCACGTATCTCAGCTGAGGCGATACGTGCACGACCCGACGCATATCATTGATCATGGGGAGCTGGATATCGATGACGGGGCGACATTTGCAGAGGTACCGGTGGAGATCGAGGATCGACAGGAGTAGGTCCTACGTGGATGGTCGATTCCTCTGGTGCACATTTGTTGGTAGCACGGGAACTTCCAAGAGAGCACATGGGAGCGGGAGGCTCAGGTGCGTGCACAGTACCCTCATTTGTTTCCCTAGTTTATGATGTAGCTTTACGGTGACGTAAATCCCTAAGGTGGGAGTAATTTAAAGACACGTAAATTTCAAGTAAAATTTTTTCTTAAATTCTTTGTGATTTTATGAGTACGCAGTGTCTGAAGGTACCTGATTTCGAGGCCCAGTGTGCCCGGAATAATTTTCCGAAGTTTAGCTCGGGTACGTTCAGTGAACGAACGAGCAGATTTTTCTATCTTTTGAACCGGTGCTCGGAATTAAAATCTGAGGGCACCGATAAATTCGCAATGCTGTTAATTGCTTAAGGGGACCTTTACTGTAGTTTCGTTTGTGCGGGAGAAGTTAAATTTTGTGGATTAAATTAGAAGTGAATAAAAATTATGGAACAATTTTTATTTATATCTAAGTGGTTATATCCTAAGTGAGGGAGTTGGGGAGGGACCCACTAGTTCCTAATTACTCATGTGAGGATAAATGTAAGGTAGGTCCCACACGATCCCAAACCCTTCACTTTCCATAACTTCTTAACCCCTTTGAACTCCCATGTTAATTACGTGGCAACTTCCTTTTGAATTTTGTAACCTTTCCACTTCCCCACTTAAATTCATGCCAACACACACACCTTAATTAATTAATTGAAACTCTTTCATTAATTAATTAAGTGTTTGAAAAATTTTATTTTGAAATACATGGCATGATCAATTAAAATAAGGGGTGACCTTATTTTAATTTTGGGTTGGCTTGTTGTGTGGAGATTTGGGGAGAGAACCTTGTGTGAAGAAGAAGGAAGCTCCTCCTTTGTTGAAGAACGTCATCCTCTCTGCGAAGAATGACACCTCTTTGACGTAGAGCACCGACTCCACAAAGAACAACGATGTGAAATCCTCTTATTCTCTCCTTGACAAAAATAGGAGACATAGTTTCCTCCTTGGGCGCACTCCGACGTTGCTTACAAAACCTCGCCCCGCGACGCCATCTTACACGACGCCCGACGAACGACATCGATTATCGAGGTAGGGGTTTATTCTTGAAAGTGGATGTTTACATACCCCGTTCTCATTGGAAATTGTTGTTAAATGTGTCTTATTGTTATCATTTTACGCGAAGGGTGCGGGGCGAATGAACACGGCCCGACAACCCTCTGTTGTTCTCGTTTCTTATTTTAGAAATGGAAATTGATGGCGGAAGAGGCACGATGCTATTGCGTCGTGCCAGGAACGCGGAAAAAGAGGCTAATGTCATTGCGCTGGTTGTGAGGGAGGAACCACGTCCCGCTACATGGGCCGCTTCGGCGGAAGAACCGGCCAGCCCGTCGGCCGGCCGGGTAAAGAGAAGTCACGGTGCCAGGAGGGCACCGCGCTAGAAGGAAACTGGCCGGCCCATCGGTCGGCCGGGCAGAACCGGACCGCGGAGCCAGGAGGGTGCCGCGTAGAAGAAGAACGGTGGCCCACCCATATGGGCCACGTGTGCTGAAGACCGGCCAGTTTAGCCAGCCAGTTTGGGGAAGGGCGGCGCCGCCGGTGCGGAACCCCCCCCCCCCCCCCCTTGGAGCCCGCTCAGCTTCGGCCGACCCGCTCGGACAGCCGACCGAGCCGGCCAGGACACACGCCAAACCGAGCCACACCAGGCCGCGCCACACCGGGTTGGGCTGAGCAACGCCGGGCTGGGCCGAGTCGCGTCGGGCCGGGTCGCTCCGTGCCGGGTCGCGCCGCGCCAGGCCGGGCCAGGCCACGCCCCGTCGGGCCGGGCCGCGCCACTTCGGGTCGGGCCGTGCCACTTCGGGCTGGGTCACGTCCCTTCGGTCCGAGTTGAGAATTTTTCTTCGAACCGGTCCGACACCCCTGCTGGGTCGGACCCGTCAAACTAGGTCAACCCGACCCGTCGGCCCACTGGGCTAAACGGTCCGGGCCTGTTATTCACTTAAACGTGAATAACTTAACGACCGCGCGTCCGATCGACGCGTCGTCTGCGGCACTGGGACCCATTCAATGAGACGGTCCTTTTGCGATACTCTATGTGAGTTTAGTATGAATTTGGATATCATCCAGGTTAGAAATGAGCATATTTCTAACCGGGCCCCTGGAACGGAAAAGCCAATATCTCTCACACCGGGCGTCCGATTGACACACCGTCTGTTGCGTAGAGTTCCTATTGACGAGATGGAACTTCGGGATACATCAACTCTAGACTTTGTGACAGTTGATGTATCGAACCCCTTGGCTCGAGGAGCGGACCCTCCCAGAATCGAGCATGCTGTGTGCGGGAACCCTAGAACTGGCTGCCACTATGACGACGAGGACGATTGTACTTGGATCCGATGTGGGTTTGGCAGTGAGGACGACTGTACTTGGATCCTACGTGGGTTCGGAAACTATGGTTACTGTACTTGGATCCTATGTGGGTTCCGCAGCGATGACTTCTGTACTTGGATCCTACATGGGTTTGGCAGGGGAGATGATTCAGAGGCTATATCTATCATCCTCACCCCTCTTCATGAGTAGTATACTTGTGTGAGCTAAGTCTTGACTTTCAATCATTATCATCGTTGTGTTTGACCTGCTTTCCTGTGTGGATTGGGTTTTACTTTTCTGTGTGGAATGGGTTGTACTTGGGCTCGTGATTTGGAGCCGAACTAGAATTGATGACTTAGGTATATGTATGGGCATATATCTAAGTAGAGTTGGTTGATACTTCGTGTTTTTATCTTTCCTTTATGGTTTATCCTTTGTGGATTCTGGGAGATCTTCGGGGGTATCAGGGTCCCTACTGAGTATCGTATACTCACCCCTGCACGGGCTATGCCCGCACTATGTTGTGTTGGATGCAGACGATAGACAGCACTGATCGAGTTGGAGTCTTGTGGAGCGGGATGGTACCTGGAGGTGGACCACTTGGCGGGACATACACGGAGCAGATGGCCAGACCCGAGGAGCTGAGGAGACCATCTATACCCACCCTTCAGGTGGGATATCCAAAGGACGACACAGTGGTTGCTGGTTTACTTTACTGCAGCTGTTATTTCTTTACTGTTGAACTGTACTTTCAGTTGGGTTTGTATTCTGGCCCATTTACTTTCCAGCACTTACTTTTTTACTCAGTTTACTTAGTGTTTACTTCTTCTTGCATAATCTGTTGTGTTTTTTACTTATATAAAGGCAATGCCTTCCCTTTTTATCGGTATTTTCGCCTTTGGTGCTAGTCGCCAGCCCCTGGCCTATGGAAGGCGGGCTTGGGGTAGTCACGGCACGGGCCCCGAGGACGGGTCGTGACAAAAATAGACATTATAAAATTAAATATAAATATCAAAGTTTTGGGGTTTATATTTAATGGACTTAATTTAATTATTAATGTCATTAATAACAACTTTAACTCACATTTGTACATAATTTAAGGGATCTTTTATTCAAGACTCGTTACCTTTGAGTTACACATTCTCTTTTGTTTTATTTATTTTTATGTGATCATATTCTAATGTACTTATTATATTTTTATAAATATACATTAAATATATACCTAGTTAAATATACTTTTTATTTCAAGGGTTATATATTTTTTTAGTTCCCTTCTAAATTCCTACTTTTAAGTAAACCCAAATTAAGGTAACATTCCTATTTCTTGTCTCATATCATGAACCATCCATATAAAATGTTTTTAAATAATGACTAGATTCTCAAAACTCTAATTATTTTAAGAAGAATGGTTTTCTAAATATTGGTTTTATAAAAAACAATATAGTATTTCATTCTTTAAAAAACCCATTACTTATAAATATTAACCCGCGTGGTATGTTTTTTCTTGTTTCTTATCCTAGATCATTCTCAAGAATTATATATATTGTAACTCAATGTTCAATACATATGTTTATTTTTTAAAATATTAAAATACTAAATTATTTAACTAATTATTCTCTTGGTAATCTTTATGGTTTATCATTTAGTTGTTCCATGAATCTAAATTATGAATCCCACTTCAATCTCTTGGGTTTGATCAAGATTATGATTAATATATGGTTTTTTCCCTTAAGTTGTATACATATTTATGATTTTAATTTATGTGATGAGTGGTCCAAGAATTATATATCCCTCTAATATATTAGGTAAATCATTATTTCTCATGAGATGTTATGTAAGGGATTAGGGAGCAAACCTAATCCACCATGGTATATTATTTACTCTGACTATGGTAATGGGGAGTAAACCTAATCCACCATGGGATTTTGTATAATTTATAATGATGGTATTGGGATTAATCCTTGAATTATGATTATGTTTTCATTTATTATGTTGTTTCCAAATATTTTATGATTCCATGATCTTATGGTTTCATTATTTTTATTCTATGTATCATGGTTATGATCATCCTCTTTATTTTATTGGGTATGAATTCTATATTTATTATTCATGTTCCATGATTTAATTATCATACCCACATACTTGTATTATTATCACTTTTGATATTTTATTTTTATCGATTATGCTTACCCTTACTAAAAATTTGATCTTACCCCATTCTTATGTTTCCTTTACCCAAGTTATAAAGATATGTATATCATATGAGAATTGTGGAAGGGGGTCAAAAATAGTTTGATAATAGAGAAATGTTCGCCTGTATTGTAGAATATGTTGCCTATGTAACTAGTCCTCAAAGTCACTAAATCTTAGGTTATTGAGATTATGATATTTACATATGAGATGTTATGTCTAAACAATTGAAATGATGTAAAAGTTAAGATGTTAATATGTTGGGTCGCAGTATTATAGTATTATGAAGAAATATTCTTACCTCTTATGGAGAATGGTTTTGGAATGTCCATCAAAGTTGATCACCCTTTTAGTTCATCGTTGGTGATCGGGTACTCATATGAGTATCACTTCATTCATGGGATAAATTTATATTAATTTGAGTGAATTTTGTTCCATGTTTTAAGGGTAAGATCATGACCCTGAGTGTGGGGTTATTAGTATGAATGTATGGTTAGATACATGTATTTATATTATGGGTTATCCAATTCATTTTTTGATCAAAGAGAGGAAAATTCTATGAGGAATAGTAGTTCCTCTCTATCAAGTGTAGTGACAGTATCTATATCATCTGGAAGGGACCTTATATTAAGAGTCATATATTTGGGTATAGTTAGAAGATCTATATTTAGGGGACCCCTAGAGATGCTTCTAAAGGATGGGAATCCTATAGATATGGTGTTTTTAAATCCCCAAAAATTATGTTGTGTTGTGTAGGTTATAAGTAACATAATTAGGTGTATATTACCAAGGATGAGTTGTTGGAGGGATCAGAAGAGTTTTAGGAAAAGATATGTGTAATAATACTTGGGGTTACTTCTAGGAGAATATAGCATGACTTAATTGTGGTTTGAACCTACTATTCACATTATGAACCATGTTGACAGAACCAAGGGGTTACTTCCTTGATAAATTTAGTGTGTGGAACAATGGTTCATCCCATGAAATGATTATTTGAATAAAAAAATGGGTGTTTTAAAATATAAAACTAACTTATAACCCTCTCCTTTCTACCCATTGACCTCTCGTCATTATTTTGGGTAAAAATGGAGGGTTTTGGATTGTGGTAGCTCCTTCGATCTCATTTAATTCTATATTAAAGTGATGATCGATCATATTGAATCCTCTTAGAAAATATAAACTTCTATGTACCATAGATAATTCTTCCTTCCTTGTATTTGAATTTCCTTCTTTCAAAACTTAATTAGTGTATATTATGGATTATTTCTCATAAAATATTTGTAATAATCAAATTTGGTGATTATTCATGGTGATTTACCTTCACCTCACATGAGGTAGAAAAGCCTTACCATGTTATAGAACTGGTATGTAATTGTATGCCTTTATTTTTATATCGGTGCATGTATAACCCTATGAGAACTCTGTTTGTATTGTTAAAGTGAGCAGTTATGGTTTGTTTTGTTGTAGTTAGTCCATTCAAGGGGAAGTTTGAGTTATGTTCCTTGAAATAGATGACATCATCCTTGTTCCTAGGGTAAGAATAGTGTTGTCTTCTTTGGTAATTTGAATTTTAAATTGTTATTTCTAATTAGAAAATTCTATAATGACATGATATATTATGTAGGGATCCTAGTTATGAATTCCATTTATTATGTGGATTTATGAGAAAGTTGGTACTTGTTTATTTATGCTTGAAATGATCTCACATGAATGTTTGGGGATTTATTGTTGTGCTTGATTGTGACCTAATTTGATTTCATAGGGATACGTCGGTGTTCTTTATGTTACCTACAATAGTGTGTAGGAATGGGTTTGGCTTCTTGAGGTAACCTCCCTATGTGTGCACGGCTAGGTTGAGGTGCTTGATGTGACCTCCCATTAGTTCATTTAGATGGTTTAGTGTGCTTCATGAGGTTATGACCTGAGTGATATGGTATTGGTCATGTGATGGATTTTCTATTGAGTTTCATACATACCATTCTATCTATAAATTGTCCAAATTAGTTATGTTTTGGGTCTGTGGAAGCATGTTTATTGTATGATAACCCAAAAATTTGTATATTTACTTAAGAATTTATTTCATCTAATAGAATTCAATTTTATATGACTAAATAACTTATGTTAATGATGCATTGGTTGTGTTTTACTAGTTTTATAATCATGCTATTCATGATAATCTTATTGTGCATGAAAACTTTATGTCTAGGGATTCAGATAATGGAAAGGTCCCTACATAGGGAAGTTTCCCATGAGGAGAAGGTTCGTCGAGGGGGTGATGGTACAGACCCCATGAACATTTTATAGAGATGTGTATTAAATTATTTTTCCTTTAATTATTGTATATAAAAATATACCACATATAGGGATCTCTATTTTTACTCATGTATTGGTTATTTTATGGAATTTGTTACTGCATGGAGGATATTACTATTGTATCTATATTTTAGATCTAATATTCATCTTTATTAATATTTCCACTATTGTATATAAATACTATGATGTTTCTCTTTTACCAAGAAAATAGTCACTAAATAGTTTCACTATGGCACTTGTCACTAGTTTTCAGCATCATTAATATGGGGATGTGTGTATAAGATCATGTGGTCCCTTATCCCGGACTAGTTGATTTAGGTTGGGGTGTGACTAACTCATCATATTTATTGGGTTCAAAATATTCATATAATAGTGTTAAATATATATGGGTAACATATAGATCAAAATAATATAGAAAATACCACTTTTATATAATTTATATGATCTATAAAATCTACATACACATTATGGTGTGACCCTCTATACTACAGTATATTTTCCTTCAACTCCTTAACTAATTATTCAACAAACATTCATGGACAAGAAATTATAGCATGATCTCATCATTTATGGTGTGTAATTTATTATTCTAGAATAAAAGGAAAAATATATGTGTGTTTGAAAAAAAATCCATCATGGATTTAATAGTGGGACATTTGTAAGTGCTTAAAAAATATCATAGAAAAAGAAAAATAAATGTGGTTTCATTGGTATGTGTTTTCATACCAGAAAAACTACATAATGGTTTTTTATAAACGATCATGGTTTTTCATGGAAAATTGTTCTGTTTTTAGTAAATTTTATCTATGTTTAAAAAATATTTCATGGTTTGTAAATTTTTAAAATGATTATATGTTATAAATTAATAAAAATAGAAAAAAATTTATTTTTATTTATGACATGATTAAAAAAGAATTATAAAGTATTCATATTAAAAGGGTTTATTAAGATATTTATTTAATCTATTCCAAAAAAGTGTTTGGTTAATTTAATTAATGTTTTTATGAAACTAATTATTTGATTTTTATGATATATAAAGTTTATATAGAAATATATTTTTTATATTATTATAAATTTTTTCTTAAATATCATATATTTTGAAATAAGAATGATTTCATATTGAATACCATGTAACTCAATAATATGAAATACTATATATTGAAATATATTTTAAATTATCGTGATTATTTATTTATGAAATCTATATATTGAATGTTTAATTATAAAATGTTTTAAATTGTATGTTTATTAATTATTTATCTTTTTAAATCTCATAATTAAATTTTTTATTTATTTATTTATTTATTTATTTATTTATTTATTTATTTATTTATTTATTTTCATCTTTAATGTTATTCCAGAATATAACTGTTTTTATTTTTAATAGATATATTTTTTAGTTAAAATTATAAAACTACTTCTTATAAAATGAATACCATGTATTCAAGGAGTTACGTGCACTATTTGAAAGGTTATCCAATTTCATTAAATTTCAATAAGGATTTTTTTGATTGTTATAAACTTGAATGTAATTATTGGTTATGATTTATACAAATTATTTGTTAGGATTATGTTGGAATTGAGGTCTATTATAAGTATTTAACCATGAAAATTAGTACTTTGGGTAAGAATAGTCACAAAACTAGGAGTTTATGATTTTTATAGAATTGAAGGGTTTCCATAATATAAATTTGTGTTATGTATGATTATTATGATTTACATGAAATATTTTCATTTACCTTATGAATGGGATTAATTTGGTTATGTGTAAACATAATGAGAATTTATTTTTCAATGAGTAAAAAAATCATGTTTTTTATAATGTGTTATACTTTAATATTTTCATAACATATTAATTTGGTTAAAGTTAATTGATAAAAATACTAATTAGAATAATCAATCATGATTTAATGGAATATATGGGATTAGATGGTGATATATTAAAACCTGATTTAAAATACAATGTTTTATAATCCATCTAATGAAATATTTTTTACAGTGGCTTGATCATTCTAGAGGTTTGGTTCTATTAAATCATGGTGTCCATGAATTATCTTTTGTAAGACTAGCATGTCATTGTTGACCATAAAAGGATTACATTTACATATGTGGTTTTATATTTCAGCCACACTTAGTTGAGAAATTATAGAAAATTTAATACAATAGTAATAGATTTTGCATAACCCATTTGATAGATTAAATGATGGGTTATATAATCAAATATCCAAGATCTAAGATAATATTTAATTTATGGTTTAAATAAATAGATAAATGATGAAAAGAATAAATATAGACACCATGATTATATAAAATATATATCATGATCCACTAATTGATATGATTTAATAATAACATGGTTATCGTTTTTGTGGGATTGTATATAACAGAAATTGTTATTAAATGATAATAAATCGAGATAATCATCTTATAAAATCTTATATAGTAGATAAAATTTAATTATCCTCATTGAAAATGACATTGAGATTAATTTATGTGAAGGAAACTCTTAATAGAAGAAACATCCTAGACAGTTATGGGAATTTATAAATTATATATAAATAATAAGGAATTATCTATTATTTTTGAGTGAAATGTTCCTAACAAATATATACTAAAAAATAATTTCAAGAATAAAAAAAATATTATTCTAATCATAGTAAGTTTTATCATTATATTCCTATATTTATTCATATTTCTATATTTCCTAGTTTTTAAATGAAATTAGAGAATATGTTTGATTTTTTAAAGATACAAAAACTAAAAAGGATTAATCTATAATATGTTATAAAAAACAAGGATATGGTTTTTAGAAAACTCTTTATGTATGATAAGGTAGAGTATACTTAAATCTTAACACATATACCTAATATTATTGGGTGTTTAAATTTCTTAGAGAAACTGGTTTCACCCATCAGTCTTGATCTTTCCATTAACATCATTCTATAATAAATATTAAAAAAAATGGATGTTTATTTTTAATTATAAGAATACTGGGTTAACCAATCATTTAATCAATCTTCATGATATATTGATGCTTGTATATTGATGCTTGTATACAAACAAGACATGATACTGGTAGGGGGTTTCAATAAGGGGTTGATCGGTCTTGATGAGTATATAGAGGTTTGGGATAAACTGACCTCTGTATTGGAGGTTCTCTTAAGTGACGATCCGCACACCCAGGTAAAATCTATTTACTGGAAGTTGTTTAGGGATATGGATACTGGAAGAATTATAATTTTCGTCAATGATGCTACCTTAACTTTATCTATTTAATTCTTGGTTTTTCACTCTCACTTTCCTTGTTCATGTGATGAGAATTTCTCTCATATTGTGCTACTGGGGATGTTTTGGTGTTTCACTGTTTGTTACATGGACCTGCTTCAGATGAGGTTTAGAGCGTAAGGCCACCACTTCTGCATGACACTTGGAGTGGAAGACTGAGAGGGTATGTCCTGGCCATTGGTTTCGTGCCCGTGCATCCTTGCACGGGACTGCTTGCCGAGTCTCATGCTTGGTGGGGACCTAATCTTGAGGTAGCTACTAGGGTGAGGCAGGACATGTGTTGTTTCGGTACTTTTATGTTTTTCTTCTGGTTGTTTGTTGGACTCAGGGGTTCTCACTCTTCCGTTAAATGTGATTCAATAATCGAATAAAAAAATAATTCAGTCATGAATGGAAAAATAAAAAAATATTTTAGGATGGAGAAGAATAGATGTCATAGAGATTCCACACAAATTAATTTTAAAAAAATGAATTTTATTATATTAAAAGGTTTTTTTCCACTATATAAACCTAGGAAATTACAGATATAATTCTCCACAGTACCTAAAGGGTTTCATGAAAAATTATAAATAATCCATGTTAAGTAATAATATTATATATTTCAATTCATCTATTTTTAAGTCTATGTGATATCAATTGTACAATATATAAGTTTTATAACTATGTAAAAAGTTAAAAGATAAAAACATTCAATGGATGGATCATGATGTTATAATTTTACTGATAAAGAAAAGGGTTTTATATTGATAATGTTGATTCAATGAATTACTTAAAATATTAAATAATAATGGTTTTTATTGTATCACATTTAATTTCTATTTCATAAAAGATATTTCTTATAAATATACTTTTTTTTAAAACTATCATATTTTTATATATATTATTTCTATTGATTAAATACTATAAAATTTTATAAAATAGTATATAGGTAAAATTATTTTTATCTTGGATAATAGTGTGTATCTATGTTATTTTTTAAAATTATAGGAAAAGGGTTCCCACAACACAATGGATGAATATTTTAAAGAATAAAATCTAATTTTTATAGTATTCCACCAAACACATACTATAAATTATAATATATGATTTTAAATAGTTAATTTTTTAGTTATTATAACTAATGGATATTGAAATTATTTCCAAATAAAAAAATATTTTTTTTAGTCAAAATGTAGTTTTTAAGAGGATAGTTTGAGGATTTTTCACCTTTGTGAATTTTAATATGAAACAAATAAATTATTATACTAGCATTATTCCAAGTGAAAATCACATTATATCCTAAAGGAGTATAGAATATTATAGTAAAGAAAGATCATAATAAAAATATTTTCATTTAAATTTTATCATAAACATTCCATAAACAAAATTTATGATGGAAATAAATTATATATCATAATTAAAAACATAATAAAGAACTTCTATATTTATGAAAATGTAAGTTATAAACATTATAACAATACATGGTCAAATAGAGATATAATTGTAATTACCTAGATATTTATTGAGTATAAAAAACTATAAAAAGGAAGGAAACATTAGTCTTATATAGGGGTCATTCATATAATATTTTATTAGACTAAAGCACATATATGATTTTGATAATTTTTATATGTTATTTTAATGATATATATTTTAGATCATGTTATAAAATAAGTAGAATATAACACCTTGACTAAGTATCCAAAATCTCAATTCCAAACCAGGGATACCCCATAGCCTCAAGCATGTCCCCTGTTAGCCAAAGTATTTAAACAATAGTAAGGTAAAATGGAAAAATTAAAGAATAATTTTCCCAGAATTACCAAACCATAAACCATACATGGGAATGTAAAATAATTTTAAATAAAACCATTAAAAATAAACTATAAAAGTGGAAATAAATTTTCGTACTATAAAAACATGAAACATAATTACAAAATATTATAGAGTGAAATATGATAAAAAAATTGAAAAATATTCAACTATAAGTTATCATCTCATATAATATATATCCAACATGTAACTACAACTTAACACTAATGAACAATGACATATTCTCATTACCTATGTTGAAACAAATCATGTCAAACATTTACTGAATTTTATATGTTGTGGGTGAGTATAAACTCATTATGATTTCCCCATGTGTCCAATTCACATTGATAAAAAAATCCATTTCAAATGAGATTCAAATAAACCATGACAATTCAAAATAAGTTTTAAAAAAACCATTTAGTTATCCCTTTTTTAGAAATATAATGTATTTTAGTATATTTAATTCCATGATTCACTAAACATTTATTCAACATTGAATTTAAAATAATAATTGAGACCATATTTTCTCCTTGAGAACTAAAAAAATGCCCATATTCCATGAAAACGCCAAAAATTTTCAATCCAATGATCAAATATTTTATTTTTATTATAAATTAAATGTCTCCCAAAAAAATAAATCTATCCTATTTAGGAGTTCTCAAGATTCATGAAATAGAGAGTTGATGTTTTATATAATCCCTTTTAACATGAATGACTCAAGTATAAACTCAATTAATATATTAAAACTCACTCCATAATGAGTTACATCTTTCATCACTGATCATCCCATCTATACCCTTATCACAATACATTCTCTCTAATCTATCCATATATTTTATTTAATGTAACTTAGAAATTTCAAAATAATTTCTCACTAAAACCCTTTTAATATAAGCATTAACATCTAATGGGATAAATCCAAAATTCCATTTCTAAATCCACATTTTAATCCATTAGAAGGTAAATTTAAGGAAATTTAATTTATCATTAAATTAAATCATGTTTATAAATAAAAATTCACCATCAAAACCACAAAATTTCATACAAAAAGATCTATTTTCGATTTCAAAATTAAATTCATTACATTTATATTGAAAATAATCATTTTTTAATTTCTTATTTTTCATTAAAAACTATATTTTCTGTTCAATACCCTAATTTTCTATCAAAATCATGTTACACAAAAATAAAAATATAATATAATTTCATAATTTTACAAATTTCGTCATTGAAATATTAAATAAATCACAATTATCCAACAACCCACATGAAATTAAGCATATAATTAAAATTATTAAACCAACTATATAGTCTCATCCATTCTTGAATTTCCCCAATTCACAAATCTATGAATAACATAAACATTTATAAGTCCTTTAACCCCAACCAAGATGAATGAAAATATGTGATTCCACCCCTATAATAATTCATTAATTATATATCCCATTATTAGACTAATGGGAAATAAAAATAATTATGTGTGAGAGAGATAGATATAGGAATTTACAAACTAAATATAAATGATGAACCATATCATTTGATTCCATGTTAATTCGATGAATCCCTATAAGAAATCCAGTGTTCACTGGTAGAGGTTTTCCAAAATCTCAATCAAGTTTCCCTTAATCTATCTAAAATTTAATAGGTGTGTTGATAGGATTTTAAAGAGTTAAATAAGGTAATAAAAATGATATCTTTGTAATAATATATTATTTCATAACTTAGATGCACATTTAGGATAATAATGCTTTTATCCATACTACCATTTATTGATAAAAAATTTACTTATCATGGATAGAAGAATGGTTTTTTCCTATAAAATCTCATAGCCAAACTTAGCTACTACGTAACATTTTTAATATGTTCACATAGATTCATGGTATAGATAACTATTCTCCAAACCACATGTAAGATCCTAGATTTTATTTGAGGTACGAAACCTTTAGTTTTCAGTTTAAATATTTTTTTATCCTTATAAATGTGCCTTATGGTTTTATGAATGGTTCGAGAGATTATGGGGCTTTTTCAGAGACCATATAACTATTTTTTGGAAGAAATGGTAGAGGTGCGCTATTAGTGCATGGTTAGTGCTAACCGTTCACCTCAAACTATGTGGCCCTATAAGGGTTCCACATGGTTTTTTCAAAATGTGTGAAGTAGGTTTATACTATGCGAGGATAAGTCATAGGGTTCAAATGGGTTGTGCATGGTTTTTCTAACTATGTGTTGCAGGCCATGCGGTGTGTGCTTCATGGGCAGTTGGGTGAGAATGGTTGGTACACGGTTTGGAAAACCATGCAACCAAACCATGCAACCCTTAATATTTGGGTGAAATGAAATTTTTGTCCCTCGTTTTTTTTAAAGGACTCGCCCCTCCTTTCTTCATTTCTAGGGGATAGCAACCCCCCTCCATTTTTAGCTCTATAAATCCTAAAGCTAAGCCTTAAAGTCGTTTATTTTTCTGACTTCTTAATAAAAACTCATATATCACATTGGATCGCCATAGGTAAGCTCTCTACTCCTTTATCTCCCTTCATCATTATTCTTTCTATTGATGATTTTATTTTGGTGTGATCACATATGCCCTATTTTCAGGGTGTTTCTTTGTTCTTCCATTTTCTTCTAATTTGGACTGAACCAAAGGTCGATACTGGGTGAGTGTTTTACCATAGGATTAAGTTAAGTGGTCTATAACTTTTCCCTAAGTTTTGGTTGTCTATTTTACTATTATCATCATGTCACAAGTTGGTCTTTCCAGTTGATACTTCTAAATTAAATTGTAAGCATTAAATTAATTATTTCACCTAGTTTGGTCCGCCCTTATATCACTTAATCATGGTTGGAGGTTTTCAACCTCAACCTGAGACAGCCATGTGGTGTGTTTCTTATATCTTACCTATTTTTCACCACCCCTTTGGTTGTGTGATCTCTCCACCCATATATTAGGAGCCTCTATAAATTAAATGAGTTAGCTTGAGAGGAGAATGCCTCCTTATCCATTTTATTAAATACTATTAAAAAAATTAAATGGTTGATTAAATGATAATTATAAATTGTGGTGGACACTAACATAGCCATCATCTTTATTTTATTATTTTATTAATGTTTTACACCTCAATATGGAACCGACATATTATCAACATATGGAACCTATGATTATTTAGGTATGGAATCTATGACTATTAAGGTATGGAACCTATGATTATTAAGGTATGTATCCTATTATTATTAATGTATAGCACCTATTATTATTAAGATATGAAACCTATAATTATTAAGGTATGTAACCTATGATTATTACAGTATGGAACTGGTTAGGGTATCAGGGTATGGAACCTATGACCCCTAGGTATAATTATTTATGGTATGGAACCATTGACAGGGATTAAGGTATGCCACCTGAAACTTCTATATACTTTTATGTATTTGGATATAGGTTTCCCTAGGTGTACCCCTTAGGACCTGGACCATGTAAGTTTCATACTCTTTTCATGTGGAATATATCAAGCTACTTTTTACCAGTTATTGACACTTATTATATATATTGATCCTCACATGTTATAGTGTACTTCTTATCCATATTGTACCATGGAATTATTATATTTACCTTACATTACTTCTTACCTATTATACCCGCATATGGTTATAGTTATTTTTTACAATATGTATTTTTTATATACATCATTGGTGGTATCCTACTAAGTATATATCACACCTTTTTTAGGCCACCAATTAGTACCCAAACAGACTTCCTGGATGTAGTTAGGGATAGGGGTAAGCTCTTGATTTCTAATGATTGATTTATTATAGCATGGTAGTGGGGAAGCATATGACCTAGTTTTTTCTAATAATGATATCTAGAGATAGTCATTTTGGTCTTTTTGGTTATTTTGATACACCAGTATGTATGTTTGTTGATTACATGTTTCCTATTCTTTTTTTAGATACATTAAATTATATCATTCTGTATATGGTGTTGATATTGTTATTTAATGCTTGCTTATAGTTATTATCTAGATGTTTTACTTCCACTGGTTTAGTTTTCATTTATTATTATTTTGTTGTTATCCATTGTTTACATTGTTGTGTTATTATGATTATGAGTTTATAGTCTCCCCATTGTACTACTTGAGACCCTCAGTGCTAGTTGGAAGCCTCTAGTGTATGGGTAGATGTGTTTGAGGCCTTTTGACCCACCAACTCAGGGCACTGTTTAGTGGCTCCCGATTCAAGACATTAAAAATTGGTATCATAGCTTTATTTTATTGAATTACTCTTTTGGGATGATAGAAAGGATACTAATACAAGTTGGAATTTGGTAATGAGCATGTTCCTTGGATTAGCTCACCCATGTATGGGAGAAAATCCAAATTACTTGGGATGGGACTTCATACTCTAGATTATGCCTGTTATAGTTGATTTTATTCCACCATTTGGTGATGCACATGATATGTGATGTTATTATTATCATGATGTTGGGTTATATTTCTTTCTTGGACTGTTACAACAGGGAATAATTGAACATGCATCATTATAATCACCTTATAAGATTAATATATTATTAATTATGCCATACCATGTAGGTTTCATTTCCTCATTTCATGATACTTATTGCATGTGCCTTGGGTGATATATATATTATGAAAATAACATTTTTGCATGAAAAAAGGGGATATAATAATTGGTTACAAAAGTTTTTTTATCAAACTAAATGGTATTTTCCTATATAGGTTGACAATGTAACCTTAACTAATCAATTATTACATGTTTGATTTATGTAACTAAGGTTACATATACTAGAATGTTAGTTGATTTTGAATACATGAATGTCATCTATGATCTAAAGAGTACGTGCACCTATATAGATTGGGAATGATTATTCATTTAGTCAAATCATCTTATACTAATTTTTATATTCTACTATTTAATGTAAATGTTTGGATGCAGTTATATGAACTACCAATTGAAATTTATAAATAATTTACTTGTATAAATTGGAAATGGTATTTTAGTTTGCTGGTCTATTATCTAAATGCAAGACTTATTAAATATTTAATTTAAATATGGTCACTCTTAAATGGGGATTCCAATTTAAAATTAAATGTTTTTCCTATATAATTTTCAATTTCCAGTCCATATACCAGGAACCTTATAGTGAAATAGAGAGCTTGACCCAGACCCGACCTTAGTAGTGGGTTATAGATAGTGTCTCTTATGTTCTTTATAATTGTTCCTATCACCCAGGCTTGTCTCTCTGAGCAGGCATAGGGTCGTGAATTTTATGTAGGAATTATTGTACATGTACTATTATTATATCTATAATCTTACTATTATCAACTACTATATAAGGTGTTTACTTGGAATTTTTAGAGTTATGCTACCACGACATCCTCATGTCATGTTCCAATAGGGTGGTAATGACCATACTCTGGAGGTGGTGGGCCCTGATCCACCAATGTTACCTCCAGTAGTGCCACTTTTGGAACCACCTATTATCCCTAATGTCATTGATGATTCATGGTTTCTAGGGTAGTTTTTATGGATTATAAAGACTACATAGAGAGATATGCGACTCACCCGTTCTATGGTATGGTTGATTTAAGAGTTCCAATAGCAACATCCATCTACTTTTTTAGGGGATGGGGGGACCCAAATTATAGATTTATGGATTAATAATTTCTTAACTATCTTAGAGAACCTTGAGAAACCTCATGAGATGAGATTGAATCTATTTATGTATATTCTTTGAGGATGTTCCAAATGTTGGTGGGATATTTTTAACTAGGATAGTCAGTATGGGGAAGTGATTTGGAGGGATTTCCAATCTTTCTTCTATGAATACTTTTTCCCTGAGACTTTTAGGGATGATCATTCTAGTGATCTCATGAACATGTATTAGGGTTCTATGTCTATTATGGATTACTCATCTTGTTTTACAAAGGTTTATCACTTTACACCTATCTATACTACTGATGCGCCAGTGAAAGCAAGATGTTTTGTGGATGGGATCAGGAATACTATTAGATATCAGGTGAATGATTTTTGGTTGACTATCATGTCTGAAATAGTAAACCAAGCTATTATTATATAACATAACTTGAGGGAATTTGGAGGTCTGGATTATAGTGGATTAGATTCTCGACCCAGTAGTGCAGTATCTGGTGGCAGGAAGCATCTCTTTGAGACCTCTCATGAGGGAAGTACCGGTCATAGTGCACATATTAGTGGTTTTATAGTCTTTAATCAATATGGAAAGTAGGGTAAATTGAAACCTTAGTGTAAGAGGGTCCCAGTTGAGTGGAAATCCTATGGAAGGATGGTCCATCTATAATGATTTTATATAAATTTTCCTATAATGTCTAGTGAGAGAGGATAAACACTGAATCTGGGTCCTGAAGTGGGATTAGAAGCTCCACATAAAGCAGGGAGCTAGAGTCCTACTGGACAGTCTGACTGTGAATGTGGTCATGGTTGGGGAATCTAGACACCATTTATACAAAATCAACTAAGTGGTTCTGATCAAGAAAGTAATGTTATATCTCAGGGTCATGGAATGGGAAAGGTTTATGCAGTGCAACATGTTTCTGAGGAGTAGAGTCCCAAACCGTCTATAGTTTGAGGTACAATTTTGGTAGCATTTACCTTGTTATTTGTTTTGTTTAACATAAGGGCTTCAAATTATTTTATCTCTTTAGCTATTGTAGAAAGATTCATGCTCAAAATTCAATACTTATATGGGGTGATAACCCTTGACACTCCTTTGGGTACACATTCTGAGAGTGTACGCCAATGTGGGGAGTACCCCCTTAAGATAGGTGGTTATCACTTTTTAAGGAACGCACTTTTCTTTGATATGAAGGGTTTTTATGTAATCCTTTAGATGGATTCTTATTCCTTATCAATATTATGTGAATTATTATCACTATAGGGTATTGATTACATCACCATATGGTGGTACTTATATTAAAAATGGAAAGTGGGATGTTTAGATGGGTAGATCTAGACTATAGCATCATGGGATGGGTGGAGTGACAACCCATATTGCTAGCATTTATATGGATGATCAGGAATATATCAGGTTTAATTCCATCTAGTAATAGATCATTTTAGTTATTTATTCAAAGATGACTTTTCTTGTTTACATTCTAAGTGAGAGGTGGATTTCTCTATTGACCTGGTCTCAGGAGATACACCAGTGTCCATTCCTCCTTATAGGATGGACACTACTAAGTTGTAGGAGCTCAAGAGACAATTGGAGGACTTAAAAGCTAAGGGTTTTATATGAATCAGTACTTCACCCTGGTGTTCAGCAGTCCTTTTTTCCAATAAGGTGGATGGAACCCTTAGGTTTTGTGTGGATTGGAAGATGTTGAATTATCTTACTATGAAGAACTGGTATCCCTTGCCTCATATATATGACCTCTTTGATCATCTCTGAGGAGATCAGTCATTATCAAAGATTGAATTGAGGTCAGGCTATCACCAAGTACATGTTAGACCTTCATACATGCCTCATATAGCATTCTATAGCATTTATGATCTTTATGAGTATTTGGTTATGTTGTTAGGTCCCATGAATATGATGAACATTTTCATGGCTCTGATGAATCAGGTTTTCCATCCATTTTTTGGATTCTTTTATGGTGCTCTTCATAGATGACATCTTATTGTATTCTTGCACTCAACACAAACATGCCAAACATATTGAGATAATTCTAAATACACTCAAAGAGAACCATTTGTATACTAAGATTAGTAAATACCAATTTTTTATCAATAAAGTATACTTCCTTGGTCACATTATCTCAGAGTAAGGAGTATTACGCAACCCAAATAAGGTTAAAGATGTAGTTACTTGGGAGCAGCCTAAGAATTTTTTTTGATATATATAGTTTCTTGGGGTTGGATGGTTATTATAGGTTCTTTATATAGGAATTTTCATGCCTATAATCACAACTTATGGGCTTGAATAAGAAGGTTATGAAGTTTATATGGTCAAAAGCCTATGAGATAGGATTTTAAGATCTTAAATAGAGACTGACATCTACACTGATCCTGGTTTTTCCAAAGCCAAGCATAAGCTATATAGTCTATTGAGATGCATCACGTATCAAGATAGGAGTAGTTCTAATGCATGAAGATCAAGTCATTGCATATGGGTAATAGTATCTAAGGCCACATGAGCCGAATTACCTGATGCATGGTCTTGAGTTGGAATTCATAGTTCATGCCTTGCATTGTTGGATTCATTACCTATTTGGATAGCATTTTTTGGTGTTTACGGACTACAAAAGTCTCAAATATATATTCCCACAATGCAACTTAAACCTTAGGTAGAGAAGTTGTTTTGAATTCCTATAGTATTTTGACTTTCATCTTTCCTATATTCTTGGTAAAGGCGATGATGTAGCAGATGCTCTGAGCTAAAGGACTCAGACACGATCAGTTTGAGATTCTAGTAATGAGTGGTAGCTTATGGGTCTATTTTATGTGATCAATTTGGAGGTTCAAAACCATAATGGATAGTCTGTACTTATATCATAATCAATTACCTCTTCACTTTTAAAGAGAGTGAAGATGAGGTAGCTATCAGATCTTGAGGTCTTGGTCCAAAGGGAGAGTGTTTTAGGTGAGGATCTACCTCCAAACTATATCATTGATGTGGATGAGGTCTTGCACATTCCTGGACATGTCTGGGTTCCTACATACATTCATGATAAATTGATGAGAGAGTATCATGATTCTAATTGGGTAGTACATTAAAGTCTTACCAAGATGTATCATGACTTACATCACTAACATTCGTGTCTTGGTATGAAAATGGAGATAGATGGTTTTGTTACTTGGTGTTCCAACTACCAGTAGGTGAAGGAAGAACACCAGCTTCCAGCAGGGCTTCTACGACCATTTCCTATTCCTAATTGAAAATGGGATGATGTAACTATGGATTTTATAAATGGATTACTGAGATCCCCTCAATGCAGTGATGTAGTATGGGTGATTATCAACATGCTCATGAAGGTCGCTCACTTATTACCTATCAAGGAGACCTTCTCAGTGGATAATCTTGGTAAAATGTATGTTTGTGGGACTATAAATTTACATGGGTTCCCTCATAATATCATTTTCGATAGGGATGATCATTTCATGTCAAGTTTATGGTGGGGATTTTAGAAATATTTGGGTAAATAGGTGCTTTGAGAATATATTTTTACCCCCATGCCAATAGTCGGTCAGAACGAGTAGTACATGTTTTATAGGACATACTTTGAGCATGCATCCCTAATTTTAGAGGTTCTTGTGAGTAAAATATACCTCTTTTAAATTTTTCCTACAATAACAGATTCCAGGTGACCATAAAAATAGCTCCTTGTGAGGCCTTATATGGTATGTCATGTTGTTCACCTTTTTGATGGTTAGTGGCAGGTGATAGAGTATAACCTAGACCTCATCTCATTTAGAAGACTTCAAAATAGGTTCAGTTGATTCAGAAGTGAATGGATATAGTTTAGTCTAGGAAGAAAACATATGTTGACCATCACTGATGACATCTAGAGTTAAATGTTGGGGATTAGGTATTCTTATGTTTATCGACTTGACTAGGGCATCGATTTTTTAGGTGGAAATATAAGTTTTTTCCTCATTTTTTTAGAACTTTTGAGGTTTTGGAAAGGGTTGGTCTATTTTCTTATCATATATGAATTTATGATAGATACTAGTCTATGAGTGAAATTTTTCATGTCTCCTAGTTAAACCATTAATATTCATACTCATCTCATATTTTCTAGCCTGATGAGGTGAAACTTGATGTTGACTCTTCTTTTGAGGATAACCATATACGTATCATAGATTAGATAACGGAGGTTCTTCAAGGTTAGTCTATCCACTTAGTATGGGTTATATGGAAGCATGGTAGTGTATAGGATGAGACTTGGGAGTGGGAGGTCAATGTACGTTCTCAGCGGTTGGAGTTATTCTCAGATGATGTTTTACCACCCTTCAAAGGGCAACTTGAGGATGAGTTGCTTTTAGGGGGAAGGCTATAAGATCCCA
Source organism: Viscum album (assembly GCA_963277665.1). Lineage (NCBI taxonomy): Eukaryota > Viridiplantae > Streptophyta > Magnoliopsida > Santalales > Viscaceae > Viscum > Viscum album. The sequence continues at coordinate 422,699,870 of OY728122.1, forward strand.
TATTTTATTCGAAGTATGGAACCTTTATTTTTAAATTTAAATCCTTTATTTTATCCTTATAAATGTGACTTATTGTTTAAGTAATGGTTCGAGATCATCCAAGGCTTGTTCAGAGCTCGAATCTCCAGTTTTTTGGAAGAAATAGCAGAGGCACATGGTTAGTGCATGGTTAGTTCTGACCATGTACCTCAAACTATGCAGCCTTATAAGGGTTCCACACAGTTTTTCCAAACCATGTGAATGAGTTTTGAGCCATGTTGGGATAAGGAAGAGGGTGTGCATGGGTTTCACATGGTTTGTCTAAATGTAAGCTACAAGCCATATGGGTTGTGCTCCCTAGACAGTGGGGTGTGCATGGTTAGTGCATGGTTTTTCCAACCGTGTGGTCAAACCGTGCGACTTTTAAATTTTGGTAGAAATGAAAATTTTTCCCTACTTTGTTTTAAAGGACACGCCCATCCTTATTTTATTCCAAATAGACATATTCCCCTCCCCTCCTCCCATTTTAGCTCTCTCAATCCTATAGCTATGCTTTGAAGTTGTTTCTCCATCCGACATCTGAATCAATATTCTTCTATCACGTTGGATCTCCATTGATAAAATATCTTCTCCTTTATATTCCTTTACCATTCTTATTCATATCAATTATTCTATTTTGGTGTGAGCTCATATTCCCTATTTTCATTGTTTTTGTATGTTATTTAAATTTCTTCTAATCTGGACCAAACCAAAGGCCAATATTGGATGATTGTTCTACCACGGGATTAAGGTAGGTGGTTTATACCTTTTACTTAAGGTTTTGTTGTCTATTTAACTATTTTTTCATGTCTCATGCTAGAATTTCTGGTTTCTTCTTCTAAATTAAATTATAATTCTTAAGTTAATTATTTCACCTATTTTGGGTTGCCCTTATTTCAATTAATCATGGTTAGAGGTTTTCAACCTCAACTCAAGCCACCCATGTGGCACGTTTCTTATATTTACCCTATGTTACACTAGCCCTTTGGGTGTGTGAGCTCTCTACCCATGTATTGGGAGCCTCTATAAATTAAATTAGTTAGTTAGAGAGGATTATAGATCCTTTTCATGTTATTAAATGCTATTAAAATGATCAAATGTTTGATTAAATGATAATTTTAAATGGGTATGGGCACTAACATAAACCTTATCTTTATTTTCTTATTTTATTGATGTTGGAAATGTTGATATGGAACTGAAATATTATTAAGGTATGGTGCCTATGATTATTTAGGTATGTCACCTATGATTATTAAGGTATAGAACCTATGATTATTAAGGTATGGCACCTATGATTATTAAGGTATGAAACTTATGATTATTAAGGTATGGATCCTATTATTATTAAGGTATGGAACCAATGATTATTAAGTTATTGAACCTATGATTATTATGGTATGGAACTAGTCAGGGTATTGAGGTATGGAACCTACGACCCCTAGTTATGATTATTTATGGTTTGGAATCATTGATAAGGATCGAGGTATGGAACCTACAACTTTCGTATACTTTTACATATTCAGATATAGGTTGCACTGGTTGTATGCATTATGAATTAAATCATGTAGGTCTGATACTCTTTTATCAAGTGGAATATGTCAATATGGTTTTTACCTACCTTTGAAAATTATTATATATATTGATTCTCACCTGTTATAGCATGCTTATTCTACAGTTTTTTGATCGCACCGTGATTCACTGTTTCATTATTACCCTTACACCATTGTGCTAAACTAGTTTTGTATTGAAAATTATAAAAATAATAACAAATTTCACTTCATTTTTGATTCAATTATTTTGTTTTTATTACTTTTAAAAAGGTAAATGATACTTGTTTTGATAATTTCATTGAAGGTGAAGGTGATTTGTAGGGTTCCTGACGAAGTTCAAGAAAAATGGGTCAAGCTGCACAGGATCCAAGCACACCAGTTTACTAAACCAAACACTACTATTGTACCGTGAATACAAATGGTCTGAAATTTTTTGGTCTGATCCAAAATTTAATAGTCTACATTTAATCTCAAGTAACCCAATCTAGATTTGTCTTCTAAGGGGTCCATATGAACTCATATTTCCAAGCCACCGAATCCGCACAAAGTCAAAAGTGGCGTTCTGTAATATGTCAATATCTCGAGTTGTGGCTATCCAAATGGTGAAAAACTTTTGGTGGAGATATTAAGGAGGTGGGGATACAACTTTTTAGTTTTTTAAAAAGTGATATAAGACTTTATTTCCATCGAAAAATATTAACCAAGTGGTTTCTTGAAATCAGGATGCTCAAAACCACTTTCCAATTTTCCTATAAAATGGAACATTGGGATCCTTATTTGGAAGTTTGAACAAAATTTGAATCTCTACCATTTTTTAGTCCTATATGAGTCTCATCCTCATCCTTGAAGTTTTCTAGGCCCCTGTCCTCATAGGGGGATCAATAATGAAGAAGGAGTTCCACCCGAGCTTCCTCCTCCTCCCGATGTCGAGCTAAACGGTGGGTGATCAATGCAAGGGAGCTACACACTTGAAGAAGGAGTTTTGGAACCTTATATTCTATTGGTTTTGTGTAATTTGTGTGTGAATTATTTCACTTATGTTTAATATTTATATTATTCTTCTCTAAATTCATTGATTTCATTTAATTAAGTGAAACATTTCTCATTTTAATACCGATTGGGTTGAGATTCAAGTGGGAATCTTGGGTTGTTCCGATTGGACAACATAAGAATCCTCTTTATCTCACACATGCATGATATTTCAGTATTCTTTGGTATAACTCACTCTATTCTTGAGGTCTAAACCTTGACAACACGATTTTTGTGTCAAGGGTTGGTTCTTTGTGCATCATTTTAAGAGGAAAGAGGGGAACCAAGATCTTGGTTAACCCTCAACCAAAGGATTACACTAAAACCTAATAATCAATTAAGAATTAGGAACAATTAAAGTGATATAGTAACTTAGATATTATCAATTATTTATATCATATTTTTCAAAATCCACTTTGTCTTTCAAATTTACAACTCTTTATGTTAAGTTATTTTCTTAAAATTGTTTACAAAATCACCCCCCCCCCTTTTGTTCTTCTTATTAAAAATAAACACTCAAAACCTATCAATGCTCCCAGAGATACGACCTAGGGTCTTCCATAGACTAAAAAATATTCTTTAAATAACTATCAATTTGACTTATCATGACAACATGGTCAAATTTTGGCACCGTTTCTAGGGAGCGCTTTGGTTTTTAGTGCATGTTTTTTATTATATTTTTATAAATTTTGTGAATATTTATTTTTTTTATCTTATACCTTTACCTATATTTTTGTGTTATGGTTTATTTATTGTGTAGTTTTTGTGCATGATTCATTCTAATATGAGATATTTACCACCTTTTGAACCCAAACCAGAGATGATCTTACATCAGTGACCCTGAGATGCATAAGAGAACCCATCGAAGGAGGACACATAAAACATCGACACTCTTCTTGATCATTCCTCTTATTATTCTGGAACCAATATAAAAACTAAAATAAAATTGCATAATATGGCTAAAAACAACCAAACATTAAAAGAACTAACTTCACATGATGTTGATATCCAACCCACCTATATTCAAATGCAAGGCGAGGTACCCGATTTTGAACTGAAATCCAGTCTAATTCATTTATTACCAAGATTTCATGGACTCACGGGAGAAGATCCACATAAGAACTTAAAATAATTTTATACTATGTGTTATACTTCAAAACCTTCTATTATGGATGAAGAACAAGTAAAGATTAGGGCATTTCCATTTTCATTATAAGACACTGCAAAAGACTGGCTTTATTATGTTAATTCACCAATAAAAGTTTGGGAAGACATGAAATTCCTTTTTATTGAAAAATATTTCCCATCCTCTCAAACTGCAATAATAAGGATAAAAATTGTGGGATAAGACAATCTCAAGGAAAAACACTTTATGAATATTTAGTAATATTTAAAATATTATGTTCAAGTTTTCCACACCACCAAATAAGGGATCAACTTTTAATTCAGTATTTTTATGAAGGTTTAATCCCAATTGATTGTAACATGATTTATGCTAGTGCAGGTGGTGCACTATTAGATAAAATCCCAATCACTTCAAGAACCCTAATTGAGAACTTGGTGGAAAACACTCAACAATTCGGTACAAGGTCCAGCATACCCATTAGAGGTGTCAATGAGGTGAAAAGTACTAAATTTGAGAAGAAGGTGGACACAAATTTTGAAGAGGTAAGTACCCTTTTACGACAACTCGCTCTCTCCCAAGGGAAATCTCAATCTCCTCCTCCCATCCATTGTGTAATTTTCTCTTCTGACAACCATTATTCTGAACAATTCCCCCAATTGAGAGAAATTTATAAGAGTTGTGAGGTAATCTTCCTAGGACGCCCCTATAACCAACCATTTAGGCAAGAACCATACTATCCATCCAACTCTGGGTGGAAAGAAAACCAAGATTATAGGCAGGGTTATTCAAACCATCCTCATTAAACATGGAACCAATAAGGTCAGAGTAGTCATCCACCACCACCACCCAGAAATACTCAACCACCCCAAAGGCCTTTCCAACCGCCCCCTCCCAAACCCAAGCTTATCCTAGAAGATATGATGAAACAAATGGATTTCAACAATCACCAATTCCAACAAACCACCCAATCTTCCATACAAGACCTCAAAACACAATTAGGCCAACTAGCTAACTCAGTGGGGGAAATTCAAAGTCATGAGTTGAGTAAACTATCCTATCAAATAGTAGTTAACCCTAGGAATAAAGGAAATGATAGTGCCATCTCTCTTAAGAGTGGAACTCATATTAAAATCCCCAATAGAGTCATCCCCTCTTGAGGAAACCACTATCCCATCCACTACTAAAAATGGTCTAAGAGAAGAAAATCCTTGTCCTGAGAGAAGTACTTCCAAAGGAAATAGTGTGTATGTTTATGAGTCTACTATCCCAACCATTCCTCTTTCATTTCCCCAAAGGTCCACCCAACTAAGAAAACAAAAGGAAACTGAACTTGATAAGGAAATATTGGAAACTTTAAAAAAAGTGCAGTTTAACATTCCTTTGATTGATGATGTGAAGAAAATTCCAAGATACACCAAGTTTCTAAAGGAGATGTGTACACACTGAAGGAGACTTAGAGGTAATGAGAAGGTAATATTGGGGAGGAATGTCTCAGCATTGATAGAACCATCACTACCTACTAAATGCAATGATCCTGGAATGTTCTCGATTCCATGCACCATAGGGGAGTATTCATTTTCCAATGCTATGGTTGATTTAGGTGCTTCTATAAATGTGATGCCTCACTCCATTTAATATTCATTGTAGGTTAGAGAATTGAAGACAACTAGGATAGTCGTTTAGCTAGAAAATCAGAGTATAGCACACCCTTTTGGTGTGCTAGAGGATGTTCTTGTGAGGGTTCAAAATTTAATTTTTCCTGCTTATTTTTATGCGCTAAAAATGGAAGATGATAAGATGAATGGACACGCCCTGATTATATTGGGGAGACCTTTCATGAAAACCGCCAAAACCATAATTAATTTCCATAATGGTACATTATCTATGGAATTTGGTGGTGACATAATCTATTTCAACATCCATGATTCCATGAATCACCCCTCAGAAGAACATTCCTCTCTCTTAGTAAATTCAATTGATGTACTCCCTTCCATGAAAACACTTCTTTCCATTCCCCCGATCCCCTTTATGAGTTTTAATCCTTGATTGAAATTCTTGGTAATGAATCATGAATTGATTGTTTTAGTGGTCTAGAAAAGTGTCATGCATGTTTATTAATTGATAATTTCTTGAACACTGAGGATCCAATGACCATCGATGATACTGTTAAGCTTGTAAAAGCTCATTCCTCATCTGAGGATGATACCATTAAGCAATTAGATAAGATCAGTGACCTATCACTTTCACACACACTCTCATCACTACTGAAATTTGAGGTATTTTAAATGGGCTATTTGCAACGGGATCTCATCACAAATGAGCTTTTGTGGTCGGGTCTCGTCGCAAATAGCCCATTGCAGAAAACAGCATTGAAAATAGTATTTTTTATGATGGACCCGTCGCAAATAGATCTCTGATTATATAGATTATATATATATAAACTTTTTGCGACAGGCCCATCGCAAATACTTTTTGTAACATGCCCATTGTCCCGTCACAAATAGTTCTCCATTTATATATGTTATATATACCTAAACCTTTTGCAACAGGCCCGTCGCAAAAAAAGTATTTGTGATGGATCCTTTTACCATTGAAAATACCTTTTTAAAAATATATATATAAAAACTATTTGAAATGGGACCCCATCGCAAAAGGTCACATCACAAATACTGAATAAAATAAAAAATATATATTTAATAAAATTATGATTAATGAAAAAATAATATTAATATTATTAAAATAATAAAAAAAATATTAAAATTCTCAATATTCGCAAAAAAATATAAAAAATCATAAAATATTATTATTAGTAGTAGTGGTAAAATAAAAAAAACATTAAAAATTATAATACTAATAATAAATAATAAAATAATAAAATAATAAAAAATTAAATTATGCAATATTCGCACCAATATAAAAGATAAAAAACTGTAAATAGTTCAAATTACAACAAATTTTGAATTCAAATTTTTTTAACATAACAAAAAAATCATTGGGGGGTAGTCTTCTAGAGGAGGTGGAGGAGCTGGAGGAGATAGTGGAGGAAAATTCATCCCTAAACTATGAGTTAGATGGTGCATGTACTCCATCTGTTCATGCTTCTACTACTGTCATCAACGCATCTTCTCCTCATGTTTCTACTATTACTACTGCCATCGACACATATTCTCCTCATACTGCTACTATTATTGATGCATATCTTCCTACTACTTCTGAAAACTCTATATAAGCTCATTCTGAGCTCAAAACCACTCCTGATACTGTGAGCCAGAAGATGATGTATCTCCACGAGATCCTCTCGTGCTGGACGCCGACATCGCAACAGTACCATAATAATTCCCAAGAGTCAAATGAGAGTCAATACCAACTAATTATCCCTTCTCGAAGGCATACTGGGTCGCCTGCATCCATGCCACCTCATTGAAATGGTGGGCACTAGTCTGATCATCCGTCTTGGCCTGACTCTCAGCCTGTGTCTGAGAGATCACAGCCTCATATGACTCATTCAGTTCTAATTTGAAATTAAAAAAGTGAAAATATTATATGCAGTTAATTTTCAAACTAAAAAAGAAATAATACTGACCACAATCTGACGTTTTCGATCACCTCTAATCTCTCTAGTGGCTGGACCATTGTACATCCTTCGATAAACGTCATACTCTGTAATATCGGGCTGCTCAACTGCCTATATGAATATAAAATAAACTATTTATATTTAATGTTATATAAAATATTTAAAAAATATACTTACAGGATGCTCTCTATGCATATTTAATGTACAGCTACTAGCTTGATGTGTCACCTCTTGTCTCCCCCAGTTCTGCTGGCCCAATGAAGATCTCCTCCGAAATCTACCACTCAACCAGTGTGAACATAATCCATCCCAAACGTGAGATTAAATGTACTCTGGTCGGTGGGATCTACACGACTCAACAAATACTTTCACTCCTACTTTCTTAATGATCTTCCTTCTCAAATTGTGCAAAAAATGACAGAAACGGTCATGCATAGACACCTCTCATGACGTGTGGATAGCATCACACATTCTATCATCGATGGGATACCATAAACCCTACAAATAATTTATAATATCAAGTTATTAATGAAATAAATTTCAAAATAAATATTATTTATTTACGTACCATCCAATGATAGAACATGTTGAGCTGCACATCAACGGCAATCTGTTCCCATGTGATCCATGGCTGAGAAAAAATAATTGTGCAAGATATCACTCCCCTATCCAATAGCTACATGAACAAAACTATGAAAAAAGAATAAATAATCAAACAATTTGTATATAAATAAATTAATGAAAACTAACTAAAATACACAGGTTATTATACCTCCACGTGCATGGATTGAATCCAAGATGTGGACGTTGCTCGAGGATAGGGTCAGGAATCATCAGTTGCACAAGACCACACCCCCTCCACGTACCCCCTGAACCGCCAGTAGGCTAAGGGTCAGATGATCCCAAATCCTCCTCATCCAAAGGTAGCTCAGCCTCATGCAACTCACGAAGTAGATTAGGGTCCATCTGAAACACAAAATGATTGTTTTTAGCAGATATTTGAAAATAACTATTACATATAGATATATATTAGTTATGATTATAACTAACATTTAACTATGTCAATGTTCACCTTTATCATTATCTTCATATATGACAATGTAAATGTCTTCATATTCATCCTCGACATCATCAATATCCATATGAGTTTTAGTTTCATCGTCTCTTTCCATTTCAAATTCATTTGTAAAATCATTGACATCATCATCGCCATCGGCCCTTAATTATGGGGTGTCATCATCGATATTCATGTATCTTTGTGAAAAAGATAGATTTTGAGTATTCTCTTGAAAATTTTCAATTCCTTGCACTTTATCAGAACCACATTCAGTTTGAGTAAACTGATTTTCCCAAGATTTTATTTTTATTATGCTCCACCAATCACTCAGGTCTCTTGAAGTATCACAGTACTTTGCATAATATATTTGATGTGCCTATTGATCCAGTAAAAATGGTTCATTTACTACAAGAAGACTTTTATATGTAATATTGATGATTACATGAATTATATGAACATGCAAGACTCTATCAGTATACAACCACCAATATTTAAACATCTTTATGTAATTATTCCCTAGATAACACAGTTCAATAATTTAATCCATCATTCCATAAAAGTCAACTTTAGTTTCTCTATGATGTGATCCTCTCAATAAAACTCCATTTTTCATTGTTTTTTTATTCCCCATATGCATGTGTATGAAATCGAAAACTATTCACCACATATTAATTATAATATTTAATCATTTTGGATGGTGGGTTACTCAATATACACAGTACCTTATCAATTTTATCAGCATGTTGAGACACCTGAAAATTTGTAAAATAGTTATCAATATAATAAATAATAAACTGAATTGATATGTTAAACCATAAATAATTTATAAAGGAGAATGGCTCCCTTCTCTCCCATCTCTCCCCCTCTCATGCTCGGACAGTCTAAGGTTTCCCCATGAAACCCTCCACCTAGGGTCGGCGGTGCATTTGAGTACCACATATTTCTCTTCCTTTATTCTTATTTTTCACCTCCTCTAGATTCCTTCATGATCTGTGGTCTATTTATTTTGGACGATGTCATCCTTTTGTTCTTTCTAGGAGGTCTAGATTTCTTGATGTTCATCTTCCAGGGTGATTTCTTTATTCCTTCCGAAGTCAGTCGCTGATGAATCCTTTGACCGCTTCATCCCTATCCTGATATCATGTTCCACAACTCCTCTCCATGTTGAATTTGGAGTGATGGTAACATAGGGGTTTTGGGTTAAGGGTTTTGATGGTTTTCAGTTCTTCAGGAGCTTCTTTGTTAGATCGATCTTGGTTTTGGCTTCTGGTTTCAGTCTCGTTGTGATGCCTTCATTCGGAGACCTCGGTCACTCTTATCTTTGCCCTGACCTCAAGTCCCTCTTCTTCTATCTAAATCAAATCCTAAGCGGTGGTTCCTTAAAGGTTTTTGGATTTGTGGTTCGTAGGACAATAGTACCCCTCACGTGGTATGTTTTGGTTTTTGGTGAATTTTTGTTTGATTCCTTTTCTTTGGCGATTGATCTACTCGAGACCAGCTCAGTGAAGGTTCGGATGGTGTTTTCTAGTATGTTTTTTCTCTATTTTGGTTATGGTGGATGTCATAGGTGGTTAATGATAGTGTTGTTTCTAGTTAAGGTTCCCTTCTTTTTGCATTTTGTTGAAGTGAGTTTGAAATGTACCAGTATCTTAGATTTTTCTGGTTTGAAATGGTATGGTGTGGTCATTTTTTAGTGGTTCTGATGTGATGTTGGGATAGTGATGACGATAGTGGACTGGACGACATCGATGGTAGTGAGTTTCTTCTTTGGCGGTGAGGAAGATGATGATGATGACACTGACGATGGAGGATGGCAGTGACGTGATTGGATCTCTTGGTTTGAGGTCGTGATGGATGATGGTTTGTGGATCGGGGTGTTTTAACTAATGTATCAAGGTGTATATGGCAGTATTTTTGGATTTTTCCTTATGAAATTTGAATGTGGAATTTTTGAATTTTGAATGTGGTGTGCATGGTTTACGTTGATGTGGGATATGCTAGTGGCTCTCTATGTATGGTTCACACTTACCCAAAAAGAGGATTTTTAAATAATAAAAAAAATGGATTGTGGAATCAATAATTTATGTTACAGTTTTTAAAACCATTGAGAGAGAAAAATTGTCGTCATTCTTCAAGAGTAGCTATTGTAATTTATGGAAGTTGTTTCTTGATTTGATTATCATATAACCTATAAATAAAATAAGTTTACTTACTGTAACATAAATTTTATAATAAGTGATAGAAGCACTCGCAGTAAAAATCACTACAGGAAAATTGCAATTTCGCGGCGGTTATTTTTGGATATAGCGGCGGTTTAAACCGCCGCTATATGCTTCTGTGGAAATTTCTAAAAACCACTTCTAAATTGTGTGTTGGGAAACTATTAGAAATGGTTAAATCAGTTTAGCGGCAGTTTATGGTAACTATCATAGTTGGCGTATTTTCGCGGCGGTTATAATGTTTTTCACGGCGATTTTTCCAAGCAGGGGATTACTTTTTTTAGCGGTGGTTAAAACCACTGCTAAAAGTAGATTTACAAAAAAAAGAACCAATTTTTGGAGCCCCCGTACCAGTTCCCTGAAAAAAAAATCATTCCAAGAATACCAAAAGACCAACAAAATACATACTACAATCAATATAAAAAGATATTTTCATCATATTATACTTTAGGGGAACTTGGGTTGATATCCAATCCTTGGTTGAGTTATCATACAAATAAAACCAGAATTAAATTCAAATGACACATTTTGATGCTCTTTATGGTTGGATGTTTCAATCACTAATATATTAGCATTAGGATGGGAGGTGGTAATTATGGTCGTTCGTGATTTTAGAGGCATTTGTGAGATTGTACTAAATCAAGAAGCATTTAATCACTTCTCATTTAAAATAGTTATCATATGACAATGGTAGGAGGAAACACATAGAATTCATTGTGGATCTTTGAGTTTTATTATGGGAGACTCCTCAATTAGGGAATAAATGATTGAAGAATCAAAGGATTTTGGCACCAAAGTTTATGGGGTTGTTTGGGATTATCAAGAGTGTCGTGATAGTAGAATTATATTTGGAATTTCCTCCACAATATCAAGGAATGCATGATGTTTTACATGTCTCTTATATTCAGTTGTACATTCTCGATCAAAATTATGTGATCAACTATGAAGAATTTTAGTTGGAGCCTTACCCAACATTTTTGGAGCGTTTGGTGTGAATCAAGGACTATAGTGAGAAAATGTTTTGAAGAAATCCGATGTCACTTGTTAGAGTCATATGGGAGCATGGACGTATGCATGAAGAGTCTTATAAGTGATAATATGATGTTCAAGCTCAATAACCCTAGTTTTTTGGGTGTGAAATATAGAGGCACTACTCAAGGATGATAAATCCTCAGAGGGGGAGATTATAATGACTTGAAGTTTTCTAGGGGACTTAATCCTTACATTCTACCCTTATTTAATTGTTTATGAGATATTATTTTATTGGTTGAATTCTTAGGTTGTTTGTTTTTGGGTTTTAAGCTTTATAGAGGCCTATAAATGGTTTCATGATAGGAACATGGTCATAGGAAACCATGTGGTTCTCCCCAGAAAACCACGTGGCTTGGTTGAAGAAGGATACTAGGTGGGGCATGTTTAGAACATAGTTATAGATGATCATGAATCATTTACCTTGAAATATATGTGTCTCGGAATAGAGGAAAAAATAATTGTTAGCACACAATTTACCAAATGAGAATATTCATTCATTGACAATGTGCTAGAATATCATATTCAAATAAGGAAGAATGGAGAGAAATGAGTCTCAGGGAAAGTAGAAAAGACCAAGAGTATCATGAATACCAGGGAAAGTAGAAAATTTTGATGTTCAATATTTTTAAATGTTAGAAATGGAAATATAGTGGTAAATGCATTGGGCTAGAAAATGTAGGATAAGTTATTATAATGAAAAAATGAATTTAGGAAAAATGAATCATAAAAAATGAATCATCACAATAAAGAGTCGACATATATGGTGCATACCACACTTGAGAAATCAAGACATAAAAGGAAACATCAGAAATCAATAAAATACATAAAAGGAAACATGAGAAATCAAGAAAATGTTAGGACATGAAAATGTTTGGTGGAAACTATGTGCCACACATGATACATATACAAACTGACTATTACAATATTTTTCCAACATATCAACAATACTACTAATCACTATCCGATGATGAACACATATTGTCACCCTCTCCACCTCTATCTCCACTTCCTACTACCACCAGTAAGAACATTATATTGAAAATTAAATAGTGTTGTATATTTATATTTAAACTTAAAACCAATAAAAGTTTACAAACTAAATGATTTTGAATTTTTTTTGATTTACCTACTCACAACCAGTCAATGCAATACCACCAGGGGGATATCTTCTCATCTGCTAACATATATCATTCAATGCTTTCTACAAAGCAGATATCTGAGCCCCCTGGTCTTGAACTATGTTTCATAGAGAAACAATCTCTCTCTGAGAATCTCTGGGTATGGACTGACTACAACCAGAATTAGATGTAGCTAAAATCTCTGATGGCATGCCAAATACCTCAGATGGTATGGGTCCCAAACCCATCCTGTACACTCTACCAGGATACTCCTTCCCAAGGACTTTAGCAACAGGGTCATCCTGGGAGACTGAGTAGGACTGCCCAGGATTGGTATCCCATATTTATTTAATTTTTACCTATAAATCAAATATCAATATATATTAACATAGTAAAAACTGATAATAAGTTATTATAATTAAAAAATGAGTTCATACCCCAACTTCTTTGGTAGGCTCATTAACAAAACTTCCATCAGATTTTTTGTGAACATCCAACCACACTTCAGTTCGGGATGCTTCATGCCCTAAACTCTATGGCTACATTAAACAAAGATAAATCAAAAATTTAATATATTAAATAGATAATATTGTCTTATAAATATTTAAACTAATGAAAAGATTACCAGATTCTATTGGCTTCTAGAAAATCTTTTTGACCCCGCAGTGTGAGGGATGACTTTCTTATCCTGGCTTGATGCATTCTTTCTTGAGAGATCCTGAAATAAATAAAATTAAATTTAATAGTAATTTATTAAATTTAATATCCTCTTAATATACATTTATAAATGTAAAATGAGATTAATATAATAATATATACTTAAATACCATCTGTTTCTCATCACGATGTCTGTCAACAAAAACTTTCCACTGTTCTTTGGATACCCCATTGGGTAGCTTCTCATACATTTGTTGGAAGGTCAAATAAGTATCATTAACATCACTCCACAATCTACATTTGAAGTATTTCCATTTCATACCAATATTTTTCAATATCCACTTTCGTGCCATCACATCAGCAACTGTAAAGTGGAAAAACATATGTATATAGAAATTCATTTTGAACATATTAATAACATGACATTAAATTACACTATAATGTATTAAAATTACCTTTATTTGGGAATCAAAAACTTTATTTTTCCAACTTAGAGGCATATGTATCCAATCATCATAAGAAATGGGAAGGGAAATGGGCTCCGCTGCCAGTTGGCCTAGAATTTAGCCAAGTAATCCTGCAGCGTCATCCATAGGGACCTGAATGTCCTGAAGGCCTTATTTTTTTATTTTTTTATGGATAATCCCCCTTTTAAGGGTTGAAGGGGAAACCGTACATGACCTGTAGGCCCAAGGCACAAGGCCTGAATGATTCGCAATACATGACCCGAAGGCCCAGAGGCAAACCATACCCATTACATGACCCATAGGCCCAACCCACTAGAACTACCCCTCCCCAGCTTCTATGTCATTGATCACCTAGCTCTCCACCTTACATTGCTGATCATATAGCATTTCCCCATACAAAGCTGCACAGTGTCTGGTCCCGATGGCAGCTGTCATACCCTCTTATTCTTCCAATCCGGTTAGCTCTGCTTCTAGTGGCTGCTACTCTTGTTGCTATGATCCTCTTCTAGGGCCTGTTCTATGTGAAATAGGCTACTCCATGGCCTCTATGGCCCAAAGGCCCTGTGCCCTGAAGGCCTTTGATGACCCAAAGTCCCTTGAGACCAATAGGCCCAAACCGGTGGCCCAAAGGCCCAAACTGGGTGAATAGTTCCGACTGCTACAGTACCGAACGGTAACTACTACAGTATCGAATAGTAACTACTACAATACTACTACAGTACCAGAAATTCTCCTCCACCTGGTTTTGAACCTGGGTCTCTTGGATGCCAAGCAGGAGCCCTTACCACTCGGGTACGGGCTCGTTGGGACCCCATATGAATCAAATAGGACAACTATCTTCTCTCCATTCATATTCCAGACATCTGCACTTTTTATATTTTTCTCCACAGTTTCATTTTTTTCATCTTTAATGAACAAACAATTAGTATAAAAAGAGTGTAATAAATTTATTTATATTAAAATTTGTACCTATAACAGTGACCCTCCAGTATGCCCGTGATGAACTAAAAGTGTCGTGTCACCGCCCCGCTGCTGAGGCTGCTGAGGCTGCTGAAGGGGGATCCAACATATCAGCTCCTAAAGAGACACTCACAATGGGTGTGAGGGATGGTTTAGGGGGAGATGGTGTAGGGGGCAGGCAACTGGTGGCTCAGATGTTGTAGGGAGAGAGACAGATGGATCGTCATCTGTTGCAGTAGTGGATGAAATAATGTATCGCTTCCTCCTTGGAATTCCTGTCATTTAATAAAATAAAATTAAGTTCAGAACATATATTTAAAAAAATATGCATAAAAAATTTAAAAAATGATAATAGATGCCCATTACTAACAATAAAAATATACATAACAATGATAATGAATGACTGCACAAATTAAAAGTGGTTGCTGAATGAATAAATAACTGTACATAAAATCATTTTCCGCTTAAATCATGTTAGTTTCCTGCTCCATTACTTCATCCATTTCATTAATCCTTGCTAGACTAATATTTTCAATATCATGATGGAAAAATAATTCTGCTTCTTGTTGTTGATTAGATTCAATTTCAGAGGTCAAATCTTCCACTTCATCACCCATATCATACAAATCTCTTTGTATTACATGAGAAAATACACTCCACCCTTCATCCAAAACATCATTCAAATAATATACCATTTTTTTTTTGCAATGATAAGATATATGGATCATTCAGTTCATGATCACCAACATTCATCAAGCGAGAGAAGTTCACAGAAGTAAATTGCAAGGAATCTCTTTTAACACCTCTGATAATATCGACCCAATTTCATTTGAATAAAACAACTAAAAAATTTCCATGGTAGTTTAATTAAATAATATCAGTCAGCTTTCTATAGTATCCCACTTCATTAAATGTAAATATACCACTATTTTATGTTTTCAAACCCTCCTCTCGATCGACTGTACGAAATCTAAAGTCATTCATGTTATAAGCGTCAAACTTTCTAACTTGTTTTAGAGGACCTTGAGAAAGAAACTTCAAATCTTCTAAAAACTCTAATCGAGTATCAGTATTCATGATATAAAAAAATAAATGTACTTTATTAGATTTACAAAATATATGTGTCAAACTAATATTCATATTTATTGCAATATTTATGAACTTACATGTCGTGCAAACCATTCTACAAGATCTTTATTAACAACTTTCATTATATATTTCTCATTTTATGTTCAGATTCTCATTTGTCTCTTTGTTTGTATCCTCAACTCTTCAATAAATAGATCTTCAATTTCACTATTTAGCAGCACATATCTATGTGCCTGTAATAATTACAATTCTGTCAGTGTCACATTTGAGGTCCTCCCAACTAATCGGCCAATAGTAGGAAATATTTTTGATTTATGATGTATTTGAGATTGAGATGATGTGTTTTCAACACATCTAACTCAATTAAATCTTGTCTCAATATCATTCAATTATCTATAACAAAAGGTAATACACTCCTCAGCCAAATAGCCTTCAACAATAGAGCCTTATGGTTGAGCTTTATTTCTCGCGTATGATTTCAAATGCCCAAGATATCTTTGAAATAAAATAAACATAATTATTCATTTAATTAAGTTCCAAAAATTGTTTACTTAATTAAAAAACATATAAATAAAGTACCTCTCAATTGGATACATCCGTCAATAATGAACGGGGCCTCCTAATTTAGCTTCCTGAACCAAATTCATAGTTAAATTCATCATGATAGTAAAAAACGACAGAGGAAAGATCATCTTCATTGCACAAAGGGTCAATACAAAACTCTCCTAGAGGTTGTCAAGATGAAATGGATCTAGTGATTTCTAACATAATTGTCTGAAAAATGTGCAGAATTGCAGTACAACAGCAGTAAATTTTTCAGGTAATAATGTATGCAATGCCAATGGTAGTAATTGTTGTAACAAAATATATGAATCGTGACTTTTCAATCCATGTAACTTACGATTATTCAAGTCGAAACACATCGATATATTACTTAAATACCCATTAGATACCTTCAAATTCTTTAAAAATCGAATGAATTTATCTTCATCCCTCTTTTTCATTGCAAAAAATTTCAGAGCATACTTTTCATTCTCATCTGGCCAGAAATCACGTTTTATGTTCATTACTTGTAAGTCTTTGTAAGCATTGAGATGATCCTTCGACATTCCATGCTCATTAAGAAATGTAAAAATCAATTTTCATAGACATTCTTCTCAATATACATCACATCAAGATTATGCCACAACAAATTAAATTCCCAATACGGAAGTTTAAAGGATATAATTTTTTTCTTCCATTGTTGCATTCTGATTTCACTTGAAGATGCACTTCGAACCCATTTCCCGCTATCATTAAAATAATGAACCTTCCCAAATTCTATTTCAACATTTTCAAGTTGTGTCAATATTTCATAACTAGTTAACAACTTTGGAGGTTGTCTACGATCAATGAAACTGTTAAATTTTGATCTGTTCAGCCGAAATCTATGAGATGCGTCGAGAAATCTTCGATGACACAAGAAACACCATTTTCTACTATGAGGTAGCCGTTTGGGCTCAAAATCAAAGTTACAAACAGGATAATCCAAACCCATGTAAATGTTCCAACAAGATAAATTCCCAAGCCCAGTGAAGTCACTAATGGTCCACATTAAAGCAGCATGCATTTTGAACATTGTTTTAGAAGAACCATCAAATGTCTCAAAAATTTTGCTCCATAACTCCTATAATTATTCAATCAAAGGCTGCAAGTATACATCAATATCATTTCCAGGAATTTGTTTTCTAGGAATAATCATCGAAATGATAAAAGATATTTGTTTCATACACATCCACGGAGGTAGATTGTAAGGGATAAAAACAACTGGCCAAATGCTATAACTAGTACTCAAAGTCCCAAATGGGTTGAATCCATCGACATCCAATCCCAATCGAACATTCCTAGGATCAGCTGAGAAATTTGGATGTAATGAATCAAATGTATTCTGTGATTGTGAATCTTGTGGATGTCTCATTAACCCATCATTATTGTTATCTACAGAATGTCACTTCATGTGTTCGACGGTTTTCAATGACATGAATAATCTTTTCAATCGAGGCTTTAAAGGAAAGTAATGAAAACATTTGCAGGTGTGTTCCCTTTCTTCTTCTTCATGAAAGTATGTTGATTTAGACTTCCAACATCACCCATTGACTGCCATCTATAAGAAGAACATTTTTTTCAATTCTGTCTACTTTAATCCTCTCACCAATAAAGAATACAATCATTGGGATACGCATGTATTTTTGTATAATTCAGACCAATCCTAGCAACAACTTTTTTATATCATAACAATACTCAGGGATTTTTGCTTCAGGAAATGCATCACGCAACAATTCCAATATCATGGACATTGTCTTATCTGTAATCACACATAGAAATTTGATATGGTACAACTTCAGCAGAAAAGAAAGATTTGAATATTTCAAACATCCACTATACAACTCTTGATTTCCATCATCAACTAAATCATGAAACATATTTTCCTCAATGAAGTTTTCTATTACATTTGTCTCCACAGAATCAAGAGGAGGATCCAATGATATGTTACAATCTTGATCTGGTTGTGTTATAGTCTCAAAAACATCACTTATCACATTGTAATTTATAGCACCCTCATTTGGTTATTCTGTTATGTTTTGATGTTGATAGTGGTGTATTACAGTTCCAAATGCATCATTTATGAGGTTTTGCATTTCATTTTCCATTTTTGACAAATTTGGGAGCTCATTCTGTGGATTAACATCAGTGCTCAACCTTTCTGTAATGTTCGATTCTCTATGAAAAATCCAACACAAATATTTACTAGGAAATTACTTCAGTATTAAATTTTCATAAACTTCATCTCTCTTCAACCATCTTATAAATTTACATTTAGGACATGGAAATCTTATTATCCCTTCAACGGATCGATTAAAAATTGAAAAATCTAAAAACTCCTTCAAACCCTTAACATACTGAGGTGTGTTCCTTAGTAATGTGATCCATATTTTATCCATGTATATCACAATGTGCCTACACAATATTAAAAAAAATTAAAACACATAGTTACTACTAAATAGGGAAAGAGATTCATATATACTAGTTGAAAAAATATATAAATATGTTACATAAGGTTTTCCTATATAAATACATATGGTAAATCACCCACTAGAAAACCAAAGTACATATTTTCATGCATGTGTATGCTTATACACATGTGATTACAAAATCACTTGAAGAAACAAGAAGATAGTGAGTATTTTCTTAGGAAATATACATTTTAAAAAGGTTTTTTCATGCATATGAAATATTTCATTTATAAAAAAGAAGGCCATGTAGTGTATTAAATACATGCATGATGTTTGAAAAATGCATGTGAAATATTTGTTGTCTAATCAGTCTGCATTGATTTGAGACTGAAGTTGGGACAAGTTTATCATCAATGATTCAGAATATTTTTGTATCAGATTTTTCAATGTTAAGTGAGGTCGGGTATTCAGTAGAAGAAGGAATAGCCCGAGCAGTATTGTATAGAGACAAATGATTATATTAATTGATTAGATATATTTGAGAAAGTTCAGCATTAGTAAAAAAGTTAAGAGTTAAGATGAAGCATTATATTAGAAGTCAACTTGCAGAGCATTGGGATATTTTCAAGTTGATCATTCTGATATAGCAGTTAATTGAATTGGAATTATTATCTTCTACAATTCATGAAAGTATAATGAACTGACTTTCATGCAAAGTTATTAATTATATTCACTGTAAGTCATTGAATTTTAGTTGAAGTTAGAAAGTGCTAAATAAATTTATTCTTGGTGGCTCAAAGAGGAAGATCAATTGTTGTGTTGTAGTGGAATCCTGAATATCTTATGATCTTACTCATTGTGTTAGTGTTATTATTTTGAAACACTAGAGGGAGTCAGTATAAATAACACTAGTGGGATTCCAGTATAATTTGGGAAAAGGTTAATACCTACCCACCAAGGTTCCAGGGTGATAGCTAACCATCCCACTTGTAATTTGTAATTGACTCATAGTGGAGAATTTGTCTCTCGGATCATCCTGAACACAACAATTTTTTAGTCACCCACATTGGGTGAGAACCTTATAAAAATATTGTGTGTTGTGCTTCATTTTCTTGTTGTATTGCATGTGTTATAATTGTGGTTGTTAACAAGAAATATCAATTCACTCTAACAAGTTCAGAGGTTTGATTTAAAAATGGGGTTGGATAAAAGAAAAGAAAACTGGTAAAAACTTGTGTACACTAATTCAACCCCCCCCCCCCCTTAGTGTACTTGCATGATCAACTAGAAACTTCAATGGACTATATCATAAGGTATGAAATAAATATTTTTTATGGTACGGCATAGAAAAAAGAAATGCATGATATAAGATTTTTGGGTATATTGTTTCTTACAATATAAAGATATCATAATTCACTACCTTGTCCTATTATATTTTATTACATGAGAATATCGTAAAGCATAGAATCATAATGTACAATTCATATATCTTTATATGATTCAGTGGAATCTAAACATTAATATGTTAACATCTAAATCATTCTTCCATGTAAGATATCATTAAAAATTAGGAAATCAATGAACATAAGAGTTAAGTGCATGAATAGAGGGTTAAAAACCATTGTAACCACATTCCATTTACTCATGTATTATGTAACACATGAGTAAATTCATGGAACTCAAGGATTATCCTTGAAGGACCTTATAAGGAAGTGATCACCATGATATAGGGTGGTGTTCAAGATTAACTTGCCTACTTCTAACTCTCCAATCTGGTGAGCTTTCTTCTTCTTCCTCATTTATTGTGTGAGGAACTAACATTCCATGAGTGATAGGGAGAATATATCTTTAAAGTAATGTGTGTAAGGGTAACGATCGCCTCCCACTAGGGGCCCCCACCAGGCCCAGAGCATGCCACACATTCCCCATCTAGGAAATGGATTTAAGTCTTCCTAGATAACATTAAACTACGACGTACCACTCCATCTTTATAGATGATTATAAACTCAAACCTATCCAATTAATCCTTAATAGTTGGAATTAAACTCTATAATAACCCTTTAAGCCTTCCTGGATGGCCTGAAACTCAAGTGTAACACTTCCATATTTCGGTAAAACACTAAACTTTGGTGTGGATCCTTTAAGTCTTCCTAGATGACATTAAACTTCATTATAAAATTCTATATTCCTTGATTTTAGTAAACTCTAGCATAAAATTTTAAGAATTTATAGGCAAAAATAAACACCAGTGTAATATTTAAGACTTTTTGAATGAAAATATCTCCAACTCAACCTTTAAGTCTTCATAAAAAACATTAAAATCTGGCATAAACTTTCAATATATTGGAAGAAAATAAAATCATGTATAAACCCTTTTAAGCTTTTTGAATAGAACTAAACTCTATTATACCCTTTGTGCCTTCCCATATGGATTTAAACTTGGTAATAACCCTCAGGACTTCTTATATGTATTTAAACTATGGAATAACTCTCATGGATTCATGGATGGTGTTAAATTCTAGAATGGATTTCAATATGGATTTAAATTATAGCATAACCACCCCTCCATATATGATTAGTGTTTGATACCCTATGATTTAGGTATGAAATGATTTAATTTTAGGAGGTGTCTATCAAATGCATAAAAGAGTAAGATTCAACCAAATTTAAAGAAACCAACCCAAAATCATACCACAACTGCACTATAATGGTATAAAAACCTACGTGGAGTGGCGGAAAAGGTAGTCAACGGCAGCGATGGGCGGCGAGGCACACTGATGGGTGGTGAGAACCATCACCGGTGGTAGGGAGGTGAGCTAGGGTTTGGGTCTCATGGGGGTCGCGGGAAGAAGGTGGGGTCATGGGGGTTGGGGGGAGAAGGGGGGTCAGGGTCAGATGTTGGGGGGAAGTGGTGCTGATGGGTGGTGAGAACCGTCACCGGCGGTGGGGAGGTGAGCTAGGGTTCTAGGATCATGGTTATTTGGGGAAGAAGGTAGGTTCGTGGGGGTCGGAAGGAGAAGGGGGGTCGAGGTCAGGGAAAAGTGTCGCCACTAAAAAAATGGGGTGGTTTAGTGGAGGGTTTTAATAAACCACCGCTAAAACCTTTTAAAAAAAGGTTTAGTGGTGGTTTACAAAACCGCTGCTACAAGACCGCCGCTAAATGTGATTTATGTTTTAGTGAATGATGGAATTTTTTCATAGTTGAGCAGAATATATGTATGAGTTGTGTGATGTTTATCATCTGAAAGCCATCATTCATGAACTCCACCAAAGCCAAGCTCTACCAGATTAAAAACTGATAATTGATTGTCCATTTCATCATCAATATTCCCCTCGTTTCATACTATGTGTTTTTGTTTTGAGGGATATTCAGATTTAAAATAATGATGGTAGAAAAAAGAAATTTTCTCTTGCAAATAAGCTTCAGCAATTAAGCCTTCAATTGATGCTTTGTTACATACTTTTTTCTTCAATTTCTACATGCATCTCTCGAATGGTTACATCCATCAAAATTGTACTAGACCTCCAAATTTATCTTCATGTGGAAAATGTAATATCAAATGTTCCATTAAGTCAAAGAAAGTCGGCGGTAATATTTTTTTCAGTTTACATATAATTACAACAATATCTTCTTCCAGTTTTCTTAGTGAATCGTAGTCTATTTTCACTGCACAAATGTCTTGAAAAAAATATGATATGTCTGTTATTGAATCCCAAATCATAGAATTCAACAAACCTCTAAATACAATAATCATAAGTATTTCCATTATAACATGATAATCATGACTTTTTAATTTGGTAATATGACCATTCTTAACACATCTGCCCAAATTGGAAGCATAGCCATTTGGAAGTCTCATATCTGTAATCCACTGAAAAAATAATAAGCAACTCTCTTTGGACAGTGTATAAGCTGCTTTTGGCTTCATTAACCTCTACGATCTGATATTTTGAAACAGTTCAAGTTCCAGTCACCTACAAATTTGGGCAAAATCTAATTGTGCCTTTACATTATGTTTAGTCATACCTGGTATATCTAAAACTGTATGAAATATATTATCAAAACAGTTATTCTCAATATTCATGACATCTAACATGTGGTGGACCAACAAATCATATCAATATGTCATGTCTCAAAAAATGCTCTGTTTTATACAATTGTGTTCTTTCCCAAAGCCATGAATTTTCTGTTGGTTTACTATTGGACCAAATGTGATGGGAGGTAATAAAAATACAACTGATTTTAACTTTGTACCTGAGATCATTTTTGGAGGTTCATCCCTTTCAATTGTGCCTTTTTTGAAATGAGATTTTTTACTTCGAAGAGGATGATCGGTTGGAAGAAATCTATGATAACAGTCAAAATAGCAAGGTTTTTTTCCATTGATGAGCATAAATGCTTTATTGTCTTTCATATAGTAAGGAAATGATTTCTAACCATGTGTACTCCATCCAGAGAATATGCTATATGCTAGGAAGTTACTAATTGTCCACATCAATGTAGCTTTTAATATGAAATTTTGTTTCGCAGCAACATCATATGTACTAACACCATTACTTCATAATGAATTTAACTCATCAATCAATGGTTTTAAATAAACATCAATATTTTTTTCAGATGTACTAGGATTAATAAGGTCAAAAAGATATAGGTCTCCTTCATTAACATCCATGGAGGTAAATTATACAGAGTTATAAAGATAGGACAACATGAATACTGACTACCATAAGAACCAAATAGATAGAAACTGTCATTAGAAAGATCCAATTGCATGTTCCAGACTTCTAAAGAAAAAGACGGATGCAGTTGGTCAAAATTTTTCCATGAATCACCATCAGATTGATGATTCAAGATTTTACCAGTTGAAATCTTGGTTTTGTGCCATGACATCATTGAAACTGTGTTCTGAGACATAAATAAATGTTTTAAACTGGGTGTAAGTGGGAAATATCTCAACTGTTTTACATGAATTGATCTAGACTTCCCCGGTTGAGATTATTTAAACCTCGATTATCCACATGTGGGACAACTATTCAACGACTCATTTTCACTAGAATATAAGATGTAATCATTTTCACATGCATGAATCTTCTGATAACTAAGTCCTAGATTATGAACCAACCTCTTGCTCTCATATTAATTTGTAGGCAACACATTTCTTTTAGGTAATAGTGTTTTAACCAAAGAAAATATCTGATCAAAACAGATGTTTGAAATTACATTATCTAATTTAATAGCCATAAATTTTGCAACTACTTCTAATTTTCTTATCTTGCAATCAGGATATAATTCATCCTCAGCAGACCTCAACAAATCATAAAATTTAGATGGTGCCAACTCAAGAGTTAAATAAATATCATCCTGAGTTTTAGTTTGTTAAACAGATGGACCTGCAACATCATGTACTAAATTTTGAAACCTTGATGGATCTGGAATCAAGTTATTAGTATCTTATCTGGAACTGCATTCACTGTGTTGATACCAAAAAACATAATCTAGTTGAAAACCAAAATGCAAGAGATGTCCCCCAACCTTTTCAAATGTGTCAAACATTCTCAGAGCACATTTTTTACAAGGATACTTAATTGTGCCTTCTGAAACAAATTCTGGTTTTCATGATACAAATGATAAGAAAGGTTTAACACCCTCAATATATATAAGATTTAAACCAGAACCATTTGGATTTCTACACTGATTTATCCAAGCATAATCATTTAATAATGACTGTTGTCGACTTCTTTGTTCTATATTTTTCTACAAAATATAAAATCATTACTATTTTTGAATAATTTGAAATTAGAAAAACACTATCCAAAAAAGAAGATAAATAATTACAACTACTTCTTAATAATTACCACTAATTATGGGGGACACAATTTCCAGTGGATTGACGGCTACTCTTTTGTCTGATGACTCATTTTCTTGCACCTTTCTCACACTGAAATCAAAATGAAGAATCTCCTCTGAGGTACGCATATACATTCTCGTGTATATGAGAATGTATAAGCGTACCTCCAAGCAGATTCTTCATTGTGATTTCAGTGTGAGAAATCTGCAAGGAAATGAGATGTTGGATAAAAGAGCCCCCTTTTGTTGATGAATCATCTTCTTGCAATTGTCACTACCAGAAAACATTATGAAAAATGTGGTCCTACGAATGTACATCCAAACTCGTGCATACAATATTGGATATGCATACGTAGAAGCATATTTTTCATAATGTTTTGAGTTGATGAGAGTTCAAAGGAGAAGAGTCATCGAGCAAAAGGAGTGCCTCCAATCCAATGGAAATTGTTCCAAGTTATTACAATTTATTACAATTGATTTTATTACTAATTATTACTAATTATTACTAATTATTACTAATTATTAATAATTATTACTAATTATTACTAATTATTACTAATTATTAATAATTATTACTAATTATTACTAATTATTCCTAATTATTCTTAATTATTCTTAATTATTCCTAATTATTACTAATTATTACTAATTATTAATAATTATTACTAATTATTACTAATTATTAATAATTATTACTAATTATTACTAATTATTACTAATTATTACTAATTATTACTAATTATTACTAATTATTACTAATTATTACTAATTATTACTACTTATTACTACTTATTACTATTTATTACTATTTATTACTATTTATTACTAATTATTACTAGTTATTACTAATTATTACTAATTATTACTAATTATTACTAATTATTAATAATTATTACTAATTATTACTAATTATTACTATTTATTACTATTTATTATTATTTATTACTATTTATTACTATTTATTAC
Source organism: Viscum album (assembly GCA_963277665.1). Classification (NCBI taxonomy): domain Eukaryota; kingdom Viridiplantae; phylum Streptophyta; class Magnoliopsida; order Santalales; family Viscaceae; genus Viscum; species Viscum album. The sequence continues at coordinate 422,725,573 of OY728122.1, forward strand.
TATTTATTACTATTTATTACTAATTATTACTAATTATTACTAATTATTACTATTTATTACTATTTATTACTAATTATTACTATTTATTACTATTTATTACTATTTATTACTATTTATTACTATTTATTAATATTTATTACTATTTATTACTATTTATTACTATTTATTACTAATTATTACTATTTCTTAAAATTTGTTACTATTTATTACTATTTATTACTATTTATTACTATTTATTACTATTTATTACTATTTATTACTATTTATTACTATTTATTACTATTTATTACAAATTTATTACTATTTATTACAAATTATTACTAATTATTACTAATTATTAATAATTATTACTATTTATTACTAATTTTTTACTATTTATTACTATTTATTACTATTTATTACTATTTATTACTATTTATTACTATTTATTACTATTTATTACTATTTATTGCTAATTATTGCTAATTATTTCTAATTATTACTATTTATTACTAATTATTTCTAATTATTACTATTTATTACTATTTATTACTATTTATTACTATTTATTACTATTTATTACTATTTATTACTATTTATTACTATTTATTACTACTTATTACTAATTTATTACTATTTATTACTATTTATTAATATTTATTACTATTTATTACTATTTATTACTATTTACTACTATTTACTACTATTTATTACTAATTATTATTAATTGTTTCTAAATATTACTATTTATTACTATTTATTACTATTTATTACTATTTATTATTAATTATTACTATTTATTACTATTTATTACTAATTATTAGTATTTATTACTAATTATTAGTATTTATTACTAATTATTAGTATTTATTACTAATTGTAAATATTTATTACTATTTTTTCCTAATTATTATTATTTTTTCCTAATTATTTCTATTTTTTCCTAATTATTACTAATTAGCGTTAATTACTATTAATTACTACAAATTACAGCTACTAATTACTAATTACCGCTAATTATTTATATACATTACTTATTATCGTTAATAATTATTAATTATTACTAATTACTAAGAATTAGTACTAATAATTTCAATTTATTATTACAAATAAATACTGATGATAAAACAATTTAAATCTAATTTAATTACAACTAATCAACAATAATTAAAATTAATATAAAAAAATTAAATAAATACTAAATTAAATAAAACATAAATACCTTTAAACTTGGTCTCTTATAATTGTAAACGGCTTCACAACTTCTTCCTAAAAAAAACTAACTCAGAAAAATTTTCACTCTAAAATTAGAGTTTAGAGAGACAGAGAAAGTATGAATTGATGGGAAGGGAAAAACGGATGGGGGTATATATATAGGTTGGATTAGTTGCGACGGGAATATTTGTGAATGGTATCACGTCGCAAATAGTACTATTTGTGACGGGACTCGTCGCAAATACCTTCGGCCGCATTAATTACTGTCGGCGGTTAAAAGGGTATTTACGACGGGTCCCGTCACAAAAAGTGATCTGGCGACACACTTTTTGTAACGGGACAACATCTAGTCGCAAATAGTATTTACCGTCGTTGGGTATTTGTGACGGGTCCCGTCACAAATAGTATTTATCGCCCCCCGATATTTGTGACGGGAGGTGCCTCCTCATCGCAAAAATCAGTTTTTCCCGTAGTGCATCAATCCAAAATCCACCTGAATTGGAACTAAAACAACTGCCTCAAGATTTAAAATATTTATATCTTGAGAATGGAAACAAGTTGTCTGTCATCATTGCTAGTTCACTCCCTCCTGAGCATGAATTGTGACTGCTTGAACTTTTGAGGGAGTATAAACAAACATTGGGATGGACACTTGCGGGCATTCCTGGTATTAGCCCATCAATTTGCACACATCATATTTTATTAAATGATGAGGCTAAACTAGTGAGGCAGGCACAACGTCGACAGAACACAAACCTCCTAGAAGATGTGAAAAAGGAGGTAACGAAATTATTGGCTGCTAGAATCATTTACCCCATCTCTGACAGCCAATGGGTCAGGCCCGTTCAAGTAGTTCCTAAAAAAATGGCCTTACAGTAATCAAAAATGAAAACCATGAATTGGTTCCAACTCATGTGCAGAATAGTTGGTGTGTCTGTATAGACTATCGTCGACTAAACCAACACACTAGGAAGGACCATTTCCCTTTGTCATTCATTGACCAAATGCTAGAGAGGCTAGCGGGTAAGTCCCACTACTGTTTCCTTGATGGGTATTCTAGATACTTTCAAATCCATATTGCCCCTGAGGACCAAGAAAAGATGACCTTCACTTTCCCCTTTGGCACATTTGCCTATAGAAGGATGTTATTTGGTCTGTGCAATGCTCCGGGTACTTTCTAGTGATGTATGGTTAGTATTTTTTCGGATTACCTAGAGAATTGTATGGAAGTATTCATGGATGATTTCACTGTTTATGACTCCTCTTTTGATGAATGTTTGAGTAGTCTTGCTTCAGTCCTACGTCGTTGTATTGAAAAGAATCTTGTATTAAATTATGGGAAATGTCATTTCATGGTGCGACAAGGTATAGTTTTGGGGCATGTAATTTTTGGGGATGGTATCCAAGTAGATAAATCAAAATTTGATGTCATTTCTTCCCTACCATTCCCCAAAAATGTACGGGATGTGCGGTCTTTCCTAGGTCATGCTGGATTTTACTGTTGTTTCATTTGTGACTTTAGTAAAATTGCACTCCCCCTCTCTCGATTGCTCCAAAAAGAAAAGGAATTTGTTTTTGATAATGAATGTGATGAAGCTTTTAATAAGTTAAAATAGAGGCTCACATCACCCCCAGTAATCCAACCACCTTGGTGAGATTTACCATTTGAGCTCATGTGTGACGCATCTAACTATGAAGTTGGGGTAGTCTTATCACAAAGGGTCAATTGAGCTCTATATGTCATTGACTATGCCTCACGTACATTGGAATCTGCCCAAGAAAACTACACCACAACTGAAAAAGATTTTCTTTCCATTGTGTTTGCCTTGGATAAATTCAGGTTGTATCTTTTAGGGTCCATAGTCATTTTGTTCTCTGACCATACAGCCCTCTAATATCTCCTTAAGAAACCATAAGCCAAACCACGTCTCATTAGTTAGATGATCGTCCTTCAGGAGTTCAATTTAGAAATTAGAGATAAAAAGGAGCAGAGAATGTGGTGGCTAACCATATCAGTAAGATCCACCCATCCTTGTACATTGACTCATCCCCCTATCTTCCTATAAATGATATGTTTCCTGATGATCAATTGTACCGAGTGCAAGATGTTATTCCTTGGTATGCTGAAATTGTAAATTATTTGGTAGCATCTTGCATTCCTACTTATTTCAACAAAAACCAGGTCAACCGTCTAAAACATGAGTCTCATTGGTACATTTAGGATGACCCCTACCTTTGGTGCACCTGTAGTAATCAGGTCCTTAGGCGTTGTGTTCCCGATAGTGAGTTTCAGTCTGTCCTTAGATTCTACCACACTCTTTCTTATGGGGGCCACTTTGGTCCCAAACGTACTACTTGCAAGGTCCTTGATTCTGGTCTTTTTTGGCCCACATTGTTTCGGTATGCCCATGACTTCTGTAAATCTTGTCCTTACTGTCAAAGAATGGGGAATGTATCTAAAAGAAATGAGATGCCACAAAAACCCTTTCTCTTCCATGACATTTTTTATTTTTGAAGCATTGAATTTATGGGACTATTCCCCAATTCATTTGGTAACCTGTAAATTCTATTGGTAGTGTATTATGTTTCAAAATGGGTAGAGGCATGAGCTACAAGGACTGATGATTCTAAGGAAGTTGTGGAATTTTTAAGAACCCAAATTTTCTGTAGGTTTGGCATACCTAGGTTCATCATCAGTGACCAGGGTTCTCATTTCTTCAACTGAACAATGCAATCTCTTTTGCGTCGGTATGGGTTTGGTCATCTAGTGTCTACTGCATATCACCCACAGACTAATGGTCAAGTCGAGGTGTCAAATAGAGAGGTAAAACAAATTCTTGAAAAAATGGTTCAACCCAACATAAAATATTGGAGTCTTAGACTCGATGATTCATTATGGGATTACCATACTGCCTTTAAAACTCCCATTGGAATGTCACCTTATAGGCTTTTTTTTTTTGGAAAAAGTTGTCACCTCCCTATTGAGATTGAGCATCGGGACTACTGGGACATTAAACAATGCAATTCTAACCTTTCTGGTGCAGGTTCTCAGAGGAAGTTATAGATCTAGGATCTGGAGGAAATATGTAGATATTCTTATGAGAACTCCATGATTTATAAGGAGCAAACCAAGGCTGACCATGACCACCTTATCCTTCATCATGAGTTCCACATTGGGAATAAGGTACTCCTATACAATGCAAGGTTGAAGTTGCATCCAGGTAAGCTTCATTCCCGTTGGTTTGGACCATACACTATTACTAATTTATCTCCATTTGGTGTTGTTCTTGTTCAAAATGAAGAAACTAAGAAAACCTTCACTGTCAATGGGTAGTGGCTAAATCACTTCCACAAAGCACTTCTGGAGTTCCCGATGGAGGAACTTCATATTCAAGAAGCAATCTATGAATGACACTCACCAGGTTTTATCCTTCCTTCCCACATTTTCTTTTATTATAGTGAGGATACTACACACTTTAGGTGTGGGGGGATGGGTACATTCTTGGGTTAGTTATGAATTTTCATCGTCTTTCTTCTCTTTTTCGCCTTTTTTATGGTATTTTTAATTTTCCCCATCTTGTTCGGTTTATTAGTATTTTAATATTCTTTCTTCTTTCTTCTCCTTTTCACCTTCTTTATGGTATTTTCACTGCCCCCCCCCCCCATATGGTCACCAAATCAAGGAACTTACTGAAAATGCATGTTGAAATTTTTTATTCCATATTGATTTAACATTTGATGAAAACATGACTCTGTTATGGAATGAATGTTTGTATGAATTTAACATTAGGGAGTGATTTTTAGTGAATTGGTTTTCTATAAATGATATAAATGTTTGTATCTCTGTGAAACCTTTGAGAAGATTGATGCATATTGTGTGAGTTGATTTTGGGAAAACTGTGTCACTAATATCTCCACACATTTTTGCACCAAACCACAAAGTGTGAATATTTCTTACTTAATAGAAGGTAAATATATGTTAGGTTAATATTTTTCAGCTTAAAATGATATTTCCATACATTCATTCCTTATCTGATCTGTTTCATTATTGTACCAGATTGACCTATGTGTGTGTACCTGATATCCGACTGTTGTACGCCCTCAAAAAAATCAAAACAAAATTGGGTTGTGTCTTGGGAAGTTCAAAAACCACTCCTACTTGACCTTTTATCTTGTTATAACTATTAAAATTAGTTTCATGAGAAGATCAAATAAGGTTTGAGAGATGAGTGTGAGATTTTTTCCAAATGCAACTTCTGAAAAAAAATGAGGGGAGTGATGAAATGTGAAACATATGGGGATATCTAGGTCAGGAGCTTATGGTTTGACTTATGGGAATTATTAAGTGAGTGGGTCTTGAAATATTATTTCAAAGGATGTATGGTAGGTTCGGTGGACAAAATCATTTAAGATGAAAAATGTTAAAATAACCTATATTTATTAGATAGAGAGTCGAAAGAATAGCATGGAATGGTTTTCACACACACACATGGATAGTTAGTGGCATGGTTTAATTTTAAATTCCTTTCTCAATTTGGTATCATTAATCTCTTTTAATTTCATTGTGATATGATTTATGAGACATCTTTTCCCATTTTCACTAGGCAGAACTCCTTAGTGTGGTTTGTGCATTGATCACAATACTTTAATGAATTAAAATTTCCTCAAATGTTAAAACTTCATGATGTTGGTAATATATACATGCATAATTTTTTTAGGATATTTGACTTTTCCCAGGAGTGTAAATTTTTAGGTGTGGGGGTGTGATCGCACCGTGATTCACTGTTTCATTTTTACCCTTACACCATTGTGCTAAACTAGTTTTGTATTGAAAATTATAAAAATAATAACAAATTTAACTTCATGTTTGATTCAATTATTTTGTGTTTATTACTATTAAAAATGGAAATGATACTTGTTTTGATAATTTTATTGAAGGTGGAGGTGATTTGGAGGGCCCATGACAAATTTCAATAAAAATGGGTCAAGCTGCGCATGATCAAAGCACATCAGTTTACTAAACCGAACACTACTATAGTAAAGTGAATCCAAATGGGATGAATTTTTTTAATATGATACAAAATTTAATAGGATAAGTTTCATATCAAGGAATTAAATCTATATTCGGCTTCTAATGGGTCCATCCTAACTGATCTGTCGAAGCCACCGAATCTACACAAAGTCAAAACTAGTGTTCTGTAATATGTCAATATCTCGAGCTGTGATTGTCCAAATGACGCAAAACTTTCGGTGGAGATAGTCATGAGGCGGGTATACAACTTTTTAGTTTTTTAAAAAGTGATATAAGACTTTATGTCCATCTAAAACCATTAACAAAGTTATTTCTAGAAATCAGGATGCTCAAAATCATCTTCCAATTTTCCTATAAAATGGAACCTTGGGCTCCTCATTTGGAAGTTCAAACCATAAGTGAAGCTCTACCATTTTGGATTCTTGTAGGATTATCCTCCTCATCCTTGAAGTTCTGGAGGCCCCTATCCTCATAGGGTGATCAATAATGAAGAAGGAGTTCCACCCGATCTTTCTCCTCCTCCCGATGTCGATCTAAACGGTGGGTAATCATTGCAAGGGAGCTACGCACTTGAAGAGGGAGTTACATAATATTATATTCTACTGGTTTTGTGTAATTTTTGTGTGAATTATTTAACTTATGTTTAATCTTAATATGATTCTTCTCTGAATTCATTGATTTTGTTTAATTAAGTGAAACATTTCTCATTTCAATACCGATTGGGTTGAGCTTCAAGTGGGAATCTTGGGTTGTTTCGATTAGACAACACAAGCATCCTCTTTCTCTCACACATACATGATATTTTAGTATTCTTTGGTAGACCTCACTCTATTCTTGAGTTCCAAACCTTGACAACATAGTTGTTATATCAAGGGGTGATTCTTTGTGCATCATTTTAAGAGGAAAGAGGGGAACCAAGATCTTAGTTAACCCTCAACCAAAAGATTACACTAAAACCTAATAATCAATTAAGAATGAGGAACTCTTAAAGTGTTGTAGTAACTTATAAATGATCACTTATTTATCTAATTTTTTTTAAAATACACTTTGTATTTCAACTTTACAACTCTTTACGTTAAGTTACTTTCTTAAAATTGTTTACAAAAATCACCCCCTCTTTTGTTCTTCTTATTAAAAATAAACACTCAAAACCTATCAACGCTCCTTGAGAGACGACCTAGGGTCTTCCCTAGACTACAAAATCTTCTTTAAATAACTATCAATTTGACGTGTCATGAAAAAGTGGTCACTTGTGCCATGGAATTATTATGTTTACCATACATTACTTCTTATTACCTATTATACCTAAACATGGTTCTAGTTCTTTATCACAAGCTTTATTTGTTATAGACACCATTGGTGGTGGCGTGTTGAGTATATCTCACACCCTATTTGGGTTGTCAATTAGTACCTGGACATAATTCATAGATATAGGTAGGGATAAGGTAAATCACTCGGTTGTCAATGCTTGATTTATTGTAGCATAAGAGCAAGGAAGCATGGGACCAAGCTTTGGCTCATGATTCTATCTAGAGATAGTCCTTTTGGTCTTTTGGTTATTTTGATTTACATGTATGTATGTGTGATGACACTATTTTTCCTATTCCTTTTAGTTATATATATGTAATTACATCATTCTGTATGTGTAACTGATATTATTATTTATGGATTTATTATTTTTATTATCTCGATGTTTTACTTCCACTGGTTTAGTTGTCATTTATTATTCTTCCATTATTATCCATTTGTTACGCTGATGTGTTACTCTAGTTTTGAGGGTATATTCTCCCCACTATACTACCTAAGAACCTCACTACTAGTTTTCAACCTATGGAATACGGGGAGGTTGACTTGGGACCTTATGACCCACTGAATCGAGGCACCATTTAGTGGCTCCTAGGTCAGGATGCTTCACCACACATATTTCCTAGATTTTCAAAAACTCCAAATGCCTCCTAGAAAACCCCAAAAAATAAATAGGGTATATGCTAGTAAAATTTGAGGAATATAATTCTAAAAACTATATATATTTTTATATTTCAAAATCCACTATGATATCTTCTCCATTAATAAATTTTAAAATTGCTATTGTACCTTATAATGTATCTCCATTATCTCCCCATCAATTATCCCATGTATCCACAAAACTCAAATCAAAGGAATGCACATTGCCTGAAGCATCATCTCTATATTTTAAATAACCCAAATTATTTTCTCAATATAAGATACATAAAGTATTAATTCAAATTCATCCAATATAAAAACAAGATAAGGGTCTTAATGACACATCTTCACTTAAGGATCATGGAAAAAATTTTGAACCACTACATATTATTAGGAAAAATCTGGTCTATAATCTATAATACTACTTTTTTAAAGTGTATAAAAAGGATCCATATATTGTGGAATTGATGTTCCCCCATTCCCAAGTGTATATAACCCAATATAGGATTCACATTGATGATCATATATTCATTACCATCAAATATCATGGGTTTTAACAATTGATCAGTGTGATGTTTTTATAAACTCTTGGATAAACTTATATGCATTCGAATAACTTTAAACCTTTTCATTTTATTATATAAAAAACTAGGACCTAAAGGAGTCATTTCACCCATTTCATCCAAACATTTTATCAAACAGTATGGCTATCTATACAATGAAAATAATATTTCCATACAAATAGATGTCTAATAATTTTTACTATATAGGAACTCCTTAAATGGAAAATAAACCTTCTATGATATTCCAAAATCAAGCATCTATGATTATAGAAAATTATTAAAAAAGATAAAATAATGTGATCAATTCACCTGTCTATAAATGAATTATATTTTAGGATCTACTCAGCTACATTTCCATTGCACACTAAATATCCCTCCTAACTCTAAATGAAGATTGAGGCCCTCATTCCTAGATGATATCCATCAGAACTTCATAAATAATAAAAATCTATTTAAAATAATGATTTTAAATCTCAAAAATTGGAAATATTTTCGCATAAAGGGATTAAATGAACTAATTTTTTGAGTTAATCCACTAAAAATCACTATTGTTGTTAAATAGTGTTCTCAGGAACCCAAAAATAATTTCTAGATATATGTCATCATAATTATATACATAAACCAATAGAGGGTGTAAAAACCCCACTAGTCTTTAATACTATATCTTCTCTCATTGATTAAACAAAAATTCATAAAAAAAAATAAATAACATACTTCTTAATTATGAACCACCCAAACTAGAAATGAATCTCGTGATATATCATGGTCACCCTAAGATGATCCTCCCAATCCAAATGGTGAAACCTCCTCAATATCTCTATTCCAAGTTTGACGAGAAACAACAACTGTTACTTAAAATAAATTAGTGGATCTATCATATTAATAGACTCCCCACTATTTATGATGTTCCTCTTCATCAAGTAGTCTTTATAAAAAAAACTACCCAGATTTTAACAGCTCCAATAACTTGTTTATCACAATGATGAAAGGAAGCATTGTGCCATGTGTTGTCTCTATTAACACAATGTGAATTTCCACAAAAAATATAATATTATTCCATTTATCTCAATAATTATTCACTATGTGGATTACATTTTCTCTACTTAATTAATCTAATAACATGTAATAAGGTCTTTCCAATGAAATCACTACCATAACATTCTTAGGATTAACAATGATCCCTCTATCTGGAACAACATGATTGAGGAACATTTCCTATTAAATATAGAAATGGAATTAAATTAATATAGCATTTAACTTATACTCAAACACATATAAAGTCATATTATTACAACCTTGATTTATGTTCAGAAAAAATGTGGTTTTTTAGACAACCACCACACTCTAATCACCAATCATCTGTGATTCTGAAAACCTCACTCTCTTGATCCCCATGATATATATTTATCTGTATGGCTATACTGACATTATGATTAATCTATCATATGTCATCCTACCTTCCAACACTCATATACAATATTTTATTAAAAAATTTACCATTATGTGGCCAACCTACTCACTAATGAGATATAATACCAACACATAACTCCTACTAGTTAATTCCAACCCAACACATCATCTTTAGTGTTAAAGATATCTAACACTATAGGTAACACATCTAGATTAAAAATTATGTGATCCCTACTATTTTAATACCCATTTTATTGTTCCAAGAGAACTATAATTAATATCCCATTCCTTCTTCATTAAAAATACTCAATAAATACCCAATATGAGAGTTTAAGGATATAATGGTATTCCAATCTACCACAACCCAACATTATCAGTGACTTATTATCCCAAACCCAAATTCTTGAGAAATATACCAAAAACTAATGAACTCAATTACCTATGAGTGAATCCCATGATCCTTCCTAGTAGGAAATATACCTCATTTTATGATATATCTAAAATTATGATCAATGTTCCATTAAATTCAAACCAAACATAATGGTTATCACACTCAATTTAACACATATTAAGAGCTTCAATTTCAATCCACTCATATTGGTTGATGGAATCAACTTAAACACAATATTCACTGGGTGATACAATAGAGAATTGATCAAATATTTTTTTCAAATTCCCAAATGTGATCATCTAATAATCCTCACTTAACTCCCAGTACATACCCCCAGCTTATTTGAAACCCAATTTGTAACGACGCATGATTTTGGATCCTTTAAAATGATACTATCTTTGATAGACTATGTCACAAAAAACACCAAAATAATGCAGCACTAGACTAAAATGAACTAATAAAAATTAAAAATATTTGATGAATATAATAATTAGTAAATAAAATGATAATAATCAACTAAAAAATAGAAAAATATGTTTCTTCATTGATGAATATTTTAACAAAAAAGATTCCTTTAGAGGAAACATTTAAAAAATGCGAATTTTTTAACATGATAAATTGAAATGATCCTAGTTAAAATTTTATTATAATATAAAATATTTATATTTATAAACCATTATGTAAGTATTTAACAATTTAGAAATTATTATGTTTAAAGACAGTTTATGTGTAAAAAATCATTTTTCAATGAAAATACTTTTCTTTATATTTTTTACCATAAATTAAATATCTAAATATATATATTTTATAATTTTAATTTTATGAAAATTAAAAAAAAAAATAGAATGTGAAAATTATCTTAAGATATTTTTTTAAATAAAATTTATTTTTAGGTGAATAGTTAACAATACAGTTTTTATTAATTGTAGCTTTTATGGCTGTAAAAAGAAGTAAAAGTTGAAAAATTATAAAATATTTTCCATGATCAAGGATGTATGTAACAAGTAAAACTGAAAATTTTAAATTGCTATTATTAATTTGTAAAATCGGTAATTAAAAAACATAAGTAATATTTTCTAATAAACACTTTTTTTATCTTTTCATTTAATTAAATATTATTTTGGTAAAAAATTAGATTTATTTGAAATAAAATTAAATATTATTTAATGTATAATAATAAAATTATAGCATTAAAATAAAATAAATTGAAAATGTTATAGTACACATAAATTTTAATCCTAAAAATACACTTTGTAGAAATAAGTTTTTGCGTGTTACGTGTGATAATGTTAAAATTTAGTTTTTTTACACACACACACATATATATATATATATATTATCTAATAAAATGGAATTCATATTTTTAATAATTATGTTCAAATTATATAAAAAATTTCATTTTATTTTTATTCTTCAAAATTAAATAACTAAGGTAAATATTATTTAGAACTGTAAAACCAAAAAATAGTAAAATTGAAAAATTGAACAATAAAGGACTTAAAAAATGTTTAATACATGTGTGAAAATATATTGTTGAGGGATGATCAGTCTAATATCATCCTAAAATCCATTATTATCCATTTTGGAGTCTTCTTGAAATGTGATACATGTTCTATCTTTATATTAAGTTGAAATATTTACAAAATGTCATTCTCACCACTTATAAAAGGGGCCTCTCACCACCCCTTCAAGAACATAAAAGAATTAGATTTCCACCTAAAACTCTGAAAATTCACCACCTATTATAATCTTATACCATTACCTTGAGTCTGTAGGAAAGTTAAATTACCCTAATACCTCTATTTCCAAGAAGTATTCAAAGGGAAATCCCAAGTCCTGAACATGATTAATTATTTCCTAAATTCTTTTTTTGCTATATTACCTTCCAAATATAAATTTCTAATTCCTATATAACCAAATAATTATTATTTGTATATTGAATGTTACTATTCTTAGGTAATAACTATTAATCACCCTTTCCTAGTCATATTATGAAAACTAAAACCTCCATTTGTTTCATTGTGCAGAAAACTACATGCATGAAATAATGATTTTTTTTTATTCACCACCCCCTCTCTTCACTGATTATAATGATGAAATTGATGAATAAATGTGAAATATATAATATAATTATGGTTATGAATAAAAAATTATAATCCACATTATTTCCCTATAATTATTTGAGAAATGAAAATATTAATCGTAATTTGTGAGGACACCCACCTCCATGAAGTATCTTATCTCATTTTTCATCAAGTTTCATTAGTATTTATTAAACTCTCTTAAAATAAGATTAAATGCAACACCCTGAGATTTTAAAAGAGGAATATCATGTTCAATAGCATGAATGACATAAAACTCCAAGCTTAGAATAGAATATAACACCCCAAGACTTTATAATGTATTTACTTTTAAATAAATTCAATCTATTCAATAATTTTCAATGCACACAACATCAGGTTTGAATGAAACACAATACTCTTTTAAAATATTATTATTTAAACTTGATCATTATATCCTAGACATTAAGATGGAGGGTGTGAATAGTAATAAATAAATTATGAAAATTTTATGTTTACACATATATAAAATAAATTAAATGTTTATCTATTTATTATAAATATAGTAAGAATCATTTTAAAGATAAAGAAAGGTCTTATAAAAATTATATTTTTCTGAATAGAGAATTAGTTGTACGTTGTGCACATAATTTAAAATTAATTTTTAAAATTTTAAAAAAAATTATTTGATAAAATTAACTTAATTTTTTAAATAATAATATCAAAATTATATTAGGGTGAATTTTTGGGATTTTTCTGAAAAAAAATCATTTTCTAATGAATAGTGGAAAATACTGAATTTTAATTAAAAACTACCTTTTTGTTTAAATTATTTATAATGATAAATTATATTATGAATTGGTTTTAAATAAAAAAAATTTTAAATTATATATATATATTAACCCAATTTAGTTCATTTCAATAATTTTTTATATTTAATTTTGATATAAAAACATTGTAAACTTTTGAACATTTTCTCTTTGAAAACTCTCTTTCTCGTTACGTCTGCAGAATTAATTTTAAATTAAAATTTTCCACTTCTGTGAATGTAATTTAGAAAAATTGATTTATTTTTTTTAATTGTAATAATTTATGTTATATAATATGGTTGACTTAATTTTTGACCAAAATGAAGAGTGGATACAGTAAAAATTAGTTAGCGTGATTAAGGTGAAAATTGATTTATCAGGGGGTTAAACTAAAAAGATAAGGATTAAAATGACCTAAAAACTTGTATAAAATCAATTTTATGGATATATTTAGATCCTATAATGTATAATTATTTATAATACTCCATTTTATACACTTTTGGAATGTGAAAAATGTGGGTGTACCTTTTTCTTTTCAAAAATTACAAGTGTATCAGTCACCTCGCTTATAAAAGGCCACCCTTTATCCTCTCTTATTAACACCATAAAAACATTTTGGTTAAGCCAATAACTGACCAAATAACTTCCCAAATTCTATCCTATAATCCTATAATCCTTATTTTTTTCTGAAATCCAACCTAGGAAGGCTTTGGTGTGAACCTAAAGAGGATGCCTGAAGAAGAGGTAATGTTCTTCAATGAGTGTTTTTATTTTATTTCTTCCTTAACCTCCTTAAATTATTATTAAACCATTATGATATAATAAAATAAGTATATTACATATATTTCTATTTTTTTATGATAATTTAATGACCTAAAATCATCTCCACTTCAACAAAATGGGTTATGAAATCATCATTTGTGTGTACGGAAAACTACCACCTCGCGAACTAAAGTCATTAATTTTTCCATTACCACCTCTCATAGTTGGGTATGATGATGGATATAAAGAATATATATGATATTTATAACATAATTATACCTCTAGAGTTATATCATATATACCTTTTTACTTTTCATTCCGTAAGAGATATGATATCGTCGCTCGTGTGTACAGCGGACTACCACCTCACAAAGCGATGTGATTTGTTTTTCACTAACGCTTTTCATGGAAAGTGATAAGGATAAATTTAATGATTATATGTGATATAAATGAAATAATTATGATATTAGTGAAATATTTATAATTTTTAAAATATAATATATATCATTTTCATTCTTACCTTTTCACTCAATGAAATATGATAATGTCGTTTGTTTATGTGTGGACTACCGCCTTCATGAAACAATTGGACTCTCTTTTCATCACCACACCACATGGATGATTTATATATATAAGTATATTTAAATAAATAATATTTTATTTATGATATTATTATAATTATGTAAATATAAAATATTAGTTACTTTCTTTCCATAATGATTTTTGAAAAATGGAAATGTTACTCATGCGTACGTACGGCCTACCATCTCCATGATCGTAATGTACTTCATTTCTGAAAACCATCTTTCATTATTGTTCTTAAAAGTATAATTGATGTATAAATATGATAATTATGTCATTATTATTATTATTTATATGATTTAACTATATAATATGCACAAGAATCGGATCTTTCATGATAAAATACGTATGGGAAAACAAGGCAATTAACACCCAGAATAGTGAAAATAATGAAAGATTGTTATTAAAAAGGTGATAAGATGTTATAAAAGGATAATATATGATTTTATAAATATTAATATTGTTTTTATAAGTTAATATCTTGTTTAAAACCTCTATATATTAGTTTAAATCATGTTCAACTAAAAGGATGTGTAGGGTAAGGGATTTCGTCTCAATTTATATTCCATTGAGACTTATTCATTATTATGCACCAATTCACTTTTATATAGTGCATATATTGTCCCTTTGAAATTTAATATCATAATTCATTAATAATTTATGGTATTTTAATTTTATTTCATCCAAGGGTATTTGAATTGAAAATTACCAAGTGGTTAGAGTTAATGTATAATCTCACTTTCTTTTATGATTATTAACTTTCTCTTGAAACAATCTCTTTCTTTTGATAATTTTTCATTAGTCATTACATTTCTCTTAAATATCCATATTATTATATGATTTATAAGATTATTTACTAAGATGTATACCATTTTTACATATTGTGTTTACTTTGAAATTTATTTGATTAACTGGGGAAATATAGATAAACCTTTATCCTTTACTCAATACAGATAATTATTTATAAGGAACATTGTTCATAAATTAAATTGATAATTCGATATATAAGTAATGTTTTGGAAATTAAGACATGGGTGGGGAGTAGTTATATATATCCCCTTGATGCATTGATACGTCTCATGATACAAATTAGTTGGCCAAACCAGATGAGTTTGTACCAAGTAGTTTTAAACCATATTGTTAAAGATCTTGACGGTAGAGGTATCATGTTCCTGAGACATAAAGTACAATAATTAAGCATCTCTTTCATTAATAATTCGATTATTTTTATACATGTTATTTTCAAAATGATATTATCTATGGATGCATTTCATTATCCAATGTTGATTAAATGGCATGTGTTTGCAGTTATTTACCTTGACATATTAATTATGCCTTATCTTATCATGATAGTCAGGTTATTTAAATGGAACGTTTGTTCAATTATTTACCTTTCCATATTGATTATGTCTTATCTAATTATGATTTCAATGTTATTTATTAAAAGGAATGTGTGTCCAATTTTTTAGAATTCCATATTTATTATTATTTATTGAGTCATGATAGCTTCCACTATATGTAACCCTTACTGAGCATTTGATGTCACCCTTATTTTGTTTCCTTTCCCTAGGATTACATGAAGTATAATTTTATTGATATGAAAGGATATTCTAGATTTAATAATTATATTCTCTAAAAAAATATTGTAATTTTTGTTTTTAAATTTAATATGGGAATCATGTATGTATCTATTTTACCAAGACTACTAAACTATTCGGTCCTTTGGGATGAGATTCCTTGTATCTTATGTCATTGTAATAAATCATACATCATCTTCAGGTTACTATGTTCAGGGTTTCTATAGTTGGTATCAGATTAATTTTAGTAGAAACCTTGGGAACTAGATTTAGAAAAACAAAGATTAGGGAACATAACTCTATGATAATATTTGAGGATAAGTATATAAGAACATCCTAAAGTTTTGGTAAGGAATATATTATTTTAGTTTTCCTAGTAATACATCCTTTTATGGATACTACAAGTGGATGTGGTTCTATCATAGAGGTACCTAGGGGTAATAAATCTAAAAAGGACACATTGGTCTTGACTCGATCGTCACCCGATGCATGACAACGGTCCTTAATGTGCACCTAGTTTAACACTACCAGGGGATATGCTTAGAATAATTCAAATTTTTTTTACAAACCATTATGAAGGATTTGAAAATAAAAATATCCCTAACGAACTAAATTTTATTATTCTGAGATTAAAAATGAATAAATTTTAGTTTATGTTAAGTGTTACATAATATTTATAATTAAAAATTATATTTTAAAATCCATAATTTTATGAGCTAATCCAGTATATGTCATTGTTTATAAATGGTACCTAAAAGTAATAAGGTCATCAACACTCATTTCTAATTTATAGATTTCCCTACTGATGAAGTTAATACAACTGGTATTGGAACTTAGAAAATTATGGCTATATTAGGGTAGCATAATCAAGTTATGACAAATAAAATTTTCCAGATGGAGAAACATATTCCTCCAATGTCATATTACTTTATACAACAAAATTCCACATCATTGGGTGGCACTAATAATCCAATGGTAGCTGTAAAATGGATTAAGTCTCTGGAAAATATATTTATGGACATGGGATGTGGTGAAAATGAAAAGATTACACTTGTAGTGTATTTTTTGAGAGGAGATACTGATCAGTGGTGTTCATTGATTCAGAATACTAAGGAGGAAGAGGAAATAAAACTCATGGAATGGAAATCATTTAAGGATACATTATTAGATAAATATTTCCCTTGTGATCAATAAACTGATAATTGTTGAAATAAACACCCTAGTACTTTCTTGAAGGGAATGGGATTTTTCCAAAAGTGTGGAGAGAAAGTCCACCATTCTCGTGATTGAAAGGGTAAGTAAAAAAGTCTAATGTGAAATGATTCCACTATAAGGATATAGGGATCTATGAAAATGAATTTCCCAAGCATCAAGGTAATATACCTCAAAATAAGCTAGTGGATCAAGGTTATTATTATTTTATTGATACAACTAAAGTGGAATGATTAATGTGCTTGTGTATTTGGATCCAATAAATATGTTGTAAAAGTATTTTATTGATGATATTATTCTTATAAGAATCGTGAAATGTATAAGGAATGTACTTCAGTACTATTTCTTAAAGGATTTGAAAGCATGTGTTTAATGGTACTAAGAAAAGTAATTCAGTGGAAGGTTTAAATTTTTGTAAAATTCATGATAAATGGAAGATTACCATTAATATGTTCTATATGTTGTGATAATAATTGAAATTATATGTTTATGGGATAGTATTGGTGACCATGAAATTGGTTAGTGATTTTATGGTTTATGTTATCATCGATGGAGTTTAACACATGTTTGGATCTATGGAATATATTTGACAACCTGAGATTTTATTTTTGGAAGTATTCATGTTTTCATTAAGGTTTTATGGTGGTCAAGGTATTCATATATTTGGAATGTGAAATTAATATACACTTTATATTTTATGGGGAATATAATATTGATTTAGTGACCTTACTTCTATATTTTTTTTTTGTCATATTTTAGATGAGCCTTAAGTTAAAATATTTATGGAATGGAATAAGTTGAACTTTGGGAGTTATTGGATAACTTTTTCTAATTATTTTGGTTTTAGGTGGAATATATTGTTACTCTTTTATTGATCCTGTGATCTATTAAAAGTTAATTTCAGTTCTCTAGGCATGAAAAAATTCATTTTTGGATATTCATTTATTAGATTAAGAGATGATGTGAAAATTAATCGAAGCACAACCAAAGTATGAGATTGTTCTTATGAAATGAAATTAAATCAAATAAGTATATCTTCATGTGAAAATTACCAAACTTTAGGAAAAGGATATTGAAATAAAATTTTATCCTATTATCATCATTTATTATGATATTAATAACCTTTTTCATACCTCTAGTTTATGTATTTATGGTCATTAACTTCCTCCTGTCCATGTTCTCTATCACCCTCCATCAGTATTTGGGTGTTAGTTTTATCTTCTATGTCCATGTTTTCACTTCCCATCTATGTTATCCTATTTGGAAACCTAATATGTGTTATTTCATATGACCTTTGTACTTCCATTTCTCTCTTATTAAGAATTAATTTTATTAACTTTTTTACGATGTGGGTTTTTAACAAATGTATTTTGAAATGTCAAAACCTTGATTAATTAAATCAAGATTAAATTTCTAGGACTTAATTTATTTAAGGGGGTAGAATGTAACACCCTAAGATTTTAAAAGAGGAACTTCATTTTTGATAGCATGTATGGCAAGAAACACCAATATTAGAAGAGAATATGACACCCTGATATTTTATGATATATTTATTTTTAAATAAATTTAATCTCTTTTATAGCTTGCAATGTATGCAACACCAGGTTTGAATAAAACACAATACTCTATTAAAATATTATTATTTAAACATAGTCATTATAACAGTCTTTAAGATGGCAGGAATGAATAGTAATAAACAAATTATGAAAATTTTATTTTTTTACATATATATAAAGTAAATTAAATGGTTTTATATTGATTATAAATAAAATAATAACCATTTGAAAGAGAAAGAAATGTTTTTTGAAAAATTTTATTTTTCTGAAAGGCGGATAAGTCATGCATTGTGCACATAATTTAAAATTTATTTTTTACCACATTTATAAAATTTATTTGATAAAATGAAATCCATTTTTTAAATCATAATATAAAAATTATATTAGGGTGAATGTTTTGTATTTTTCTAAATATTTTCATTTTTTGATGAATAGTGAAAATACTGAATTTTAATTGAAAACTTTCTTTTAATTTAAATTATTTACAATTATAAATTATATTTAAAATTGGTTTAAAATTAAAAATTTTTAAACTATATATATATTAACCTAATTTAGTTTATTTGAATCATTTTCATAATGAATTTCTATATAAAAAATTTATAAACTTTTAAACATTTTCTCATTGAAAACCCACTTTCCCATCACGTCTACAGGATTAATTTTAAAATAAATTTTTCCACTTATGTGAATGGAATTTGGAAAAATTGATTCCATATTTTGAATCATAATAATTTATATTATACAATAGGTTCAACTTAATTTTTTACCAAAATGAATAGTTGATACGGTAAAAATTATTTACCGCGGTTAAAGTAAAAAATGGATTTACCAGGGGTTAAACTAAAATATAAGGGTTAAAATGACCTAAAAACTTATATAAAATCTATTTTATGGAAATATTTAGACCCTATAATTTCTAATTATATTTAATACTCCATTTTTGAACCTTTTAGCATGTGAAAAATATGGGTGCACTTTTTCTTTTCAAAAATTACAAGTGTATCACCCACCTCACTTATAAAAGGCCATTGCCTCTCCTCTCTTCTTCACACCTTCAAAAACTTTTGTTTTGTACAATAAATAACCAAATAACTTACCAAATTACATATTATAATCCTAGAAGACTTATTTTTGGCATAAATCCATCCTAGGAAGGCTTTGGTGCAAACTTAAAGTGGATACCTGAAGAAGAGGTAATGTTTTTCAATGAGCATTTTTTATTTCTTCCTCCACATCCTTAAATTATTATTTAACCATGATGATATAATAACAACATAATCTTATATAAATTTAGACGTTTTTCTATTAAGGTAATTACCTATAACCATCTCCACTTCCATCAAATGTGTGACGAAATCATCACTTCTATGTACGGTGAACTACCACCTCACAAACTGAAGTACACATTTTTCTATTAACACTTCTCACGGTTGGGTATAATTATAATTTAAAAGATATTTATAACATAATTATACCAATTTATTCATTATTTTATATATATATATATACACTTTCCATTTCTTAGGAGATACGATACCATCACTCATGTGTACGGTGGACTATCGCCTCACAAATTGATGTGATTCGTCTTTCACTAACGCTTTGCTTGGAAAGTGATAAGGATAAATTTAATGATTATATGTGATATACATGAAATAATTATTATATTAGTGAAATATTTATCATTCTAAAAAGATAATATATATCATTTTCATTCTTAACTTTTCAATCAATGAATGATGATAATGTCGCTAGTGTACGTGTAGACTAACACCTTCACGAAACGATGTGACTCTCTTTTCATCACCACACCACATGGATGATATATATAATTATATTTAAAGAAATAATATTTTATTTATTATATTATTATAATTATATAAATATAAAATATTACTTACCTTCTTACCATAATGATCTTTGAAAAATGGAAATGTTACTCATGTGTATGTACGACCTACTGTCTCTATGATCGTAACATACTTCATTTTTCAAAACCATCTTTAATTATTGGTATTAAAAGTATAATTGATATATAAATATGATAATAATTACATTATTATTATTCTATATATGATGTAACTATATAATATGTTCAATAATTGGATCTTTCATGAAAAACATGCCTGAGAAAACATGGCAATTAACACCCAAAACAATGAAAATAATGAAAAATTATTAACAAATGGGTGATAAGATGTTATAAAAGGATCATATATTATTGTATAAATATTAATATGGTTCTTTTATAAGTTAATAAAAAATTTAACCCACTATAAAAGAGGTTAAATTATGTTCTAACAAAAGGAAGCATGAGGTAATGGATTTTGTTTCAATTTGCATTCCAATGATATTTTTTTATTATTATGCACCAATTAACTTGTATATGGTTTATATACTGCCTATTTGACATTTAATATCATGATTAATTCATAATTAATAGTATTTTAATTTTTTATTTGAATTATTTCATCCAAGTGGATTTGAATTGAAAATTACCAAGTGGTAAAAGTTATTGTACAATCTCACTTTATTTTTTAATTATTAACTTTCTATTGAAATAATCACTTTCTTGTGATCATTTCTCATTGGTAATTAAATTTATATTAAATATACATATTATTGTATGATGAATATAATTATTTCATAAACCTTATACCATTTATAAATACGGTGTTTACTTTGAAAGTTATTTGATTAACTTGTGAAATGTAGATAAATTTATATCCTTTAATAAATATGGATATTTATTGATAAGAAACATTGTTAATGAATTAAATTAGTCATTTGATATATGAGGAATGTTTTGGACATGCAGAAATGGGTGGGTCCTAGTTATAGATAGACCCTTGATGCACCGACGGGTCTCATGAGACAAATCAGTTGGTCAAAACAGATGAGTTTGTTCACAGTAGTTTTAAATCAGTTGGACAAACTAGATGAGTTTGAACTTATTAGTTTTAAATCGTCTTATGAAAGTTATTGAAGGTAGAGGTATCATGTTCTTGAGACATGATATATAATAATTAATCACCTCCTTCATTAATAATTTAGTTATTATTGTCCATGATATTTTCAATATGATATTTTCTATGGATGCATTTCACTCTCAGGTATTGATTAAATGGAATGTGTTTTTAGTTATTTAACTATCCATATTGATTATGAATTATCTTATCATGATATTCAATTTATTTAAATGTAATTTGTGTTAATTTATTTACCTTTTCATATGTATTATGTCTTATCTACTTATGATAGCCAAGTTATTGATTAAATGGATTGTGTGTTTAGTTATTTATCCTTCCATATTGATTATTCTTTATTGATTCATGATATTCTCTGTTGTACGTAACCCTTACTGAAAATTTATGCTCACCCTTATTTTTTTCATTTACCCAAAATTAGATAAAGTGTGCTATGATTGATATGAAAATATATGATAGAGGGAATAATTATATTCTTGAAAAAAAATATGTTGTAATTTATGTTTTCAAATGTAATATGGGAATCATGTATGTATATAGTTTACTAATACTAATAAACAATTAGGTACTTTAGGATGTGATTTCTTGTATCTTATGCCAATGTAATAAAATAGACACTGACTTTGGATTACTGGGGTTAGGGTTTCTACATTAAAAAACTTAAAATTATCCAAATAATATTATTATTCTTATTTAATAATGATGTTATGCCACAAGAATCCTATTTCATAATCATAATAATCTATTAATTAAATTATGTTCTTATTTGAGTCGCTCTAACCAACTACTTGAACAATTCAATAAAATAATATCATTGATGTCTATGAGAATATAATAAATGATAACATATACTAGGAATAATTAAATAATGGTTTGATTTTTGGTTCTATAATAATATCATTAATATTAATGACATTATTTTAGATACCCATGTTCATTTGTTAAAAATCATTGAAAGATGCTTGTCACAAATTATTTCTATAAGAACTGTAACCAAAAATACCATATAATTAAATTATAATATTTTATATATTTATAAAACATCAATTACAATGTCATTTATTATTTTGGAATGATAAAATTATATAGGATAATGATAAACAACACCCCTGTTATGAAAATAGTTCAAAATGATCAAGATTACTGGCACTAGATACTGAAAATAAATAATAACTAACAAATATACATAGAAAGAATAATTATAAATAAAGTATATAAAATTCTATATATTGGTAAAATTTTATTATATATATGATTAGGGTAATTTTTTGTGATATGAGATTTTTATGTGCTTTAGTGGAAGTTAGGATCTAAGGTAAGAGTTTTTTGCCTCAAATTTTTACCCCTTCAGAAATATTTATTATAATATATTTTTTTTTATTTGAAATGGTGTATCTACATTATAATGAATTTATTTTACCCTATTTAATTAATTTATTGGTTTATATGATTCATATCATTTCCTCTCTTTAAAAATATTACGATTCAAAAGATACCAAAGTTGTAAGGGTTTCATGATTCAAATTTTCACCCCTTAAGTCATATTTCCTATTATACCCCATGTTTTGTTTAAAATGTTGTAGATACTTTCCATCTAATATTTTTTATCATGATTCAATTATATTTTATGATATTCAATATTCATTATTTAATGGAGTTTAGACTCAAAAATTACAAAAGATTTAAGGGATTATGTTTACTAAATTTTCTCCTATTGAGTTACAAAATTTGTTATTGAACTCTATTATTTGAAGTTTGATTTATTCATACTAATAAATAAATTGTATTATATTTCATCCTAATTTTATAGAGTTATAAAATTATCATTTATAACCTCGTTAAAAATTATTATTACCTCAATGATTGTGTTACATACATTTTTTTCTTCATCTCATTTCCTACTTCTTAAGACATAATTATAGTTATTCACCAAATTATTTTTATATGGTGTTTATACTAACTATATTTCATATTATAACATGAATTATATTACATTCATGGTATTTGATGATTAATTTCATGTTTTTCTCTTTTTTGGGTTTTTATTTAAATGTTACTCAAGCTAAAAGGTTTCTTTTCCTAAATTCATTTTAAAATCAATATCCCTCAAATATAATAACCCATTTGGGTAATTTATATATTCATTACTTAAAATGTCACAATCATTTTAATTCTCTCTAGTTATTATTTTGTGGGATCTGTTTTCACATTCTCATAGTCTAAAATCAATGTTTTATGATCATTTAAAGTGATATTGTTTTCAACAAAAGTATTTTAAATATATAAAAAGGTGAATTTATTTTGATTATTATATTTTAGAATTGATTCCACATTTTTTGAATATGATAATATTTTTTTCAAAATATGAAAGTTAATTTTATATTACCTTTATTTTTATGAAATTTTATTAAAAGAAAATAATTTTCACATTTTCTAAATTGTTCATTTTCAATTAAATGATATTTTATATCATTTCATTGTGAACATATCATTTTACCAAATTTTTCATTTTATATAAATCGGTCTATCTATTTTTTCATGATTTTTAAAAGAAAATATTTTTATCTTAGTTTTATATAATATTTCTTTTTAAATTCCTTTAAATGATCAAGGATATTTCATATTTAAAAATTTATTTTTTTTCAAAAACACCTAAAATGGGTTTTTAATATTATTTAGTGTCCTTAATATTTTATAATTGATTGAGGATATTCTTAAAATTATATGATCCACTATATTTCTCTATATGGATTATGTAATTACCTTCTCTTTTAGTGGATTAATCCATCACTGCCTTTGTCTTTCATATTAATGTTATCTTCCAATGTTTTTATTCTATAAACACTCTACATTTTCATACTTTGATTGAAGGGTGTTCACCTATATTCAATGTGTTGAATGATTTGGGAAATAATTTATTTACTTGTACACCCTTTATATATATGATGTAAAAACCTGGTGCTTTATTATCTAGATTGAATAGTATTTTCATATAAAGTTATTGAATATCATTAGATACACATTTATTTTTCATGAGTTTCTCTTTTTATAATTATTAATTATTTATTTATGTTATTACATTTGAAAAGTATATGATACACATTTTCAATCCATGGGTTATTTATTCTATAAAAATTTAATGATTTTCATTTTAATGTTTTATTAAACCCATTTTATTTCCATGGGTAATTTATGATGTAATAAATGAATGATTTTAAAGTGGTCGTCATAAGTATGGATGATGAAGGGTGAGTTTATATATCACCCTCTAATGCATTATTTAAAAGTTTATATCTCATGAGATGTGAATTAGATAGTGCATTTTAGTTTCTCGTAAACATACACACTAAGGGTGGAGCTCATGAATGTAATATTTCCATATAAAAATGCTTTTCTTGTATTTTAATGACATCACAGTTTTATGCTTATTTTCATTCTTATGTTATTCTCTTAGGGGTCATTTTTATTGGCTCGTGTTTCCACACACTTTTGATTCTTGTATTGTGATATGAAAATCCTTATTCAATTATTTATGATATATTCTTTATTGGGTATAAGTTTACTATGTAACATGATTATACCCGTATTATCATCCTTTGATCATTGGTGATATTCAACTATTAACTCTTATGTTTACCCTTATTGAGAAAATGGGCTCACCCCCTCCCTATGTTTCCATTTCCCTGGGTAATGTTGATGAGTAAAACTTATGATAATGCTAAAAGATCCTAGTGTATCTCAATTATGGATAAATTTTCAATAATATTTCAAAATAAATTACCTATATACGTTGTTCTAAAATACATTAATCCTTATGTCCTTGGGTTTATGAGATTATTTTGTGAAATGAAATGTTTAAATTATGGAAATGATGTAAAATATAGATACTTTTATCTTGGGTAAATACAGTTGGTATCATATAAGGTTTAGCTATATTTTGAGGATTTTCATATTTATTTTTGATATAGGAGTGGATATCATTGTGAAAATCCTCAGGATAATTCTAAGTGATATTTTTATGGGTAGGATAACATCCTGAAGTTTTGGTAATATAAAGATTGTGTGGTTCTACTTTCAATTGCGTACCTTTCTAGATACTAGCATGTGGATGAGGTTGTCATATAGATTCAACTTAGGGTAATCAACCTGATAAATTATTCTTGAGTATCAATAATATCATTACTCTTCTACAAGATGAGTATGCCTATGATAGCATAGGTCACAACCTAACCAGGACAACCCATCCAACTAGGCTCCAAATTAGATAGTGACAAGACTCAAAGGGCATTCTCAATCTCCATATGATGGAGACTAACACATGGGCATCTAAAAACATCTAGAGTGATGATTTTCATAACCTGAAACAACTAAAATGGAATACATATAGATAAAGATAACAAAATGGTAAATATTCCCTAACCAACAACCATTATGGGTAGTGATAAAACCATTGTAACAAGCCAAAACCAAGGCACATGACCAAGAACAAAACCATAGGCGACCTAATAAACCAATAGAATCTCTAAATGATATATGGGAAACATCCTAACATCTCATATAACACCCCAATATTATATGATATATTTCTCTTCAAATAAAGTTAATTCCTTTGATAGCATGTGATACACAAAGCCATGAGTTTAAATGAACTTTACTATAGTATATCATTATAACTAAGCCATTTAATTAGAATAATGAATAAGAATAACAAAATTTTAAATTTATATATATATATATATATATATAATGGTTTTAGATAAATCAAATATATTGGTAAATAAGTACCTAATTTTTGGTAAAATCATTATATGCATAAAAATACATTTTTCCTCAAAAATGGTTTTTTATTTTGTCAAAAAATAGTAAAAAAATAATACAAATAGAAAATTTCTTTGAAAAAATGGAATTAATTTTTTAAATAATAATTTTAAAATTATATTAGACTGAATTTTAAAAAATTTATGAAAATATTGATTTTTCGATGAATAGAGAAAAATACTATTTTTTTATTCAAAATTGTCTATTATTTTCAAGAATTTAAAAAGTTAAAGTTTTTTAAATGGTTTAAAAGTTTAATTATTAAATTTATATTATTTATAATACAATTAAGTTCATTATAATTAATTTAATTTTATTTTATTTTATTTTTTATAAAAACTTATTATACTTAAGAAAACAATTTTTTAGTAAAATTTCTTTTCATCAAAATTTTCAGGTTTAATTTTAAATAAAATTCTGCCACTTCTATGAATTGAATTTTATAAAATAGATTCTATATTTTTAATCTAAATTTAAAAAAAAATAATGAGTGAAATTTTATTTCCATTCATAATGAATAGTATAAATGGTAAAAAATTATCACAACGGTTATAGTTAAAATGAGTTTTCTAAGGGTTGTACCAGTGGATAAGGGTATGATTTCTGATTAAAAAAAGTCTAAATCCAATTATATGACCATATTTAAAACTAATAATATCCTAACTTCAATTATCTATCCATTTTGAATTTTTTTTAGAATTACTTTATTATATTTTAATCTTTTAAGAAATTCCAAGTGTGTCCTCTCCCCCACTTATAAAAAGATACCCCTCATTTCTCTTCTTTATGCCTCATTGATCCATCTATATTAACCAAAACCTAACCTATTCTATTATAAACTTCCTAATATACTATTTTTATCTTATTATATTATTAAAAGATCATTAAAAGGGTCCTTAATAAAGGATCCAAAGGAGACCTCCTAAAGAAGAGGTAATCTTCCTACCTGACCCCTTTCAAACTACTTCTTCTACCACCTCTAAATATTTAGTATTCATCATAAAATAATATATTTAGTATCCAAAACATATTTAAATGTTATTATTAATATGTAACAATCATTATTCACCCTATATTACATCAAATGGGAAGTGAAAGTGTCACTTGTGCGTACGTGTAGACTACCTCCTCCATGTAGCGATACAATTCATACTCCATCACCATCATTCATGGAAGGTTATTATGATATATTTAATTTTTATATAGTATATTTATGATATAATTAATCTTCTAGATTTATAATATGATATTTATCATCTTACCTTCCCATTCATTGGAAAATGTTTACACCATTCGTGTGTACGTATGGACTAACACCTCCATAAAGCGGTGTGAGTCATTTTCAATTTCCTCTATACATGGTTGTTAAAAAAGAGATATTAAATGGATATATATGATATATATGATATAATAATTATTATATAAATTTATATTATTATTCACCTTTATTTTTCTCCATCCATCGAAAAGTGAAAACAATATTCATATATATATACGGCCCACCATCTGTATGAATGGTGTAATTCATTTTTCTATATCTAAATTTTATGTATGATTATAAATATATATATATATAATTAATATATGTTATTTTTATATCTTGATTAATATTTTTTAGATTAGGGAACCATGATCAATGATCAATGGTCAAAACTATCGATCAGAAATTCTCTTTAAAATGAAATAGTTAAGACCCAAAAATAACAATTTTAATACGGAATTATTAAAAAATGGAGATTGAAAATTTATAATTGGATCATATATGATATTATATGTATATAAATGAATCTATAATATATTTATAATAAAATTAAATTTGATATATAGATTGTTGAAGTGATTTTGAAGTAAGTCGAACTTGAGGTAATGGTTTTATGTCACAGTCTCGTTATTTATCAGGATTGTTTACAATTAAGATAATGATGAAAAAATTTCATGATATACCACACATGAATCTCATAAATTTTATTTTCCTCTATTTATTTGTGGAATTTTCAATTATTAATACCATTTTTATCTCTATGGTTCTTAAAATGATTGAGAAATTTTTTTCAAGAAAAAACATACTTTATTTATTCATGGGTCAGGAATCATTTTCTTCCATATCTATAATAAACTAGGACCCGCACTCTAGGATCCTATACTGAAATCATGAACTATACATTTTATGTTATGATGTAGATAATTGTGACCCAGTTTTTTTCCATCAAAACCTTACAACATCAAAAGAAAAAAATAGATCACTTATATTCTAGAGGACCTTTTATGTTTAGAGTTTTATAGAATTAGGAAATCCCCAATATAAACAATACACAAGCCATCAAATGATAATTTCTCCCATTTAACCAATATTTTCTTATTTCAAATTAATCCTCCAACATCATCCTTATGAAATCCTTTATAAACATAAATAAAACAACCTCATTCTGCATAACCTGGGGAAAAGGAAACATAATAAGGGTGATCTCAAATGCTCAATAATGGAAAATTTAAACATTAACAAATGAATGTAATCGGTGAATATAATAATATAATAAGGGTATGATGACATAGTCAAAGCACATGAGTGAATCATAAAATAACTCATACCCATAAATACCCATATCATCAAATATAAAAACATGGCATAAGGCTTTAACAAAGTAAATAGTCATAAGAATCAATAATCATCAACCATGTGATATCAGTCTTAATCAAATGAAACATCATAAACCAATAACAATAATCACAAAAATGTGTTGGTATCTTGGAATATTTTTCTCCATAACCCATGTTAAACCTGTGTCATAAATAATTAGATCCTGGTTAGATTCATAGGAGAAACCCTCAGGTAACCCCCCCCCCTTCTTGCCTCTCAAAACAAGGTACATTACCCAATGCATTGGAGTGCTATCTAGGTGCACCCATAGTTTAAGCTATAATGGGATCACTTAGTGATATCTTAGCCACCCCATCATCTAATTTATAATGGGATCACCTAACACTATCTAGGACACCCCCATCATATAAGAAGTAACGGGATCACCCGGTGCTATCTAGGCCACCCCATTGTATAAGATGTCTAAGAACTAGAATATGAATAAATTACATATAGATTTCATCATAAAACTCATAGAAATAATCGTTATTCATTTTATAACCTAATAAACCCATGTAAAATAAATGGGTTCCATGTCAATCTCTTTGAATCATGATTAACTCATGGAAAATAAACGGGTACCATAAGAATCTCTTTGGAACATGGTTATCCCATGGAAAAGAAATGGGTTCCATAATAATCTCATTGAAACAATATTAATTCATCCCGAGAAGGAATAAGGATGGTATCATTAAAAAATATCCCTAGTTTAGCATAAGTAACAACAAGAGTTATTTACATTGATGAATGTAAATACCTTTAAAATATCATTAAAAACATTTTGAGTAAAATACCCTTTTTATTTTGAAAATCACTTTTTTGAAAACATAAAACATTTTGAAAATACTTTTATTTGAAAATAACCTTGAAATATTATAAATGAAGATTTTAAAAAATAATTAAAAACATTTAATGAATAAAATATCCTTTTTTATTTGAAAAATAATTTTTAAAACATTTTTTAAAACATTTTTATAAAACATTATTTTGGAATAAAATGATTTTTAGATCGAAAAAATGATTTTTCATAAAAACATTTATTTGAAATATTGAGTTCATAAAGAGAGTAAAATTAAGGGAAAAATTTTATTATCATGTAATAAATATAGTAGAAGAAAAGTAATGATAATTATTTAGAGGCAGATCATAATATTTTGACATTGGATACTTAATCATAAATAATCCTAATAAAAGATAAGATTGTAACATGAAACTCTTACCACTTTGGTAACATTGAATCATAAAACCCATGAAGAAATTTCAAAGATACTTGAAATATAATGAAAATAAATAAATTCATGATATTAAATGTCAAATTTGGTGTATATACACCTCATAAAAGAATATAGGTTCATAATATGGCATAAGTCTCAAAGAAGGAAATTTGTGACAAAAAATCATTACCACTTTTGTATATTTGAAACCATAAACCCCATGAAAGAGAGATATGAAAATGGATATTTAAATCCCAATAAATTTAATTATAATAATAATAAAATACATTCATTGGTATTATATACACTACACAACAAAAGTAAGTGGTGAATGTGACATGTATCTCACAGAAATAAAAGTGATACGAGAAAAACCCTTAGCTTGAGTCTGATTCATCACAATTGTTATTTATCTTACTAAATAATGAACTTATGTTAGTTATTTAATTTCTTGAGAATATTTTACAAATTTATTATTATTTTCATTTCACTTATAAATAAGATATATACAATTACTTAATCAATTAAGTTTAAGTCAAATGTTTTAACCATATTTGGCTTATATGTCAAAACTAACTTTAATAAGTCGACTAAGGTCAATGATGTCATTATTTAAACATATAAAGAATAATAATCATGAAATATTTATCATATTTATACATAAATTATACTTTTAAAACTAATTATGAAATATTATTATGAAAAATGAACTAACGTTATGATCATGGAGACAATAGGTTATACGTACGCATGAGTAACGTTTCTATTTTTCAATGATCATTATGGAAAGAAGGTAAGTAATATTTTATCTTTCCAGAATGATAATTATATCATTAATACCATGATATTTAATTATATATACTTATATATATCATTATTTTTATGTAAAATGAATCACATCGCTTCGAGTAGGTGGTAGTCCACATATCCACGGATGAATTATCACGTTTTCAGTGTGTGAAAAGGTAATAAATAAAATGATATATTATATTTTTATAAATATAATTATGTAATTAATATAATAATTATTTTATTTATATGATATATATTCATTATTTCTACCCTTATTACCTTACATGGAACACATTAATGAGAAATGCTTCACATCGCTCTACGATGTGGTAGTCTGTCGTATACATGAGCAACGTTATCATATCCCCTATGGGATGGAATGTAAAAAATGGTGTATATGATATAATTAATCTATAGGTATTTTTATGTTATAAATATCATAAATATAATATTTAAATAGTATGTACATCATTATTCCCAACCATGGTAGGTGATAATGGAAAAACGAATGACATAGTTTTGCAAGGTGGTAGTCTGCCATACACACGAATGGTGATTTTGTAACCCATTGATAGAAGTGTGTTTGGGTGTAGATAATAACCTTAATATAACAACATATCATTATATTTAGGATACTGATATTATTATATAATCTTTGTGTAATAATAATTTAAGGAAGTGGAGAGGGGAAAAATAAAAACGATTTTAGAAGAACATTACCTCTTTTATGGGTATCCTCCTTAGGTTTGAACTAAAATCTTGAAAGAATTTATTTATTAGAAAAATAAGTCTTATAGGATGAGGGTAGGGAAGTTTTAGGTGATTTTGATATGGTTTTGATAATCCAAAATTGTTTAGAGGTGTGAATAAGTGGGAAGAGTGAGTGTATTTTTAAAGTTAAGGAGGAGTGACATTCTTATAAATACTCAAAAGTATTTACTATTGGGAGGTCTCCCTTACCTTATGTGGCAAAAAAATGACAAATAATGTATTTTAGATAAATTATGATCTATCCACACTCACACCACACAAAAATAAAATCATTTTTATCATTTTTTTCCTTAGTCCTTAAGTTTACTCAATTTTACCCTTTTTGTTCTTACCACAGTAACTAGTTTTCTAACCTAGGCAATTTATCTTTTAAGAATAAATTAAAGTGAAAATTATTAGAAAATTTAGAACCACTAATTATAAATATGTAATCTAAATTATAAAATAAAATTCTCATTTGTGTTGGAAATTTATTTTAACATAAGCGCATATAACGTGCAAAAACACTACTTTAACTCTAATCATGCTAAAATATTTTTACTATTTAGGGGTCAATATATTCATTATAAAAGATAAATTGGTCCATTAATGGACCATATTTTATATTTATTAACATTTACCAACCACTTTACATAATATAGTATTTTTATTAATTTTAAATAATTTAATAAAATATCATTTATAATAAAATAACATTAATGTCAATTTTGACATTATTCATTTAATTTGAATTTTAAAAAATATCAATAAAATAATGTAATTTAAATATTTTAAGTTCAAATATGTTTATCATGAAATATTAATCTATAAAAATAAGTGAACATAATAATTCATTCAATTTTCTTCAATTTTAATATTTTTAGTATCATTTATTTTATTTTATTATTAACTAAATAATCCATGTGTTGACATTTCTTAAGCATTTAATGTAATTATATCATCTCTAAAAATTAAATATAAATTATTATGATAACATAAATTCATTTATCTTTCAAAATAATATTTATAACTAAACCTGACTATTTTTTCCTATCCCCAAATCTTTATAGA